>CM029018.1:10307643-10907643 GCA_016801055.1 Panax notoginseng | reverse complement strand
AATCAGGTCCGGCGTAAACGCACAGACAGGATATTCCGACAGAATAATAAATAATGGAACCAGGTCCGGCGTAAACGCACAGACAGGATATTTCGACAGAATAATAAATAATGGAACCAGGTCCGGTGTAAAACACACAGACAGGATGTTCCAACAGAATAATAACAAGACAGAACCAGGTCCGGTGTAAAACACACAGACAGGATGTTCCAACAGAATAATAATAAAAACGGAACCAGGTCCGGTGTAAAACACACAGACAGGATGTTCCAACAGAATAATAGAAGAATGTCACCAAGTATAGGGTAGACCGCGTATACAGGTTAATCCAACAGAATAATAAGAAATAGAATAACAACAGTTCTCTTCATGAATAAGAAAAAATAACACCCCTTACCGTTTTAAAGAAGAGCTGAAGTAAGGAAGTAGTTAAGTAGCAGAATACTCTTCTTCTCTCTCTCTATAGTTTCTCTCTATAGTTTCTCTCTCTAGAGTTCAGTGAATTCGTAAGAAATAATGAAGGAATGAGCTGCTATTTATAGAAAAATAGAATGCATAGTAACTAATCCATGAACGGTCCAGATTGATTACTTTAATCTGACGGTCCATACTTAAAGAAAAATCTTTTAAATATAATATATTCTATTTATAGAATAACTTTAATAAAGTATTTTGTTTTATATAAAAAGATGTTTCTGTTTTATTACGTTAATAATACGAATAAAACAAAACGTCATTATCGCTAAATAATTCATATTATTAACTGACAATAATGGAATCAAACTGAATGACTTCTCACATAAGCATTAATAATCAATACCGTGTGCTACTATGCAACCACACGTATTACTGTACTTTTACTACCGAGTAGTTCAACAGTAACAATGGTAAAACTTCCGCCGTTATTTTTAATAACATATTTTTGTCGTTTTCTCAATCCGACAATAATTCCGTTGTGAGGTCCACCAATGATTGTGTCGTTGTACGAATATTCCCTGTTAAAACGAATATTCCCCGACCAATCGAATATTATATAACAACTTGCGTACTTTGCAAAATTTATAAATATTACCCACAACTATAACATTATATCAAATTAACTCCATAATATTCAAAAATGATATTTATAGAAAATTCGTCTTTATTTATAAAAGTTGGGGTCTTACAGGTTCATCATATCCATGAAGGCAGCAGGAGCATTAGTCAATCCAAAAGACATAACTAAGAATTTATAATGCCCATACCGAGTTCTGAAGGCAGTCTTTGGAATATCCTCAGTTCTAACCTTCAGCTGATGATATCCAGAACGAAGATCGATCTTTGAAAAGAATTGTGCTCCTTGCAACTGGTCAAACAGGTCATCAATACGTGGCAATGGGTACCTATTTTTTATGGTGACATGATTCAACTCCCGATAATCAATACAAAGTCGCATACTCCCATTTTTCTTCTTCACGAACAGAACAGGAGCACCCCAAGGAGAAGTACTAGGACGAATAAAACCAATGTCTAACAATTCCTGCAGTTGGGTCTTTAACTCCTGAAGTTCAATAGGAGCCATTCGATATGGGGTTTGGAAATGGGTTTTGTACCGGGTTCAAGGTCGATACAAAATTCAATTTCACGCTCTGGGGGTAAGCCAGGAAGTTCTTCGGAAAATACGTCAGGAAATTTATTAACAACAAAAATATCATTCAAAGCTGACGTATTTTTGTTTAGATCTGTGACATGAGCTAAGAAAGCTTGAAATCCATTTTTCAATAAACGAATAGCTTTATGGCTTGAGATGACAGCGGTTGATTTTAATGGTTTGGTTGCTTGAATTCGCATAATAGGTCGATTAGGAATATGAAAGCTAACAACCTTACGAAAATAATCAATTTTTACATGATGAGTAGTTAACCAATCAATCCCTAGAATCACGTCAAATGCAAGTATTTTTAATGAAATCAGATCGACAGGTAATGTGTGGGTACCAACTTGAACCAAACAAGACTTATAAACCGTGGATGTAATGAAGGTTCCTCCCAATGGAGTTTCAACAAATAAATCAAAGTCTAATTTTTCCGGAGTCAAATTTAATCGATGAGCGCAAGTAGGAGAAATAAAAGAATGGGTAGAACCGGTATCAAATAAAGTATAAACTTCGTTAGAGTTTATGATAAGCTTACCCGTGATGACCTGATTCGGGTTCCTTGCTTTCTGGGAGTTCACAACAAACGTTCTCCCTTACACAACCGGTTTTGACTTTTCTGGAACGGCCGTGGTGCCTCCATCCTAGCTGAATTTGTCTTCGGTAAACGACAAAATCGGGCTAAATGACCTTCTCTTCCACAATTATAACATGCTTTGGACGGCATCGCGCAGTTTGGACTGATGTGCCCCTCCCCTCCGCATTTGAAACATATGATAGGTGGTCGTTCTCCTTCCTTAACGACAGGTGCTGGTGCTGACGTCTTTCCATTATTGTTGAATCTCCTCTTCTTGAAATGCCCATTCTTATTGTTTTGGTCCTGATTACCACCGAAGTGGTTACCACTTTTGGCCTGTTGATTCCCTCCACGCTTGTTTTCACCGCTTCGATGACTGCTCTCACTGGTATTATCATTTTGTCGACTGCTCTCTTTTGGTTGTGTTGTCTCGTTATCGCGCTCCACCAACTGAGCCCTATTTACAACATCTGAATACAAACACAGTTTATGAGAAACAAGATGTTGACGTATCTCCGGCTTCAAACCTCTTAAAAACATCCGCGTCATTCTTTCTTCATTATCCACCAGGTGGGACGCAAACCAGGATAACTCCGCAAATTTTGCCTCGTACTGCGACACGGTCATATTATTCTGCTCCAATTTGATGAACTCCACCTCCTTCATGTGACGAATACTCTCGAGAAAGTATTTGTCGTTAAACAGCTCTTGGAACTTCTCCCAAGACATCTTCAGTGCGGTAGGTTGAGTACGCTTTATCAATTCCCACCAGTAATCTGCCTCTCCTCGCAACATAAAGGCGGCAAAGGGAACCTTTTGCTCCTCGGAGCAACCCAAGACATCAAATATCTTGGTGATCTGCTTTATCTATGTTTCAGTTACAAGTGGTTTGGGTTCTCCCTTAAACTCCGGTGGTCCCAGCTCCTTAAACTGTTTAGCGGTGATCGCCAGAGAGTTTCCAGTATTTCCACCTATGTTGTGGACAGGAGCCGCTTTCACCTGTTGTTGCATGAATTGCATAAAGCCTCTGAACATTTGATCATTCATCATTTGGTCAGTGTTGTTGTTTGCATGAGGATTGTCACCTGCCTGATGCACATTATCCTGATTATTGATATGCGGTGAATCAACAGTCGCCTGTGCTCCATTGCTATTCTCAACATTCTCAGATGCCATTTTCAGATACTGCCACAAAATAAAAATTAATTGATATGTCATATTTTATCCTTATATTATGACCGACCAATTAAATACCATGCAAATAAACTTAGGTAGGTCATACTAGCGAAGGAATTCCCCGTCTCTCCCCTCCTAGTTCTATTTTCACATCTTAGCCAGGGATCATATCCCTAAGCTCTGATACCAACTGTGACGCCCCCAAAATTAGGTATACATCACCCATCTTGGGTTGTCAGATACATAGTACAGAATACAAATACAACTTACTAATACAACTGTCGTGTACAATACGACAAAACATAAACTGTGAGTTTGAATACAAATATTATCTTCTAGAGAGTATTCATACTCAAAAGGAGTCCTCATTACATTTATTAACACACCATTACATAGAATAGTGAGGACTACTAACTAATACTATCATTCGGACCATCACTCCGTTCCCCGACTTGCCCCAACTACGTTCTCATTTCCTGAAGAGAACAGTGAAAGAAAGGGTGAGCTCAACTAGCCCAGTAAGAAATATTATGACTAAGATAATGCAGAATAAATTATCATTAGCCTTCAACAATGTTAAACTGATAAAATATAATAGACATCAAGTTTAACTGTAGCGAAACAAGCAATCCATTAAGAGAGTCAAGTAGAAAATAAACTCTACTATCTTTTATGATTTAAAAGATTTTTTAACACTGTGATCGCTGGGACTCAGCTTAATAAAATAATCCACATCATCGAATCACCCCTGCATTACGGCCAAGGATATTCGTATATTCATTAATGGTCATGATCATGCCAACAACTGTCCATCAATGCACTACGGGCCAATGAGGACTTTTACCACATCATTTGTTACATTACGGTCATGATTACACCGAATAATCCCTGATCATAATCATACCAAGTCCATCTATGCACTACAGGCCACATATGACTTTCAACAGAATATAAACATGAGGATGATGACAATGATATAAGAATTCAATAAAACAAGTTCAAGAATTAATTTATCCAAGAATTAACAACGTCCAAATTGTCAACATGATACTGCATTGTGGAGTAAAATTCAAGAATGCTTAGAAGAATATTTTCATGAAAAGATACTGGATGAAACGCAATTATCAAGGATATTCCACAAATTTTATGGAGTATAGAAGTCAAAACTTAACCAACTGAGTACAATAAAGAATGGAATAACGAAAGAAATCATCATGCATGCGATAGACCGCACAGACAGGTTATTCTTAACAGAATAATAATAATGGAACCAGGTCCGGCGTAACCGCACAGACAGGATATTCCGACAGAATAATAAATAATGGAACCAGGTCCGGCGTAAACGCACAGACAGAATATTTCGACAGAATAATAAAGAACGGTATAATAAATAATGGAACCAGGTCCGGTGTAAAATACACAGACAGGATATTCCGACAGAATAATAATAAAGACGGAACCAGGTCCGGTGTAAAACACACAGACAGAATATTCCAACAGAATAATAGAAGAATATCACCAAGTATAGGGTAGACCGCGTATACTGGTTATTCCAACAGAATAATAAAGAAGGGAATAACAGAAGTTCTCTTCATGAATACAAAAGAAATAATATTCTCTACCTTAAAAGAACTGAATATTGGAAAAGTGAAGTAGCAGAATACTTTTATTCTCTCTATCTTATTCTCTTTATACTTTCTCTCTCTATAGCTTGAATGAATTCGTGAAAAATAATGAAGCCCTAGGCCTCTATTTATAGAAAAACTGAGGGTGGCTCTTGGTCTTAACGAAGGGTCAAATGACTCTTGGTCTTAACGAAGGGTCAAATGACTCTTGGTAATATTGAAGGGACAACTACTATTGACGAAAGTAATTACTATTGACCAAGGTAAATACTATTGACGAAGGTAATTACTATTGACCAAGGTAAATACTATTGACCAAGGTAAATACTATTGACTAAGATAAATACTATTGACGACGGTAATTACTATTGACGAAGAGACTCTTAGATGATGACATATGGCCCCCCATAAAAATAACCAAACTTACCACAACGTCTCAATTATTGATTTAATAATATAACATATTATACAGATGATACTATGACAATAATATAAGAAATATGATACAGCAATTACTGTAGCAATAATTGAGTATTGCTGAGTGACTTCTCACGTAAGCATCAATAATCAATACCGTGTGCTACTATGTAACCACGCGTATTACTGTACTTTTACTGCCGGGTAGTTCAACAGTTTTAACAGTTTTAACGGTAACACTTCAGCCGTTATTTTTATAGAAAGATAATTTTGTCATTTTCTAACTACTACTATACTTCTGTTGTGGGGTCCACCAATGATTGTGCCGTCGTACGAATATTTCCCGACAAAAAGAATATTCCCCGACCAAACGAATATTTTAAAGCAACTTGCTTACTTTGCAAAATTTATAAATATTACCCACAACTATAACATTATATCAAATTAACTCCATAATATTCAAAAATGATATTTATAGAAAATTCATCTTTATTTATAAAAGTTGGGGTCTTACACTTGATAATTGCGTTTCATCCAGTATCTTTTCATGAAAATATTTTTTTAAGCATTCTTGAATTTTACTCCACAAAGCAGTATCATGTTGACAATTTGGACGTTGTTAATTCTTGGATAAATTAATTTTTGAACTTGTTTTATTGAATTCTTATATCATTGTCATCATCCTCATGTTTATAAAATATTAAAAGTCATCTGTGGCCTGTAGTGCATAGATGGACTTAGTATGATTATGACCAGGGATTATTCGGTATAATCATGACCGTAATGTTACAAATAATGTGGTAAAAGTCCTCATTGGCCCGTAGTGCGTTGATGGACAGTTGTTGGCATGATCATGACCATTAATGAATACACGAATATCCTTGGCCGTAGTGCAGGGGTGATTCGATGATGTGGATTATTTTATTAAGCTGAGTCCCAGCGATAACAGTGTTGAAAAACCTTTTAAATCATAAAAGATAGTAGAGTTTATTTTCTACTTGACTCTTTTAATGGATTGCTTGTTCCGCTGAAGTTAAACTTGATGTCTATTATATTTTATCAGTTTAACATTGTTGAAGGCTAATGATAATTTATTCTGCATTATCTTAGTCATAATATTTTTTACTGGACTAGTTGAGCTCACCCTTTCTTTCACTGTTCTCTTCAGGAATTGAGAACGTAGCTGGGGCAAGTCGGGGAACGGAGTGATGGTCCGAATGATAGTATTAGTTAGTAGTCCTCACTATTCTATGTAATAGTGTGTTAATAAATGTAATGAGGACTCCTTTTGAGTATGAATACTCTCTAGAAGACAATATTTGTATTCAAACTCACAGTTTATGTTTTGTCGTATTGTACACGACAGTTGTATTTGAATTCTGTACCATGTATCTGACGACCCAAGATGGGTGATGTATACCTAATTTTGGGGGCGTCACAAAAGACATTTTAAATCGACCTAAGATAATTATCTTAAGTCACTTTTAATATAATATCATTTGATCGCCAACTTAATAATTTAACTGTACGAATATAAAGAACATGCAAAAATATGATATTATATAAAATTTTGTTTATTTGAAGTTATGTAACAACAATTTTATAACAATAAAAGTTACTAAAATATGAGCTTTCGAAATATATATTATAAATAATTCACATTATTATAAAAATAATATTTCAATGTCTTTAATCAAGCGAAATTTACAAAATATGAATATAACACTATGTAATTGATTATTACTCCCTCCATCCCATAATAACTGTCGTTTTAGTTTGATGCACATGAATTAAAAAAGTCATTTAGTGCTATCATTTATTAATTAAAATTGGTGTGAAATTTCATCACTACCCCTTTATGGGAAGTTGAAAACTATTAATACAAGGGAGAAATTTTTTTGGGACAATGAGAGAAGGTAGGGGTGATATAGGAAAATAAAAAATTTATTCTCCTAGAAAGTTGTAAACGACAAATAAATTGAGAAAAAAATTTCCTTCTAAAATGACAATTATTATGGGATGGTGATAGTATTATTATTATTAAGCACACCTATATATTATCGTGTTTTGTCACGTCATTTTATAAGATTATTTGGTCTTCATAAGAATACTTTTTTAACCTTTGTTGCTGCATAATAAACTTATTAAAAATGAGAATATTTTAGTTGATTCTTGTTAATTTGTTTAAATTTAAATAAATTTAATTTTTGAAGTAATTTATAATATTAGATATTGTATAAATTAAAATTATATTAATTTTCAAATTTACAATTTCACAAATTTATTAGGGAAAAAAAACAGAGTATATAATTAAGTAAAGAAATATTATTTTTATATAATTTTTTCTCACGTGAACGTGCAACTCATTGTATACTCTTGTCTTGTGAGAGAAAAAAAATGATCCATACACACGCGTCTGACAAACTGCTTCTACACTTTTTCTCCAACAAATCATGCCGCCCAATAAATCAAACAAAAAAGGAAGTGGGCCCCTATCCATGGCTATCCACATATCCTCCTGATATTAATCGTGGAAGTTTCCAGAAGACAATAATTCAATTATACACCCTCCAGCCCACCTTCCAAAAACAAATTAGTAGGAGTAATTAATCCTGGAAGATTCCAGAACACAGTATACACCCTCCAGCCAACCTTCCAAAAACAATTGGAGGCTGCACGAGCTCAATATATATACCACTCTGTTATTTCCTCTTTTAGTTCAGGATCAATTCACTAATTCATCAAAGCTATTCAATTCAAGTCTTAATTATCACTACTTCCATGAAAACTGGTCAAGAAATAGTTTCTTCTCCTGATAATTCCATAAATTCACCAAAATATGCAACTCCTAATTCTCCCCTTCATAGATTATGTAGCAAATTGTTGTCGCTCAAACACTCACCAAAACGAAACAAATCTAATTCGGATTTCCATTTCGAGGATTCTGATGAGATTGTTATTCAGCGGGTGTTCAATTACTTTGATGAGGATGGCGATGGAAAGATATCGCCGCCGGAGCTGCAGAACTGCGTGAGGACGGTGAGCGGCGAGATTTTGACCAAGGAGGAGGCAGAGATGGCGGTGCAGTCAACGGATTCCGACGAGGATGGGCTGTTGGGTTTGGAAGATTTCAGCAAGCTTATTAAGAAAAGGGAAGGCGGCGTATCGGAGGAGGAGGAGGAGCTGAGAGGGGCGTTTGGAATGTACGCGGCGGAGGGGACGGGAAGTATTACACCGAAGAGTTTGAAAAGGATGTTGAGTCGACTCGGCGAGTCAACTTCAGTAAGTAAATGTGAGGTGATGATTCGAAAGTTTGACCTTAATGGAGATGGCGTTCTCAACTTTGACGAGTTCAAGACCATGATGATGATGCAGTGAGTGATCATCTAGGCATACTTTCACCGACTAAAATTTTGAAATTTTATTTCTCAAGTTAATTTAAGGAATAAGTAGTTCATCGGTCTTTATGATGCCATTAATAATTTCAAGCACTTTAAGAGCCTGCTCGGCATTACTTATAAATTGGTCATTCGCCACTATTTCTATGTTGGTAATGAATTATTTCTTTACTTATAAATTGATTTTTAAATTTAAAAAAAGCAAATATTAATAACTTATTTTAAAATAAATTAGTTTGATCAAATATAAAATTTATTTTATTCCTCTTTTATTTTGTCTCTTTTTTTATTAATTTCTTTTTAATAATATTTATATTTAATTTTAACTTAATATTATGAACCGAACACATTCATAATCTGTTTTAACTTAATTTCTGACTCAGATTATAACTTAATTTCTAACTTGTAAGTCAAATTAATGCTTAACGCTTTTATTACAAGTCACAACTTAAAATAACTTGAAAATCAACTTATATTTTAACTTTAGATCATTTTAAATAAGTCATTGGCGGGTTCTGAACGAACTACAAATATAAACAGAACATATAACATAAGCAAACTAGGTTACAACTTAAATTCTTTGTCCGTCCTTGGCACCGAGATTGCAGGATTCAACATGATTTGCATCCAAAGCACTACCATCTTACTTAACCAGTCGAAAGGACTGAACCGTAACACAAGTGTCCTCTAACACTATTATAGAGCATTAAACCATGGAACCATAACTTGATGTAACTACATAACTTCTATTTATTGTCTTAAATTCCATTAAGGGTGACCACAACTTTGCGTGCAGTAGGTGAGTCACGGTGCTCGCACAGCCATATACCCTGAGACACAAAAGAAAGAGAACTGAAATGCTTTTATACATTTCAATATAGTAGGAAAAGGAAAAAGACAAAAAAAAGCAGGGAAATTATGTAGCAAATTTTAAACCCTAAACCCACAATGATTGATCATTTCTTAAGAAAGATAAAAAGGGTCCAACAGAAATGCAAACACCAGTCAGGCCATCAGAACCTTGAAAATTCTCGAGTCATCTATGCACTAAATAGACCTCCCCAAAAGGAGCACTTATGGGGCGACCGGATATGGGGACCGGTCCAATTTTTCTTTTCTTTTTTTTTTTTTTAAAAATGTCTCTCAAATAATTTATAAGATTTATTGGAACTGAAATTTTTACAGGAAAAAGTGTTTTGGATGTCATTTGGATACATGCAAAAAGTACAGGTATATTTTTTGCATGTATCCAAATGACATCCAAAACACTTTTTCCTGTAAAAATTTCAGTTCTAATAAATCTTATAAATTATTTGAGAGACATTTTAAAAAAAAAAAAATAAATAAATAAATTGGACCGGTCGCCAAGACCGGTCCCCATATCCGGTCCACCTAGACTTGTCACCCCAAAAGTGGAGAGATCATAGACCACCCCAAAAGTGGACAGTTGGCACTGTCCAACTTATAGACTAAATATGTCCCATAAAATTGACCAGGCCTAAAAGGATGCCGCTTGAGGTACGAATATCGGTACACAATATATTACATAGTTAAAATATGATACACTAAGGTACTGTTTGTTTACATCTGATTGCCTATTAATGGACTGCCTCTTATTCGTTAAGAGGCATGATACTGTTTGTTTTGTTTTTTGTTACCTCTGAATGTCTCTTAATCGGTAAGACAGAAAATGAAATCTTAATAATTAAGAGGTACCTCTTAATGAAATTTTTTTGATAATTTTTTTTTTATAAATATATTCAACAATATTATGCACTCATTTTTATAAAATTGAATATTTAAAATTATTAAATAAAATTTTACCTTTTAAAATGGTAAAATAGTGTCATTAAGAGACAACTTACTTTTTTGTTATCAAACAATTTTTTAGATTCAGACCTCATAATCATTCAGATGATCTAATTTATTAAGACATCATAATCATTCAGATATTAATTCTCAAATTTATCAAACACAACCTAAGTTATCTTTATATAGGTTCTTATAGTTGGGAATTCTCTTATAATTTAAATTAATAGACCCAAAGACCCAAGTTTTATAGAAGAATTTTAGTTGACTCAACAATTGATTATTTTATAAATATTTTAGTACAAATGTTGTTTGAGCATCCAATACTAAGTTATAATACTAATATTTGTACAATTATAGTTAAACAACAAAGAATTTTTTTATTACGCTAAATTTAAAGTTTTGGTACATAAGGTAATCTTGTTTGGATACACAAGTACCAATACGCGGTTCACTAAGGTGTATGAGAATATTTAGCAATTCTGATATTAAGCCATTAAGAAGAATCAGATAGTAGTGTGGAGCATGTTAGCAATAGGTGTACTATTTCCTATTTGTTAGCTATGGCTTGGTCAATTGACTCGGCTTTTCGGTGAGGCTAGAGCAAGTTCTAGCTCTGTTTGGGGGGTACGAAAAATGAAGGGCTACCCACATAATGTAAAGATTATAGGAGAATTCAACAGAAAGTAACAGAATATAAATGAATAATGCATAAATTTGTTGCATGCCTAGTTATGCACCCTGCTACAAGTGTTCCAACTTGCACAATTCATTTCCAAGACACTAGAACCCACTTTTTCTGCATGCAAACTACATGCTCATAGAAAGAGCTACATTTGTCAGTTATAAAATTTTCAATTTGACCATGCCCCCCTTTTTTCTAGGAAAAAGCACTGCTCCATCCACAAAATGAGAGTCCCATTTGACTTTTGACTCTTTTTTTAGTGCATACTAAGGTTTGTCAGCAACATTATTTTGTTCGATAACTTTCCCCAATCACAAATTTTTGGAATTGAAAAAAAGTATCAGAGAAAATTATCTGTTTATTTCTGATAAACCTTAATGTGGGGAAAAAAGTCAAAAGTCAAATGAGACTCTCATTTTGGAACAAATGTAATTTTTCAATTCAGGAAAGCCAACTGAATTGGTGGTGAGCCAGCATTATCAATGGGGACTAATGAATATGGCAAACTAAGCCCAGATTCAGGTTACTATGGTGTTGTGGGGTGGGTTTTGGGTTGAAAGGCTGATGACTGAGCTTAGCTAAGGTTGGACCAAATTTATCTATATTTAATACAACTTCTACTCAAGCCAGCCCTGTTCGTCTTGACGAGCTGCCTTAGTTCTTACTACTCGAGTGTTAAAACTGCTTTTTATAGGCCTTTTAGTCTTGTCATCAGTATATATTGAATAATTATTATCAGCAATATCCATTTATTTTATTACTGCAGTACTTCAGTTCAAATAATTAAATATAGGCATAAAATTTAGCTAAGAACCATGCAAAGATTAATCATAAATGGGACTGTACTGTAAGCATCCATGGAGCAAAGGAATCATCAGTTGAAGTCCTGTTCTGCACATACTGTTAATCTATGTAAATTCATATACAGATGCTACGATCACCTAATTTTTGAACCCGATAACATGTCACATCACGTCGTTCTATTTTTTATTAAAAAAAACTTCATCCTAATAAAGAGTACAGTTTTCCTTTGTATCATAGCAAATTTGTTTTGGCTATTAGGTTAATTTGCTCAAGTTAACACTTGTAAAAACCATAAGTAATCAATAATTATTTAGTTTTTATGATTGTCGTGCTCTCATTGTTATTACTGCCTCCCTGTTTCCTTTTAAATATCATGATTTAAAACCACGTTTGTAGCAGAGTCATGACATTTAATGGAGGGGGTAGAGTATATTATGATACACAATACCATGCTGAGTAAATATATTAATGCATGATTTCTCAATGTGTACAATAGGTACCACCACATCTTTCAGTATGGTGTTCATGGACCCTCAAATTGAAGGATCCAACAACCAAAATGATATATTTTTACCGTTTTATTCTTCTTTTCAGTTGGAAGTATTTTTTCTTCTTCTTTGAAAACTTTTTACTTTTTTACACTTAATAATCTTCCTTTCTATATATCTTTACTTTAGACTAAATACTTTTGCACCTTCTAATACGAAAAATAGATTTTTTTTCCTCTACACAAAACCACAATTCTTTCAAGCATGTCTTATCTAATTTATGTTTGTTCTGTAAAGATCATACATAATTTCATGGATTTCGAACCATGAATCTATTCATGTTAAGCTCATTGAAAAGATTCAAGTATTTTCTTTTTGTTATATTCATTTAAATAATGAACTAATGAGAAGAAAAAGGAGACAGGGATCCTCCATATATCATTGAACAGAGGTTAGAGTTGAAGCAGACAACCATGGATTTAATTTAACTTGAGGTTTAATGATTGCAGGAATATAAAAGAATAATGCTAAGAGAATGAAAAACTGCCTAGCATCATACTCAGTCAATGATACCATATGTGAGAAAACATATAATAATAGACACATGATTTGAGATCTATGCTAGCTGGAACGAATCACTGAACCATCAAAACATAATATCTCAGACCAAAACAGAAAGTTCAAATGACTTCTCTAAAAATAGTAATTTTCTACGCACCTGCCAAGTTCCCATGTTAAAGTTTCCATCTGTAATTGGAATCCTGCACAAGTAGTCAAGCATACTAAGTAGTCAATCAATAGCAAACATGTAGTGTACAGATAATCCAAACAAATTATATGAAATATCCGCACGTGAGAGTGCAGCCAAACATTGATGACTTGATGTGTGCGGGCATGTCATCTGGACCTGCAAAAGTTCAGAATTTTATTCACTTGCAAATTCAAAGCAACGAGAAAATTGTACTACCAAAAACTGGCTCATGATTTTTTTCTATTTGTAGAATAAAAAGATCTTATGTCTGGCTTGAGTTTTTAAAATTTTATACGCTCAACATTTCTCTTCATTCATTTGATGCCATATAAATAAAACTTTTACATGAGTTTCTTGTTCATTGGTAATTGGAAAGTCCAGAAAATTATTTGTTACTCACAAAACAAAGGTACAATAAGATGATCAAAAAAGTTGTTGCTTGGTTATGCGGAATTTGGTTTATAACTTTTACAAACTATTGCAAGGGAGGTAACTCATAATGTCCAGAGAAATTTTTAGAAACGTAGAGCATAAATCACCTTCCGTATAGAAAGCAATCAAAGCACCCAGCAACTTAGTGAGGCATTAATTCAACCACAAGTAACCAAATTGAAGAGTATGGGAGATATGACTATAAGAGATGAATCAATATCAAAGAATTACAGCCCCCTCTTTATTGGACCGACTGTATTCAGGAACAGAGGTTTAAAGAAATGCATGCATGACAATAGTGGCTTATTTCATTGGAATCCCAAATTTAGGATGGCCTAGAAAAACAAAAATTAATTGATGACAACCAAACTCCGTCCTGCAACTCTAAGATAACAAGGTACCATAAAAAATGCAAGATCTCTATTTATCAGCTAGCATATCCAGCCAGGCAACCCAATTGGTTCAAATTAATGATATTATGGGTACTTAGGGTGATCCGGAGAGGACTAAAATCAAACGCAAGTCTGGCACTAACCTTCCAGAGTATGTTTCCATGGTGCAGATCTTCCCTGAGGCAAGTAGTGAGAACCAAGTAAGATCATGTCTAAAAGATTTGTGACAGCCATGCAAAAATTGTTACAAAAGAAACAAACTAACCTCTGGGACAATCTTGTTAAGAAATGTCTCAGTATCATCTCGAACATCCGAGTCATAGTTTTCATTTATAGTCAGAGAAGCACTTGTGTGCTGCACTGTTAAATTTATTTAGGGGGGAAAGGAAAAAAGAAAAGGTTATGTCATCTCAACTGAACTAATAAGGAGGGTAAATCAATACTCAATGTGTTGGAAGTTGCTTACGGAAAAGATGTGCAAGGCCAACCTTGAATCCTGACAAGTCTAGCCCAATTTCCTTCATTATCTGATTAGAATTGAATGGTCATTATACAAGCAGTCCGATAAATTGGACATATGTCCTCAGTGTCAAAACAACAAAATAATTACACAACAAATATTTTGATAAAATATGACAATATCAACCTACTGAAGAGCATCAATTAATATATCAACAACATTCTACATAGTGAAAACTGAAAACTGGTCAGTTCTCAATAAATTTTCAAGTTACAAGAGTATTCAAGTCTACCTTTCTACCAACAAATCGTGAGAAAAGAGGAGCAAAAATATCATACAGCAGACAAAACTACTTCCAATTCTTCACTAATTGCTACAATTATCTTCAAATTTAGCAAAACATACAGGATTATAAGAAAGACAAGTAGTGTATATATACCTTGGGGGTGACGAGATGACAGCCTCGCCTGAGAGGAGGGAGGGTTATTGTCTTTTGAGCCCATTTTGGACCAGTTCCGGCGGAGCCTGCCATGGAATCCGATGAGGGATCGGTAAAGGTGGCCGGAGTATAAAGGGATTTTAATCGGATTTGAGCCGACACAGGTTTCGAAATCCCACCGAATGATGCTACCGATAATGCTTGCACTTGCATGTTCGAGACTGAGACCACTTTTTCAGTGCAGTTTTATTCGAGCCGAGTAAATAAAAGGCTCTAGTATAGGCCCTTTCTCAAGTTCCAAATAAAGAACATACGGCCCTTTTCACTTTGGGCCATGGAATTAGTGTGTGGTTCCGAGGCTTGTGTTGGGCCGACTATGTTCTGATTTTGGGTGCCAAAGAGTTTCGGAGCGATCATTGAACTCGGATATCCATTAAATCACACCCGTTACAAGTGTCAAGTTTGAAAAAGACATGGGATCCGTAAGCAAACCTGTATGAAAAGTATGGTCCGAGATAGGGGAAATTAGTCAGATTATGATCGGAAAACTCCACGTTATAAAAAAAAAACAAAGATGATTCGATTGAAGCTATATTCATGTTTTTATTTTTTTGAAACTTTTTTTTTTTACGATTAAAATAAAAATCGAATAATTCACATGTTGTGCCCTATAATTTAGGTTTCAAATCTATTTATATTCTCAATTTTTTTATTTTTGATTAAAAGCATCTGAACTTTGTCCGTAAAAAATAATTTACACCCTCTGTATTAGGGTTTAGGTGCAAATTTTTTGGTGTAAAAGATGCAAATTATTAGAACATTCAAAGTTTAAATTACTTTTAATCAAAACTATAGAGTGCAATTTAATCAGTAAGATTGGACTGTATTTAAGGAGGATAAGCAGTATCGAAAGGTCAAAATTACAGTTCATCTCCATCCATATATTTGGTTTTGGCCCCCAACTTACATAATTAATGTCTTTAGGGGCATCAATGCCTTTCAAAATCAAGGGACTCAGTTTTGGCTGATTTATAAAGATTCTTTGTTTCCTTCTAGCTATGTGTACATAATGGAGGGTAAAAATTAAAGGAATAGTACTTTTACGCGGACAGAAAAATTGGACCGGAAGAATAAAATGAATTTGTTCTCTCGAACAAATGGACAATACAATCTATTTGTTCGCGTGAACAAATTCATTTTATTCTTCCGGTCCAATTTTTCTATCGCGTATACTTATTATTAAAGGAATTCATGTCATTTTTGAGTTTGAAAATATCAATTTTTTTTTTAAAAAGCTCACCGAAAGTGTTTTAATTTGATCTTGCTTTCTTTTACTAGTTTCCAGGTAAATTCTCGGGGAATAATAAGTGTTTAAAGGAATGGAGGAAGTAAAAAAGGAAAAAGGTGGGAACGTGGGGATCACTTGTTCGAATAGATATGCATGCGAGACCAAATGAGATAAACTTGAATCTTCATGTCCTTTTATTACCATTCAATTCAATTTTTAAAACAAAATTAGCAAGATATTTATAACAAAGCTAGTTTTTTCATAGATTCTTTTCTCTTTTTAAAAAGAGTTATTTATAAGAAAAAATTGTGGATCAATTGTAGTCATCTATTTTATTTCTTAAAGTTGTGTTAACTTTACAGAAATATATTATTTACTTTAATCACAACATGAAGAAGTAATTTAGTTATAATTAAAAAAAAATTCTCTCTCAATTTTCATTTTCAATTTTTCCCAATATTATTTATACGTATTTTACAACTCTTCAACACTGCACTATTGGTTTCGGTGATTTTTAATTGTCAAAATCGCACAATTTAAAACTACGGCTCATCCCTAAAAATTTGTTGCACACCCATCCAAATAATTTTTTGTTGCGATTTTTAATTTAAAAATTATATAAAAGTAATTTCATTTACGTACCAAACGGCACTATGTTCACCATTAGTTACTCTTCAAATCTATCTAACAAAATATAATTTTAAATTTTTCGTTCACCCTAATAAATTATATAAACGGTTTAAAATTAAAAATAAATCCTACCGCTTATATATTACGGAGCCACGGACACAACTAATATTTTAGATTTTAGATTTTTTATTACACTGCTGCCACAAAAGGCTCTGAGCTCTATAAAAATTAAACATTATTACTACGATAGCCCAGACTAATAAATTCTCCCACGGGCACGACGCAATTCGCGTGATTTTCCCGTCTTCCGGCGCCTTACGGTTGAAAACACTCACCATATAGATTTACGGAAAATACTTGCTGTTCTTCACTCTGGTAATGATTCGGAGTCATTGAACGTTTGCATTTGATTTAGGCCAAAGGATCTTTGTCGGTCAATTAGTCATGAAAACAGAATATTACTATGATTTGTAATTACCCCATATTATTACACTTCTGTATATATTTCGACAAAAGGGGCCATTTCCATGATCAAAACTCGTTTAGTTTACAGCCCCTTTAGTCCGATGGGCAATCATAGACTGACGGTCTTGCGGTGGTTAACCGCGGTGGTGGCCGTCGGAGTCGTGATGATAGCCGCGTGTATTAGTGCTTCAAAAGAGCCTCTAGTTTCCCGTATTGCATTTGGATCATGCGCCAACCAAAGCGCTCCCCAGGTTTGTCCATTAATCCTCTATGCATTTTGCGAATTTCTAATCGGGTGTTTTTCTAATTCGAATGTATTTTACACTAAAGCTTCGTTTCTTTACAAAAATGATGGGTAGTAACTTTTGCTATTTGCACTAATTTATTATCCGTTGCTGACAATTTTATATTAGTGGGTTATTTAATTCTATGGACTATGTTTTCGCATTTTTAAGGCCATTGGATTATGAATTATAGTCCAAGTGAAAGGTGGTATGTTATAATCACCTTTTCAGTTATAAAAATGATCACAAATAGTCTCATTAAATAATGGACTAATTATTATTGATTAAATAACAGACTAATTATGAGATAAAGTAGTTAATGGTGGTAATAAATTAGTATAAATAGTCTTGCATACCCATCATTTTTGCAAGCAAACAAAGGTAGACTAAGTTTATTTTTTTGTTGTTGAAATTATTGACGGGATTGTGTTTATGTTCAGCCTATATGGGATGCTATTGTCAAATATAATCCCCATGTTTTTATTTGGTTGGGTGACAATATTTATGGAGATATTAGGCGCCCTTTTAAGATATTTGGGAAAGAAAGGACTATTGGGCCGTGGAAGAATGTGCCGAGGTTTGTTCCTTCCTCTGAGAATGAAATGCAGGCCAAGTATAACAAGGCTAAGAACAATCCTGCTTATTCTCGGCTCAGAGAAAGCGCCAAGGTGCTTTTTTGTCCTCCTTTTAACTTCATTTGTTTAAGTATTAACTTAACTATTATGATCACACTTTTATGTCTATATGCAATTATGCATGATTGCATTGAATTTTGTACTTAAAAATCAATTATACAAGATTGAAGAATATGGTGGGTGTTTATTGAAAGAAGAGCTTGCGATTCTTCACAATTTAATTTAGTAGTCTAACTGGGTAACAAATAATTGTTCTAGGTGATTGGCACGTGGGATGACCATGATTATGGGTTGAACGATGCAGGGAAAGAATTTAGCGAGAAAATCACCAACCAAAGGCTTCTACTTGATTTCTTGGACGAACCCCAAGACAGTCCACGGTGAGTTCATTTTTATTTTAGTACTTTTGTATGTGCAACCTCTATTAATTTGCTAGTGGAGTGCCGGTGTGACGCCCCGAAATTCGGTCTATTTCCATACCCGGATTCCGTACACCACTAATACAATCTCATTCCAAACATACATTATTATATAACTAAATATAACAACATACATTCTCAAATCTCAGGTTCTAATACCTTATAACATCGTTCATTACAAATAATGATAATTACATTATTCTTTACATCTTATAAGAGGGACTTTCATCCGCCACCAATGATACATAACAGTTCATTAAACTATTTTATAGTTTAATTAAACTATTCTACATTATAAGTCTTGACTTGATTTTCACGCTCATTCCTAAACTGAATGACATTTCGTCTGGATGCCGGTCAACTTGATCTTTACGGGTTCCTTAAGTTCGATCTAACATCGTTTGTTGAAAATATTTTTATTAAAGGCAAGAGTGAGCATTCAATTGCTCAGCAAATCATAGTAGTTGAATAAACAACATTAAGAATTTAAATATTCTTTTAAGACTTCAATAACCGAACAAAGGTTATGAAGCAACTCGAATAATAGGAATAAATTTGATTTCTATCATTTTAAAACATTAATCACATTTACTTTCACATACTTTCATTTTTCTATATTTTTCATACATGTTTTGTCTGGCTAGAATCATTAGCACAGACTTAACAATAACGGTTCATGTATAAACAAAACTTCTTTACATTGAACAATTCAATGATAGAAAAATTCATTTCACAGAAACATCGAAATGTTAAATATTGTGGCACAAGACCTCATACGTACTAACACCTTATACAAATATCACACATTTACACATAGGTAAACTCAGGTTCAACATCTGAGAAAGTTTAAGAAACTAGCATTCATTTCAAATATGAATAAAGTTAGGAAACTTGCCTTAAGCACAGCTACAACTTATAGTTTACGCTGAACTGTTCATTGCAATCCCTATATAACACATAAGGAAATAACAAATACACCAATTAGTCATATACTTGACTTACGCATTGGTTTAAGCTTAACTTTACTCCTTATGGTTCGTATTTATAACCTAAGTTCACGTAACCATCCTTCTTTACCGTTTTACGGCGTTATGACATACGGAGATGTCTTAACTCATACGATCATCATCTTTGATGATTTACATCCTTATCTTCTTCTTATAACTTTTCTAGGATTTAGCACACATCGAGTCTCTACTAGTATTACATATGGTACTCTGAGTGGTTTCCCACAAACAACCAACAATCTAGTTTCCCGTCTCATCTACATTGTCTTTCACAGCGAGTTAGATCGGTTGCTAGTTCGTATTAACTTTTGCTCTCTAAAGGAATTGTTTAGCCCAGCTCCCATATGTCAACTATTAAAAATTACGATTGTACCACAACTTAAACTTAACTTATCCGAACTATTAAAACTATAATGTTCGTTAAGTTGATTTCCCAATCCTTATGGCTTTCTGACAACTAAATGTCATACCTCGGGATTATTCAATACCGTCTAAGTCATTCAATCTTTTGTATACTCAGAACGATCATTCAATTTTAATACTATGCGTTCATAGTGTTGAGCATTTTACATTACCTTATTCATATCTTCATATCGTTCAACGTTCGGTCCATTTGACCCGGAACGTTATCCAAGTTATAATCATTAACTCGGCTTCTTAACGTTATACGTTATCGCCATTAACTCAGTTTCTTCACCGTTCACAGGTTTAACCATTAGTCTTCATTACCCTACAGTCAAACCATACACGGTGTGTAGGTTGAGCACGTTTAGCTTACGCGTACACTCAATACCCTTATATCGGTTAAAGTGTTTAGTGTTTATGTTTTATTCTAACATTCTCTATCCGACTCACACTCCGACTTTCATTACAGCTTTCTTGATAATTTCATATCTTATTTACTACCTTCGTCAACATCTAAGTAATACAACTAATGTATGCTTAGAACGTTCGCTGGACGCGAATACGATTCACGATAATCGTTTACGTATTCTGCGTTCACATTGTTCGTCGTTTAAACCTTCATTCAACTTTTACTTAAGGTTTTAATGTATGCTTAGATTGATCGTTCATCGCAACTACGTTGCGTTCACAGCGTTTATACGCTTTACACTTAATTTTCGTTACGACCTTATAACATTAAAATGTTATAAGTCACTATCTTCATTTAACGTCTAAGGAACTACAACCATTG
This sequence comes from Panax notoginseng, assembly GCA_016801055.1. Lineage (NCBI taxonomy): Eukaryota > Viridiplantae > Streptophyta > Magnoliopsida > Apiales > Araliaceae > Panax > Panax notoginseng. The sequence continues at coordinate 10,886,634 of CM029018.1, read as the reverse complement.
CAATCCTACACGTTCGTTTTAACACGAATACGGTACTCGGATATCAATTACGTATTTTACGTTCGTCGATTTATAACCTTTATTCGACGTTTCCTCGCCAAACTCAAGGTTTTATTCATCTTTTAAGACTTTTCTTTTCATAAACATTACATTCATACTTGCCCTTTAATTACCATCCAAAAAGTTGGATAATAAAAAGCTCGTGTCGAAGATTTTCCTCTTAAGGGCGCTGCGGCGCCACTCTCTGCACAAAACCCGGCGCTGTGGCGCGGGTTAGCAGTAGCTGAGCCCCGGACCAGGCGCTGCCGCGCGACTCTTCCAGTTCTGGCTAGCGCTGCGGCGCTTGTCTTAAAACTTAAATTTTTTTTCTAAGTGTTGAACATGTTTGAGACGCCTATTTTGAAATCTCATAACTTCTTCGTTATAACTCGGAACGAGATCGTTCTAAAGCTATTTTCTTCCTTATCTTACGTACTTCAACTAACCCCAAACAGAATTTTTTCTGAATCCGTTAGCATGCCATTCGATTTGCTTAAGTTTCATTATTCGTGCGTTTTACATTATTAACGTTCTTCGTTCGTTCGTCCGTAATTCGGTCATCCGAACTCGGAATTCGTTCGTTCTTGGGACTACTACTCATGTTTTCTATATTTTCTTACATTCTTATGAAACCCTAACTATTCGGGTTCCTTAACATACTTCCTATATTCGTTCGTCTTTTACGAAATTTCGTCATAACTTCGTTATAACTAAGTTCAATCCGTTCTTCATGAACGTTTCTATCGTTCCTAACCAAGCATATATGGTTTTAAACTTGTCCATCAATAACAAGTTTTAGTTTAGATGGTTTTAAATTTGTCCATCAACAACGTTCTTACCGTGTTCTTCGTTCGTTCTTCGTTTTTTCGTTCGTTCTTCGTTTTTAATCGATATTATGATTACGATTTTACGTTTTCTTACATTATTACGTTATAAGTTTGATAATTCATCCTTATAACATCGGATAGTTCATATAATTCATCCGAATCGTCCATTAACATCAAACAATTCATAGCTCCTATGAAAGTTTTTAAAGAAATTTATAAACTAAACTTCTAATTCTTATTTCTTTGTTTTCTCATGATTTCAACCATATGAAAATCATTCTTAACATCTTTTACTTCTATTCTCATTAGATTATATGATTTCCATATAAAACCTAAAGAAAATTATATTAAAGGTAGGTTTTAATACATTTTTTCTCGGATTTTCTTCCATTTTCTTCTTCCTCTTGCTTAATCTTGCGATTTGCTAGCTTTTACGTTTCTTCTCTTTCTCCAATCCGAGCATCCAAGCTCTCTTTCTCTTTTTCTCTCTCATTTTCATGTGTTAATTGAAAAAACTAACAAATGAAATGAATTAGCTTAGCTTATATAGAATTTCAAAGATTAGGGGCATTTTGGTCATTTGGTGGCTCTTTACCGTTTTACCTCCACCTCCTTACTATTCCCACCTCCTCCACCAAGCTTTTCCTGGAAGCTTCGTGTTCCGTCTTTCGGAATTCGTCTGACAATTAGAAAAACTGCGATTCTCGGAATCCAAATATTTTTGGATATTCCATCTTTCCTCTATAGATTTATTTTTACGCATTCTTCGAAAATTCGAAAAATTGAAAAATGCTTTTTGATGTTTAGCGTTTTCCTTCATGTTTTCTCCTAACGTAGTTAAACGAATGAAAAGTACATAACAATACTTTTCGTCATTTTTGTTTCGTTCGATTTCTACACATTTTTCGAGAAAAAATTTTATTGGCTAACTTAACTTTTCACGACATTATCGTCAAATCTTTCGACGGAATATCATTTCGACATACCGATCTCTTGGAAAGGCTTAAGTTATTCAAACCTAACTCTTAGGTTTCGTCAAGTGAATAGTGCATATTTCGTCTTTTTTTTCGGAAATATTTTTGTTGTCTGAATTTTTTTTTTCGTCTTGAAAATTCTTTCCCGTTCAGTCTAGCTCGTAGCCAGAATCCTCTCGTTTTATAATCATCTTAGGTCCTAGAACGATTAATAAACACATAGCATAAAATATTATTAATAAAAAATCATTTTATTAATAACTAATTCTTTAAACTTAAATTCTGGACAAGCCGATTTTCCGGGTTGTCACAGTCGGTACTTAGTAATCTCTTTCACATTGTTCAACTATATCAAAGAAAGAAAAAATTGTGTAGCACTCGATCAATCTTTTTTTGGTAATCTATTTGAGATTGGCGTGTTTAAAATCCAAGTTTATTCATTTCTTTAAGTGGTGGTGCAAAAAATCTGAATATTGGTTTGTTTTCTAGGCGCAAGCAAGCTGGTGTTTACACATCATACACATTTGGCCCTTTGGATAAACAAATTAAGGTATCCAAGTGCTCATTGAGACAAATATATTCATCATAATATATATATATATATATATATATATATATATATATATATATATATATATATATATATACTCCACGGATCAAGTCCGGACTCCCGGACTTTGTTAAAATCCGGAATTGTTTTTTTTTTTAAACAACTAAAAAAAAAGTTTAATATTTTATGGAACTGGATTAGTTGTTTTTTTTTTTAAAAAAAGGTCCGTATTTTAATACCGTGCAAGAGTCCGGACTAGAATCGGACCCATATATATATATATATATATATATATATATATATCTTTCAGTACCAATTCATTTCAATGCTTTGTGGGAATATGTATTCAAAATCTACCTCATTTGGAAAACAACTCTCTTTCTAAAGAAGTGGAGATCTACATCGCTACTTGTTTCTAATTGGGATGATCAACTTCTTCAGGTTATTCTTCTAGATACCAGATACCACAGAGACCCTTTGTGTAGTGATGGAAGTATTTTGGGGACTTCACAGTGGACTTGGTTGGAGAAGGAGTTAAAAGGCCCTGCATCCGCCATAACTATTATTGCATCTTCTATTCAGGTATTATAGAAAAATATTTTCTAGTTGCAAATTTAATTGTTCAATTTTTATGGTTACAACTCATTCCTGTAGTTTTGTACATGGAGCCATGGAGGATTAATGCTAATGCAATGCAAATTTTTTCTTCTAAATTGTTGTTCCTCATTTAGCTGAAAGTGAAATGGAAAGTGACAATACTCATAGACATAGAATTAAACTAGGTTGAATTAAGTGGAGAATGTTGCTATCATACTTTGTGATTGAATATATGCATGTAAGCATGAAGGAAATGTTTTATTGACGGTCATAAATCTACTATGCTGTATTGGTGCGAAATGTTGGGCAACTAGAAACAACTTATTCATGAAGCAAGGGAGGTTCACATATAGATTATACATGTATATGTGAAAAGTTTGTTTGAGATCAAAATGTTAAAATGTACTCCCTCTATCCCCAAAAGGAGGAGCAACGTACAATTTGCACATATATTAAGAAAAGTAAAAGTAGAGGAAAGAGCGTAAAAAAGTTTCAAATGTATCCTTAGTGACCCACAGGATTATATTAAGTGATGAGTGCTTTTAGTTTTTTATACTAATGGATCCAACTAAATGACATATTTACCCTTCACTTTATGTACTTTATCTCATTCTTTGGGACAAAATTTTTTGTACCTTTAGTCATCCTTTTGAGGATGGAGGGAATATGATTTTAAAAAGAGAAGTGGTAGAGCTACATTGAACTCATTTGAGAAGGTAGAAGTAGCCCTGAGTGAGTGACATTCGTCTACTCAAGTTGATGACACTCTTGTAAAAGGGAACTGAATAACAATGTGTATTAATAGGATGAGAAAATAGGAATTATGTAACCAACCCAATTAGGACTATGCATGGGTAAAATACAGTCTCTAACCGATTACCAGTTTTGCCCAAAAATGGTTATCGGTATCAAATACCCTGTACATCAGATCGGTTGCGGCCAGTTCAACACAAATACAGTGTTGGAATTTACCTATTTTGTACCCTTTTTTCAATCTATTAAAAATTTCTTGATTCTAGTCAAGTAAAGAAATTTTAACCAAGTTAATTGTATTTTTATAATAAGTAGGTTCCTAATAAGTTTGTTGAAGAGTTGGTAAGAGTAAAGAGTAAAGAATAAAGTTTCTAGATGAAATAAAGTGAGGCGCAACACCCAAAAGGGTTACCTGATCATGTATATATAGGATCAATAAATTACAATATGACAATTCTATCCTTTACAAGTATAACAAATTACACAATATAGGTATATATATATTAACACCCTCCCTCAATCTGAACAGGAGGAATGAAGGTTCAGATTGGAAACTAAAAAGGAAACCGAGCAGCAGGTAGAGCCTTTGTAAAAGTATCTGCAAGCTGATTGTAACTCAAAATGTGTCGCACCTCCAAATCATCAAGAGTAACTTTCTCCCTTACAAAGTGATAATCAATGTCAACATGTTTAATGCGAGAATGTATCACAGGATTCTGCGTTAAATATGTAGCCGCAATATTGCCACAATATGCATGAATTGGAGAGTCCAAAGAGACATCAAGATCCTTGAGAATCTGTTGAATCCAAGTAACTTAGGCGGCAGCAGATGCTAATACACAGTACTCTGCTTCTGTACTAGATCTTGCAACTGTGGGTTGTTTCTTGGTGGACCAAGAAAGTAGATTATTACTAAAAAAGACGCAGTATCCCGTTGTGGAACGACGAGTGTCTTGGCAACCAGCCCAATCAACATTGGAATTTACAATTAGTTTACTTGGAAAGGTGCGATAAAACATTAGTCCACGATTGAGAGTACCGCGAAGATATCTAAGAAGACGTTTTGCAGCTTGCATATGATGAACACGAGGGGAATGTATGTGTTGAGAGCAAAGATTCATGGCAAAGGTGATATCTGGGCTAGTGAAAGGTAAGTATTGTAAACCGCCAACTAGTTACCGATATTCTGTAGGATCAGAATAAAAATCACCTAAGTTTGTGCTCCATTCTCGCTTGAGATTGAGGGGTGTTGTAACAGGCTTTACTGAAACCATGTTAAACTTATCCAAGAGTTCAGTAGTATACTTTGTCTGAGATAAGAGGATACCTTGAGGAAGAGAGGTGGCCTCAATTCCCAAGAAATAATGAAGAGTCCCCGAGTCTTTCATAGCAAACTCTTTCTGAAGTGTATGTATAAGATTGTTGATTAGAGAATCAGATGAGCCCGTAATGTCATCAACATATAACAAGAGAAAAATATTGTTTTTGCTATTCATAAACTTGAACAAACTTGGATCCGAGGAACACTGATAAAAACCACATTCGAAAGGAAAACTGGTGAAACGATTAAACCAAGCACGTGGAGCTTGTTTAAGACCATACAATGCTCGTTGTAGCTTGCAAGCATAATTCGGATAATTTGGGTGAACAAACCCCGTGGGTTGCTTCATGAAAACATTTTCTTCAAGATGGCCATGAAGAAAAGCATTTGAAACAACGAGTTATCGGATGGACCAATTGCGATTTAAGGCTAAAGAGATAACAGTATGAATAGTAGTGGGTTTTACCACTGGACAAAAAGCTTGATCATAATCCAGTCCTTGTTGTTTAAATCCTTGAGCCATGAGACGGGCTTTATATCCTTCAATCGAACCATCCGCATGTTGTTTGATTTTATATACCCATTTTGATCCGATTAGGTTCTGCTCCGAAGTTGGAGAAACTAGAGTCCATGTTGCATTATCTAGTAGAGCATTATACTCATCACTCATGGCTAGACGCCATAGGGGATCCTTAGCAGCTTCAATGTAACAACTTGGTTCTTTTGGTAAATTTAGAGCCTGAGAAACAACAAGAGATTCATGATTTTTGGTTTGGATGTTCCACCCATGAACCTCGTTACCATGCCATGGGTTCTTTTTGGTTCGAGAGACATAATCACATAACTAGCGGCAAAGATGGAGCAAAAAAATTAGGAGATGACGACAAGTTAGGAGATGAGTTAGAAGATTGTGCTGGAGATGATTGAGGGATACAATCAGTATCATGATTAGAAGGAGAAGATTGTAATAGAGATAATTGAGGAGAGACGGGAGATGATGTCTAGACTTCCCGTTATAAACCTTGTTATAAGATCGCGATAATGCTGCCTCATTATCACAATATATTGAGATAGCTGTCATTGGTTTGGGCCAAAGTGGTATATTAAATAATAAATCCTTAAGCCATTCGGCTTCTTTTACAGCAGTTGATAATGCAACAAACTCATATTCCATAGTTGAATGTGTTATCAAGGTTTGTTTCTTGGAACCCCAAGAAATTGCCCCTCCTCCTAAAGTGAATATCCATCCACTTGTAGACTTTATTTCATCCGATTCCGTTATCCAGTTTGCATCCGTGTACCCTTCAACCACAGCTGGGTATCCTGTATAGCATAATGCATAGTTCATTGTGCCTTTAAGATATTTAAGTATCCTTGATATTGCATCCCAATGAACCTGACCTGGATTATGAGTAAACCTACTCAATACTTCTACTGCAAATGTTATATTAGGTCTAGTACACTGTATTGCATACATTAGACTACCAATTATTGCATACTCTAATTGAGATATGCTATTTCCTTTATTTGGAAATAACTTAACAAAATGATCATATGGGGTAGAGGCTATCTTGAAATTCTCGTGATTAAACTTCTTTAACAATTTCTCAATATAATGAGACTGAGTTAAAGAAATAATATCTTGAGACCGCACAATTTTAATACCTAAAATTACATCAGCCTCCTCCATATCTTTCATATCAAAAGTAGCAAACAAAAATGCTTTAGTTTCTAATACTACTTTTTCACTAATACCAAAAATAAGCATATCATCAACATATAAATAAATTATAACACCAAAACTTTTACTAAACTTAGAATAAACACATTTATCCGAGTCATTTATTTTAAATCCATTTGAAACAATCATTTGGTCAAATTTTTCATGTCACTGCTTAGGTGCTTGTTTTAGGCCATATAAAGATTTAATAAGTTTACAAACTTTTCTTTCTTGACCTTTCAAAACAAACTGTTCTGGTTGTTCCATATAAACTTCCTCTTCTAAGTCACCATTTAGAAAAGCAGTTTTAACAAATGTATAACAAGTTTATGAATTGATGCTAATGCAATTAATAACCTAATGGTACTAATTCTTGCTACTGGAGCATATGTATCAAAATAATCAATTCATTCCTTTTGCTTAAAACCTTTGGCTACCAGTCTAGCTTTATACTTATCAATGGATCCATCTGATTTTCTTTTCCTTTTAAAAATCCATTTACAGCCAATGGGTTTACTACCAGGAGGTAAATCCACCAAGACCCAAGTCTTGTTACCCATGATAGAATTCATTTCATCATTAATGTCTTCTTGCCAAAAACCTGAATCTTGAGAGGACATAGCTTCTCTAAATGTCAATGGATCTCTATCACTAGAATCATGCTCAGTTACAAAAACACTAGATGAAACAATAACATCACTGTTTCTTTCTACTAGGTACATGTAGAAATCAGGGCCATAGGATTTTTCTATCCTTGTTCTTTTACTTTTTCTTGGTTCTATTTTTTCAGTAGATGTAATAAGTTTTATTTCATCATTTGTTCCATGATGAACAATTTCTTGATCCTCTTTATCAGTGTCTTCTCTTGACCTTTTCCTCAAAAAAGAATTCTCAAAGAACTCAACATCTCTAGACTCCAAAATTATATTTTGGCTAACAGAATCTGTGGATTCCATGGTCAAGAATTTTTAGGCTTTGCTATTTTGTGCATAGCCTATAAAAGCACACTCGATTGCTTTAGCACCAAGTTTAGGCCTTTTAGGATCAGTTAACCTTACTAATGTTCTATATCCCCACACTGTTAAATGGTCAAGAGAGGGTTTTCTCTTTTTCCACAATTCATAAGGCGTAATATTAATTTTCTTATGGGGTATACGATTAAGTATATAACAAGCAGTCATTAATGCTTCCCCCTATAAATTTTTAGGCAAACCAGAAGTAAGAAGTAATGTATTAATCATTTCTCCAAGTGTTCTATTTTTTCATTCTGCCACTCCATTTTGTTGAGGACTATAAAGGGCTGTAGTTTGATGAATTATACCATAATTTTCACAAAAATCATTATAAGAGAAGTATTCCCCTCTTCTATCCGATCTAAGAATTTTAATTCTTTGATCTAATTGATTTTCAACTTCGGCTTTGTAAATTTTAAATTTTTCTAAAGCCTCATCTTTAGTCCTTAACAAATAAACTTGAGTGTATCTAGAACAATCATCTATAAATGTTATAAAATATCTTTTACCCCCCTAGTTAATATGCCCTCAAATTCACAAATATCGAAATGAATTAATTCTAATAATTGTGAATTTCTTTCTACTTTTTTAAAAGGCTTCTTGGCAATTTTAGATTTAACACACAACACATTTTTCTAAATCAGAAAAAATTAATCTTAGGAATTAAACTAAGATTACTCATGCGCTACGCGTACTTTTATAATTTACATGTCCTAATCTAGCATGTCAAACATTAAAAGTAGAAATCATATAAGCAAAAGATGAATTTTCATTAATAACATTTAGTTTGTACATGCCATTAGATTCATATCATTTTTCGACATACATACCACCCTTAGACAATACAATACAATTAGCGTCAAACAAGACTTTTATGTCATGTTTGTTTAAAAGACTAACAAATACAAGGTTTTTCCTAATTTCTAAAATAAGAAGAACATCATTAAGAGTAATTGTCTTCCCGGATGACAACCTGACAACCACATTGCCTTTGCCCATCACTTTTGCAGTTGATGAATTTCCCATGAATTGTTCTTGACTATCCTTCATAGGTTCATAGGATTTAAATATTGCTTTATTCTTGGCAATATGCTTGGTTGCTCCAGAATCGATCCACCATTCCATGTCATTTCCAACCATGTTAGTCTCCATGATCATAGCAGCAATATCCTCATTGTCTACCATATTTGCTTGGTCATTCTTTTGTTGCCTTTGTTTTAAGTACAAAGTACATTGTTTCTTGAAATGTCCTGGCTTACCACACTTCCAACAAGTACATTTCGGTTTTTTATTTCCAGAAGTGCTATGTTGGCCACCACGCTTTCTTTTATTGTTGACCTTTGGTTTAAATGCATTTTCTATGACTAGAGCTTTAGTACTTTTATTTTTTATTTCCAAGTTATCCAAGTTTTGAGAATTTTCTTCAACTTGGAGAAATTTAATAAGTTCTGGCATAGTCATTGCATCTTTCTTTTGTTTCAATTCTTTTCGGCAATCTTTCCATGAAAACGGTAATTTTGAAATGATTGTCGATACTTGAAACTCATCGTCAAGGCTATGGCCTTCCGACACAATTTGATTCATAATAATTTGAAGTTCATGTACTTGCAGCATAACAAATTTGTTATCTATCATTTGATAATCAAATAATGAACTTACTAGAAATTTTTTATTTTCGGCGTCCTTGATTTTGTATTTGTTGTTGAGATTCTCCCATAATTCCCTTACCGTCTTTTCCATGAATTTGGCTTCATACACATAACGAATTGGATAGTGCATTTAAAATGTACCATTTACACATAAAGTCATCTTGTTCCCATTTTATTAGATTCTTCATTTCTGCCGGTGTCTCATTTTTCTCCTCATTTAGCACATGAGAGATTTTTAATGTCGTTAAGCAAAAATACATTTTGCTTTTCCAACGTCTGAAGAATAATCCATCAAACTTCTCGAGTTTGTTAATTTGATTCAAGCTATTTTTTGAATTGTTGTCCTCCATGGTAATATAGTCTTAAGATTGTTAAAAAATTTCCTTTGTAGTAAGATATAGAACAACAATATTCCTGCCTGAATCGAATGGTTGACCACTCTTTCTTTAGAATTATATTCGCCCCTTACTTTTGCTACACAGGGTTACTGCGCCTTACTTTTGCTACACAGGGTTACTGCGAATTAGTCTCCCAAGATAAGACAGACCCATATTTTATTATGTACTAAAATTTGTTGTGTAGGAACAAATCTAGTACTAAACTATAAATAAAAGAAGAAAATTATAATAAGAAAAATATATAGAATAATAATTTTTCTTAAGCACTTAAAAAGGATTGAATAATTTTCAGTGAATCATTTGGGTGAATTTGTGACCTATTTATAGGTTGCCTGTATCCCAATTCTATCCCAATTGCGGCAACTATTTTTGGTCCCAACTTCCAATACCCCTGCCAACTATATTACCGTTGGAAATATTACCGTTGTTGGCTTACACGGTTGGTCTTTTATAATTTTATTAAAATATATATATATATATAAGAATGTTGTTGCCATGATTTGAACCCAAGTCATTAATATTAACACCTCTCCCTTATCCAACTGAACCAATATTAATTGTTGGTTACATGGATAACATATAATATATTTATTATATACTTTTAGATAATGAAAATATCCAACAGTAAACCTACACAAGCTTTGAATTTTTGAAACCAGACCCAATCTTGTTATTGGCTTGTCAGTATTTGGGCATATTGGGCCAACTTATCAAAAAAAAAAAGATAATGAAAAAGGACATGTTGGGCGAATCTGTTTATGTTATTTTGTAGGGTAAACGTGTCATAACCTGTTATCAAAGAGTAGCAATTCCTGTTTCTGATTATCTAATAAAGGTATATATTTCTCACATTATTGATTGATGTAGAGTAAAATATGGACATAGTTAGGAGTATAAATTTAGGAAGAAGGTTACATGTACATCATGCATAAATTCAATTATAAGGTTATGTCTTTGTCATCTACCAAGATTAACTCATCCATGATCTGTATCAACGGATCAAGAAACCTCATATAAAGTAACAAGCATATTTTATATGTTTCATCCTCTCAATTGAAACTTACAGTTTGATTGAGTGAAGAGGCAGTTGACTGAATCAAAGTGATCCTCAAGTTGCAAAACTCATTTAAATTTAGTACATGACGTGTGAGCTGCTTTGAGTGAAGGGGCAGTTGACCGAATCAAAGTGATCCCCAAGTTGCAAAACTCATTTAAATTTAGTAAATGACGGGTGAGCTGCTTTGAGCCATACTGTCGAGTGTCATTGAGCTTGTCAATCTATGCTTCCACCTGACACAACCCTCTTCTTCTAATTTGTGGAACACTTGTGCAAGAGTAGTAGGCAGGGCGTACATTATTTGAGCATTTGACCAAAAATAGTATCTCAAATTGACAAAATGTTTTTAGGATTTCACAATTTGACAAAAAAAAAGTCGAAATGTTTCTCTAATTTTGGAACAGAGGGAGTACATAGTTTCAGCTTTAATACTTGGAGGTTTTACCCATATTGATCGTATAATTGTACACTTGTTTCTCATCATTCAGGTTATATCAAATCTTTCAGCAACTACCGGCCCTTTATTCTATTTGGAGTCTTGGGGACGTTTCCCAAAGGAGAGGAATCGGCTTTTCAAATTGATATCTGACAGTAAGGTAGGCAACAATCTTCTGCTTGTTTTTGAATTTGAGAGGCTTACTAAGTTTGTTTTCCATGTCTGAAGTCACTGAACAACTTTGTTTAGTGTTCTTATGTTTCATCAACTCTGAAATCAATTTCTTATCACTAAACATACAAGTAAATGTAGTTTGTTAAATTTTTCAAGCTGCATCTTGCACAGAGAGATGCAGTCTTTTTCATAAGTGGAGATGTTCACTTTGGAGAAATTACGCGATATGACTGTGTTACTGGATATCCCCTGTATGATATAACCTCAAGTGGGTTTACCCAAGCCGTTGAGAAGGTAATCCCATCGCCTTTACGTTTCATTGTAAGATTTGTGGCATGGCTGACACCTACCACCATGAGAGTTAAAAACAAAAGGTGCAGACACAAATCATGTACATACGGTACGATTTCCTTGTTATAATCCTTATTTATCTCATGTATTTCTTGCATATGATATGAATAATTTTTGTTTACATTATTAATTCATAAGTCTGTATATCCTATAGGACAGACAAATTTTGGGGTGATAGAGATAAATTGGGATTCGGTACCAGTGAATTTGAAATTTGAAGTGAGGGATGCCAGTGGAATCCCTGTTATTAGTGTAAACACATCATTGTTGGAGCTGCAAGCCAGAAACATAGGTTCTAAAGATAGCGTTAATGATGGCACAAAAGCAGGAGAATATCAGAAACACTGCTCTCTTGAAGTCACATTACCGTGGATTGTCAGATATCGTTTAACTATTTTATTCTTTTGCTCTTTAGCTGGTATGTTATCATCATGTTTTGCAGCATATATAAGTTTATATTTTCTGCTAAAAATGCTGACTTGCTGATGAAATTCAGTAATCTAATGAAATTACAGTTGCCTGAGAATCCGAGATAAGGTGATAAATTTTAATTTTAGTATAGGTTTACCTCTACTATATAGAAACAGAAATTGACCTTGTATTTTGAAAACGCTATTAGCATACCATTATTACACTCTTTTTAAGCTTATGCAACTTGCTTTTAAAAGAGTAAACTACTTGGCATACTTGTAAACTTTTGAGTCTATACACATGCACATTCTGGGTTTACATTTTCTTTTAATTTCTGACCCCAGTTTGTGTAGAGAAAGAGCTAAAGTAGAACCTAAATTCATACATATTATAAAATGCTAAAAGATTGGGTTACTAACTCAAACATGCATCAGCCTTTTTTGTTGGAAATTAGGTTTAAACTATGAAGGACTTGTTCACATCATGTACTTTTGAGTATTGAGCAAAGCTCTATTGGCCACCAACTACTTAATCGGCATCCTGCATCATCTCTATTTATTTACATGCTACATTTCTTGTGTTGTCCCCCTCTGAATGTTGTTTCTTGATTCAATATTGCAGTGTTGCTTCTTGTTCTGATCGGACTTCTTTATGTGACTATATCGGCCTGCATTGGGTGCATCCACAAATACAAGCTTGATTGACCTGGGGAGTTCTACAAATTTTATATTCGACTGAGCCAGGTTTCACCATCACCGAACCAGTTTACTAACAAAATCAGAAACATAGCTACTTTGTGGTGGTCCTCCTATAAATACCCTGGACAACTTCGTTATGCTTAATGGCATATTCAATGTCCTAATTAAGTTTTGGAATGGCAGGCCACCATGTTTATAGTGAATCTTGATTCCAGACAGTTCAAAATAAGCAGGACTCAGCATTGGTATAACTAAGAATTACATTTCAGATTATACAGCTTCAACATTATATATGTTGTATAAATACAACTTTTTTTTTAAACTGCTTAAATGGACTAGATTACCCACTTCAGAAGAAGAAAAGCTGGAGAAAATGAAGTTTGATTTGAATGGGAATGGGAATGAGAATGGGAGAAAGATATGAAATGGGACAAGGGCAGGAGAAGACTGATTCAACATCCTTTGTTTGTGTCCCACGATGAAGAAGAAGAAGATAAATTTAATTTCTTGCAAAAAGTCAACAGTAAAATAGGGCTACGATAAAAAGCCCAAGATGGAAGAGGACTACAAAGTCTAAAATGTTCTTGGAAAATAAGAACTAGCGTGTAATGTGTTAGACCATGACGTAAAATCTGGTGTGGTCACATACTCCCCCACATTATTATTAGAAATTAGAATATATCTTTTTTATAAAATCAGGTTTAGGGTTTATTAACTTATTTTTTAACTAATAAACCCTTAATCCTAATTAATATCATAATATTATTTTTTGTTGTTGAAAATCTTGACAATATTATTTAAACCGAGTTAAATGATCAAATAAAATTAATTAATTTTCTGTTAAAATACATCATTTTTCAAGATACTATCAGAACTTTATAATTTGGGAGAAAAAATGTTTTTCTTTTTTAATAAGTGAAAAAACGGTAAAGAAAATGTTGGTTTGATTCAAGGGGGAGAGAAGAAATGTGGGGTTTTTGATTTAGGTCCATATTCAACACCTTTACATAAAACCAATGGAGACGTTGAGTAATAATGTGTTACTCCTTTTGTTCTAACAAAAAATAAAATAGAAAAAAGAGTTCAATTTGTCCAAGTTTTTATTCAAAAAGGTGTCATATTTTTATGTTAATATATAAAATTAACAGAGTAGAATCACAATTTTATTATTATATCATCTTTATTAAGTTAAGCACTCAATAAAATTTTAGATTTTTTTTTCAACCTTTTCTATTACGATTCAATTTTAAGACTATACTGGACAATAAAAGAGAGTCATTTACTACTAAATTATCACCATTGGTCCATATATTATTAAGTTTGTTGTTGCCTTGTTTTATTTTAAGCAATATTTCAGCTTAAGTTGTTTTTATTTATATTTAATTTATTTCTTATTGTGAGAATTTATGTGACGCTCCCAAATTCGGATCATCAAAATACTTATTACAAACACAAATTCTCATATTTAAAATTATTACAATGCTATATACTGTACGACAGTATTTGTGACGCTCCCAAATTCGATTCTACACAACCTAATTTGAGTCACCAAAATCAATTATTACAATATCGTGAACATATGACAACGCATACTTTAAGTTCTCAGTACAAATATTGTCACACTATTTTTTTAATGTATTAAGAACTACTACAATTACTAACTCGGATCATCACTATATTCCTCTGATTTCCCCTAGACCCAGCTACACTCTTTTCTTAAAAGAATTATGAAATAAAAGGGTGAGCACAAATAGCCCATTAAAGAATATCATGAGTAAGATAAATAATTTATCATTAGTCTTCAACAATGATAAATTAGATATTTATAACATATGGTAGATCGTATAAGTTTTTAATAAATAACTGCAGTGGAATGAACAATTCATTAGAAGAGTCAAATAGATCATAACTAGATACAAACCCGCGCTTTGCGGCGGGATTATTTATTTTGTTAATAATAAATTTATACATGCAATTAATAAATTAAAATATAATAAGAAGATGGTAGATTGTTGTGCGATTATCAAATTTTAATAGCATATGTTATATAGTGTTGCATAAAAACTTTGTGCGCAAATACATATCCAACTATATAATTAATCTGATCACTAAACCCTAGAACATTACATAACAGTTGTGTGTGTGTGTGTGTGTATATATATATATATATATATATATATATATATATATATATATATATTAATGTCTTCATAACAATGTTTATAATATAACCAATATGGTTAAATTATGGGTAACTCTTTCATTCTAAAGCACTAACAAATATTTAGAAAGTGTCATGCACAATGTCATCGAATTGTTATATTGATATGATTGCTAGTGATATATTTGAAGTCTGTTACACATTACACAAACCTCACCAAGCCTCAAATATCTGACACATGTACTTGATGCATTTTGAAGATCCATGTCTCGTATACGCTTACTTGCACCAGAATTCTAACATCCAAACAAAAGGGAAAACAACGAAAGAATGTCTCAGTTTTGGTCTTCAGACATGAAAGGAAAGCACATGTTACATGCGAAAATCGAAAAGCACGAGAATTAATAATTATGTTGGATCTTCATGTCAAACAAACACCATGTTCAAAAACATAGCAGTATAGTATCGTGTCATACATAACACAAAGTTATAGTTAAAGAACGAATACATTGCCTCATTAGTTTTTTTGTCAATTTTTGATAATTATATAGGCACTCACAGTATTACCATAATGCCAAAAAAATATATTAATGATGATGAAAATGATTTACCGGATGTTAGTACTTAACAAATCATGCAAAGCCACAATCCATATAATAGAATGCAATAAATGAAGAAGTCATAAATATAAACACCGTAGGATATAGTCCCCAAAATGAAGCCATAGCCCCTCCTATTGAATGCACTGCCTAATAATCTGAAGGTTTTCATATAGCTCCTTTGCACTTTCAACAGTATTTAGAAATGTATGGCGCAAAATTTTGTTGTGCTAAGCAAGATAAAATCCATGATGCACCTGAAATAATGCAAGAAGCATGACAACAAAAATTTAACTCTGTCAAGAACTACATACACCAAATTCATTGTCACATTACCATTGAACCATAGGTACCAGGATTATCACATTTAAGCTTCTTCCAATTTTGATCTTTTTAACAATCGTTGCAATCTTATAAATATTTACGACAGAAATTTGGACAATAGTGAGATATAAGAATTTAGACATACTTAATAGTTGATTTCAACATTGCCTAAACTATCAACCAAATAAATAATTATCTTTCCACAACTCTTTTATAGGAAATAGTATTGCCCGAGATAAAAAAAATCTCACACTTAGCTAAAAATTCATGTGTTTGTCGGATTAAAAACTAACAGAATATAAAGGAATTTAGCTCCTATATTAAATAAAAATGAAAAGAATTAGTGTAAAACACATACGAAATGGACTTACATAGAATTTTAAATATTGTCATCCAAACAGTAAAAGACAAACTTATTATACTCTTATTTAAAAGTTTTTCAATGGTTATACATGAATATATATACACAGACAAAAAAATGAATATACATAAACTCTACTCAGTACATGTATTAACAAAATTTCGAGTTGAAGGTATAATAAAAACTAAACAATTTTGTAAGGGGTAGTGTTGAGAGTTTATCAATTTATTTTTGTCTTTACAACTGGAATTTGGCTCGATCGAGATAGCTTTGTAAATGCATATCATAAATTTACCTAAAAAGATTCAAATAGATTATAGTAAAAATTTCATGAGATATAATAATAAAATAATCAGGGTTTACACTAATAATGAGCAACAAAAAGATAATAGCCAGAAATAGTCAAACCTTTCTGTATTAAATTGTGAAAAACTTTCTGGAAAACTACATTCTTTGTAGTATTGTATGTTTGTCCATCTTTGTCATAAATTAGTATTTTTACTCCACTCTTGCTTGTAACTCTTGATACTGCTACATACAATTGGTTATGACTAAAAATTGGACGTGACAGATACAGTCCAACATGTGAGAGAGATTGTCCCTGGCTCTTATTAATTGTCATAAAAAAGTAAACAACCAAAGAAAATTATCTTTGTTGGAATTTTAAAGGTAATCTAATGTTTGACGGTGTTAAGACCAAGCGAGGTATGAAAACTTTGTCCAAAATTGCTGACTGAAATTACGTTTGCTTCTATCAGATGTTTTTCCAATTGAGTTTACTATTAATCTCGTGACATTGCACAAAGCAGATCACTGATCTATATTTCGGAGCAACATTACTTGAACCCCAATCTTCAACGTTATCTTGTGGCTTGACATTCCAGAAGATGTAATGCTATTCAAAAATTATAGGGTGTAAATGCCTTTATAGCTGTTTGAGTTTTCATCAACCTTACATAGGACATCTTAGATATGGTACTTCATCACCTGGCCATAAATACATCACATATTCGTTCACCTTATTTATAGCATCAAGTGTAGGAGCAAGGATGGCTTGGTCTTGGAAATAAAAGTCATTCTCAAAATTTTCCAATAAATTAGAATATGTGATATCAACAATTGCTGCAAGGGGATTGATCGAATATTTGATAAGAAAAATAGGATAAATAACAGAGAGTAATGATAGTAGCTCAGTAATGATAATATCATAAAGTAGTGATTTTAGGAGATAATAATTAAATTAGAAAATATAATATCAAAACAGTTTACATTACCAAAATAGTTTAGATTTGTAGTGATTTAGAGGATTATATATTTAAAATATTAATTTGGGATTAAAAAAAGTAGTGATTTTAGTAGATAATAATTAATTTAGTAATGATAATATTAGAACAGTTAACATTATTAGAACAGTTTAGATGTATAGTGATTTAAGGGATTATAAAATTAAAATAATAATGTAGGATTAAAAAGTAATAATTTTAGAAGATAATAATTACGTTATGATAATATAAAAATCGTTTAGGTTGAAAAAGTAGTGATTTAGTGGATTATAAAATCAACATAGTAACTTATGATTTGTATTATTTGTTATTTTAATTTTGTTTTAAATGTTTTAAATTGTATAATATTATTTTGTAATATAATTAAAAATAATATAATATTATGTTGTAATATAATTAAATTAGTAATGATAATATCTGCACAGTTTAGATAAGTAGTGATTTTATTATATACGTGTATTATAATATTATACCATATATGTATGATATAATGTATGTGACGCCCCCAAAACAGGTATACAACACCCATTCTGAGTCGCCAATAACATGGTACAGAAAATAACTACAACTTTATTATTACAATTGTCGTGTAAAATACGACAACACATATACTGTGAGTTTAAATTCAAATATTGTCATCTAGACAGTATTCATACTCAATTAAGTACTCATTATACTTATTGATACACTATTTTACAAAATAGTGAGGACTACTAAAACAACTGTCTTGAACCATCATTCCACACCCCGACTAGTACTCGCTACATTCTCGCCTCCTGAGATGAAAATGGAACAACAAGGAAAAGGGTGAGCTCAACTAGCCCAGTAAAGAATATTATGATTAAGATAATATACAACAAATTATCGTTAGTCTTCAACAGGGAAAAATTTAATAGAATACAATAGACAACAAGTTTTAAATCAATATTCGCAGCGAAAAATAATAATTCATAGAGAAGTTACGTAGAGAATGAAATCTACGATTATCTATGAATTTAAAAGCCCATCATCAACATTTTATCCCTGTAATATCAATCAATAAATATCTTGAATCAAATAGTCATCTTTGCACTACAGGCCAAAGATATTTATCAGTTGGTCATGTTCACCTCAACACCTGTTCATCTTTGCACTACGGACCAAAGATATTCTTTAGAAATTATTAATCTTTGCACTACAGGCCAAAGATATTCATTTATGTCATCATTTAGGACTGAGGATGATGAAAAATATTTTTTAAGGAAACGAATCCAGTGAAACAAAATAATAAATGTTAAGGATTCGTATTTCAGCTATTCCATGTCCAAAAATACCTCATAAATAATCATAGTGGAGTAAAATTCAAGAATGATCAAAACATGGATACAATCAAAGCTAGTATCCAGAATAGATATTTTGGACGAAAAGAAGAAAATTTTATTTTTCGGTAAATAGTAACTCGTGAATAGTAACTCGTGAATAGTAACTCGTGAATAGTAACCCCGACATGAAAAGTTCTAAATTTGATAAAAAGTTCAGATCAATACTTCGGCATAATGATATTGAAGAAAATAATATCATTTAAGAAGAAATAACATCCCTTACCTTGGAAAGACGGTACTTCTGACTACAATACTAGATATAGTGCTGAAGGAAACTTGCACCGTATAGCAACACTCAAAGTATCAAATACTCACAAGAATACGTTCGATATAGAGAGAAAGAGAGAGAAACTTGTGTTTCTGGTGTGATTTTTAATTCTAACCTAAGCACCCTATTTATAGAAAAATGCTTAGAACACCAAAGCAGAAAATTTAATATAATAATATATATATATAAATTTTCAAGCCCACCTTAGAAAATCTGAAATCAGCCACCTTGCACATGTTTATGATGTCCAAAAAAATACAAAAAACGTTTTTCTCAAAATAATTAACTAAAACTCCCAAAAATTAATTATTTCGGAACTTTAGAACTTCAATAATTCATAATAAATAACCCTTTTATCAAAAAAATCGAATCTCGTGATTTTTTATAGGAAATTCAATTCTCTACAACTTTGCAGAAGAAAGTTTTTCCAAATTCCAAACAGAAATTGATCGAAATTCACAAACGGGCGATTTTACAGTAAATAATAAATTTTCGGTCAAGAATTGTGTCCACCAACACACAAAACATGTGTTAATCATTCAATGCCACAAAAATACTCTTCCTCCTCATATACTCATTTATCTCACATTCATTGTAAAAATATCACCATCAATATATTATTAAAATAATATATTTAAATGAATTATTTTATCAGAAAAACATAAAATATTAATTTTCAACAATTGTCACATTAAAAATTTTCTCCATCTATATCCACATAAAATTAATATTTTTCTCATCATATAAATCAATAATTAATTATACACAAATAATATTACAGAATCACGGTACTGGCAACCAGGCCGTTCCCAAGAAAGAGGGGGCTTTCCAATAAGGATCTCTCCTTACTGGCGAGCAATTAGATGACCAAACCTCTCCTTAGACAGAACTTTCTAGACATTGCCAATAATGTTATCTAATAATATTATTCAGATAATATGAATTATTGTTCCGATAATAGAAAATATTGTGTAGTGACAATTATTGAAACAACAGTAATATAAAATATCAACGCAGCAATTATTGAATCAATAAAATAAAATACTGAACAGTAATTACTGTAACCATTATTGAGTAGTGTCTTCTTACGTAAGAATCAATAATTGGTGCAATACCGTGTGCTACTGTGCAACAACGCGTATTACTGTGTTTTAACCACCGGGTATTCCAACAGTATTAACGGTAACAACTACGCCGTTATTTATAAACAACTTATTTTTGTCGTTTTCTTCATCCAATCGCTTTCTGTTATGGGGCCCACACAAGGATGCGCCGTCGTACGAATATTCTCCGACAGTAAGAATGTTCCACGACCAAGCGAATATTTTCCGACAACAATGAATATTTTATAACCACTTGTTTATTTAAAATATTTACGCATTTTATCCATAACTAACCACATTAATCAAATCAACCCTTACTATTTCAGAATAATAAATTAAATTTTATTTATTAGTAATTTGGGGTCTTACAATGTATGGTATAATTATGAATGATATAATATTAGAAAAATAATTATTTTAGGAAATAATAATTATGTTTTAACATAATTAAATTAGTAACAGTTTAGAAAAGTAGTGAATTTTAGAGTTTATAAAATAAACATATTAGTGCAGGATTATATATATGTATGATAATGTATGGTATAAGATTATAAATGGTATATAATACTGTAAAATTCTAAAAAATGGATTTATTGGGTTGTCACTGTTAGTAATGTTGGAACTTGTAAGACCCCGAATTTTATGAAATAAAAGTATTCAATTTTTCTTATAATTACTATTTAGAAAATGGTTAAATTGATAAAAGTTTAAAGTTATAGGTGAAATGTAAATTTTTTTTTTCAAAATAAGCAAGTGGTTAAAAAATAATCATTGTTGTCGGAGAATATTCGTTTGGTCGTGGAATATTCTTTCTGTCGGGGAATATTCGTACGACGGCGCAGCCATTTGTGGGCCCCATAACAGAATAACTGTCGGATGAAGAAAATGACAAATTTGAGTTTTTACAAATAATGGCATAGTTGTTACCGTTAACACTGTTGGAATACCCGGTGGTTAAAATACAGTAATACGCGTTATTGCACAGTAGCACACGGTATTGCATAGTATTTTTGAAATTATTGATTCTTACGTAAGAAGGCACTACTCAATAATTGTTACAGTAATTACTGTTCAATATTTTATTATTGATTCAATAATTGCTGCATTGATATTTTATATTATTGTTGTTTCAATAATTGTTGCTGCACAGTATTTTCTATTATCAGATCAATAATTCATATTATTTGAATAATATTATTAGATAACATTATTGGCAATGTCTAGAAAGTTCTGTCTAAGGAGAGGTTTGGTCATCTAATTGCGCGCCAGTAAGGAGAAATCCTTATTGAAAAGTCCCCTCTTTCCTGGGAACGGCCTGGTTGTCATAAATGTGATTCTGTAATATTATTTGTGAATAATTAATTATTGATTCATATGATAAGAAAATATTTATTTTATGTGGATATAAATGAGGGATATATTTTTGTGGTTAAAAAAATGAAGGAGTTAATGTTGAGATTTTTATCCGTATTTTTGTCGGAATGGAGGTATTAAAAATCAGGGTTTTTGAGATATTTTGCGGGGGTTATACTTTTTAATCCGACCGTTGGATCGTGGTAATTTTTGGATATGTTATACATATATAAGTTGAGTATATGTCCACAAATTTTGAACCGTTAAAAATGAACGTATGATTTATTATGAATTTTACGAGATGACTGGTTCAGAAATTGTTGAATTTTCGGAGTTTATCATTTTGATGGAAAATTCTAGAATTGGTGGGCCCCACTTGTGGTTGGTGAAGAAATGTGCTGAATTATATTTCAAATGTGGTGGGTGGGAATAGTAGCAGGTAAAGCCATCAGGTTGCAGGTCAAACCTACCAAAATTTTCCTATAAATAGAGGGCTAAGTTAGAATTGAAAATCACACCAGAAACATAAGCTTTCTCTCTTTCTCTCTCTATATTATGAAGCATATTTTGTGAGTTTTTAGATACTTGGTGAGTTACTATTCATCAGTACAAGTTTCCTTCAGCATCATATCCGATATCCAGTCAGAAGTACTGCTCTTTTGAGGTAAGGGATTGTAAGGGATATTAAGGGATTTTAAAGGTTGTTATGATTTTCAGTTTCGTAATTTTTCTGATCTTCAAAAATTCTGGAAAAATTTGAAATGATATTTTGATGAGTTTTCTTGATTGTGTCCAAAAATGGTGATTTTTGGATGTATAGATTGAGAGTTATGAATTTTATGAGAAAAGACTATTTTAAAAGTAACCGCTTATAATTCCTTGTGGTTAACTCCAAAATTGATGAAATTTTTATTGGGAGTACATGTATATGATAGAAGTATACTCTGTAAATTCCAGAATTTTTAGACAAAAGTACAATTTTTGATAAATGTCTAAATATTCGGCTATTTTGGCCATATGAAAAATAGTAAATGACTTTTAAAAATTCTGAGAAAAATATATGTTCACTATGGGACTATATTATGCTAAATCCCAGAAAAGAAATATTTTTGGAATTGATTTGGTATTTTTCATAAAAATGGTCTAGTTATGAGTAAATGAATTAAATATGTTTTGTGAAGAAAGAAAATTGGAAAATAGGATTTTATGGCTTGAGAATTCTATATGAGGTATATGCAGATTTTTGATGAGGGTTTTGGTTATTGATGATGAAATTGTAAGAGTTGGCATTTTATGATGATTAAATGCATTAATTAGTAAAGTGTAAACAATTAAAATAAATTGTTTATAAATTTAAGTAATGTTATTCTTTCAATATCATTATACCGAAATATTGGTATAGATTTTATTATGGAATTTCTATCTTTTGTGTCGGGGTTACTATTCATGAGTTACTATTCACGATTTACTATTCATGAGTTACGAATATTACTCTTGAGATTAAAACTATATGTTGATCATATTATTTTTATCATCATATATAACATTTTTATAACCCTGATGTTGAAATTCTCTTTCACTGGAGTGTAAAGATGGGTAGATTATTGGTATGATCATGACTAGGGTTCTCTTTGGCCTGTAGTGCAAAGTTGAATCGTTGATTGGTATGATCATGACCATTGAATTTATAAGTGAATATCTTTAGCTTAAGTGCAAAGGTGAATTGATCAACATGGTTATAATTATTGTTTATATAAATTCTGAAATGATTATATATTTTTTTGAGATATTAATATCTTTGGCCTGTAGTGTAAAGATGAAATATTGATGAATATCTTTGGCCTGTAGTGCAAAGATGAATTGTTGATGAATATCTTTGGCCCGTAGTGCAAAGATGACATGTTGTTGAATATCTTTAGCCAGTAGTGCAAAGATGAACAGATGTTGAGATGAACATGACCAACTGGTGATACAAATGAATATCTTTGGCCGTAGTGCAAAGATGAAGTTATTAGTATGATTATGAACAGGAAATGTAATTTGGTGTAACCATGATCTTTGATGTTTCAGGTAAAGATAGGTGATGAAAATTATCTTCGTCCTGGATGAGAAGAGGAATTTAGAACTACAGTTATGATTATGAGTTATTCATATGATTGTGGACCAGAATTGTTGATTGATGTTACAGGGATAAAACATTGTTGGTGGATTTTTAACATGGAGAAGATAATAGACTTTATGGTCTATTTGACTCTTCTAATGGATTGCTCGTTCCGCTGCAACTATGGTTGAAATTTTTATCATTTACCATATGTTCTAAATCTCTGATTTATTATTGATGAAGGCTATTGATAACGGGAAAATAGAACGGTGGTCTCTAGCAGTGGATGTTCTCCCGAAGCAGTATAGGAAAGTTCATTTAATAGTTTTATTTGGTGAATCCAATAGGGTGAGGCGAACCCAACGTTGGAAGGGTGTTTTGTCACTATCATACAAGATGTCTAATGACATACAACCTCGTGTCATCATAAGACAAGGATGTGCTCATCCACTTGTTGAGTATATATACGAGCACTGCCTATATAATCTTGGTGTTTGTTTGAAGTATAATTCTCAATTAGAGACAGTAGAGATAATGATATGTCAAGAGAAGACTCACCATTGGGAAGAATATGATAGTAATCTTCTCGTTTTTCTTTGGGGTCTATTGGGTCAACCAAGGATAATTCTGTGGCCATATGATATCTATCATAACCTAGACGCGTGGCCTCCCATGTACGGAGGTTTTCTTGACCACTTCCCAAATATTCTAATTTCTAAAACAGTTTTTGACTATACCTTTATGTAAGGTGTTATTGTGAGGTGATGTCCACGGTTGGAACATGAGTCACATTTGGTATATATTTGTATCCAAACTCACAGCATGTGTTGTTATATTTTGCACGACAATTGTTGTAATAAAGTTGTAGTTATTTTCTGTACCATGCATTTGACGACTCAGAATGGGTTGGGTGGAATGAACTTATTTTGGGGTCGTTACAGAACTTATATATATGCATGGTATAATATTATAAAAGGTATAATATTATAAAATTCAAAAACCAGTGTAATTATGTAACAGTTGACATTACCAAAACAGTTTAAATTTATAGTGATTTAGTAGATTATAAATTCAAAATATTAATTTGGGATTAAAAAAATAGTAATTTTAAGAGATAATAATTAAATTAGAAAGTATAATATCAGAAAAGTTGATATTATCAAAACAGTTTAGATTTGCAGTGATTTAGGGGATTATAAAATAAAAATATTAATTTGGGATTAAAAAATAGTGATTTTAGGATATAATAATTAAATTAAAAAGGATAATATCAGAATAGTTGACATTACCAAAATAATTTAGATTTGTAGTGATTTAGTGGATTATAAATTCAAAATATTAATCTTTCAAAATTAATATGAAAATATAATGAAAAATCTGAACCTTAATGGTTCATAATATGGAATTATTTAATTGGTATATTAAAATAAATATGGAAATATCGAAATCTTAATTGAGCCTAAGCTTACTTTCAAACTGCACGATTCAATTTGCAATTGGTCTAATTAATTAATAGATCATATTTCATGATTTAAGAAGCGGTCAATGAAATGGTAATGAGTTGTCTATCCGAGTTGTTAAAAGAGATTAATTTTTTATTCATTTCGTTCCATATTAAAAGTTCTTATTATTTAGTGAATTCTGTTTGAATCATTTCCTTAAGAACCATGACTTCTTTATTGAAATAAATCAATTTGTAATAAGTTGATTGAATGTTATATTCCATAAAAATTATAAAAAGTTATCGTTTACTTTGTTGATTGAATCCTTCAAGGATTTATTTTTTAAGTTGCATGATTCAATTGGATGAAAAAGTGTTGGTTGCGTAATTGACACAAAGAATAAAATAATAAATATGAAAATATTTTAAAATGTTAATTTTTAGTACTTCCAATAATTGATGGAGTTGGTTAGAAAATAAGTTTTTAAAAGATTTATTATCTTTCATATATCTAACCAATATTGTTTTCATAAATCTTGGGATGAGTTTTGTGACGCCCCCAAAATAGGTATACAACACCCATTCTGAGTCGCCAAATACATGGTACAGAAAGTAAACTACAACTTCAATAATACAAATGTCGTGCAAAATACGACAACACATACTGTGAGTTTAAATACAAATATTGTCTTCTAGACAATATCCACACTCAAATAAATCCTCATTACAATTATTCAAACACTATTTTACAGAAATAGTGAGGACTGTTAAAACATCTTTTTAGAACCATCACTCCATACCCCGACTAGATCCTGCTATGTTCTCACCTCCTGAGAAGAAAAATGGAACAAAAAGGAAAAGGGTGAGCTCAACTAGCCCAGTAAAGAATATTATGACTAAGATAATATACAAACAAATTATCGTTAGTCTTCAACAGGGAAAAATCTGATAGAATATAATCGACAACAAGTTTTAGATCAACAACTGCAGCGGAAACAGCAAACCATTAGAAGAGTCAAGTAGAGAAAGAATTCTACTATCTTCTAAGATTTAAAAGTCCATCATCAATATTTTATCCCTGTAACATCAATTAATAATCATCTTTATCCAAATATTCATCTTTGCACTACAGGCCAAAGATATTCATTTGTATCACCTGTCAGTCATGTTCATCTCAACACCTGTTCATCTTTGCACTACAGGCCAAAGATATTCATCAAGTAATCATACATCTTTGCACTACAGGCCAAAGATATTCATTAATATCATCATTTAGGACTGAGGATGATGAAAAATATCTTAAAGAGAACGAATCCAATGAGACAGAAGGACAAATAGTAGGGATTCGTATAACAGTTTATCCAAGATCAATAATACTTTATAATAATCAATTGTGAAGCAGAATTTAAAAATAAAGATCAAAACATGGATACAATCAAAGATAGTAACCATAATAGACATCTTGGACAAAAAGGAAAAATTTTATTTTTCGGTGAATAGTGCCGTATTCGTGAATAGTGCCGTATACGTGAATAGTGCCGTATACATGAATAGTAACCCCGACACAAAAAGTTCTAAATTTGATAAAAACTCATATCAATATTTCAGCATAATGATATTGAAGAAAATAATATCATTTAAGAAGAAAATAATATCCCTTACCTCAAGATATCAGTACTTCTGGTCGGAATACCGGTATAAGGCTGAAAGAAACTTGCTCTGATGAATAGAAACTCTCAAAGTATCTAAATACTCACAAAATACACTCAATAATCTAGAGAGAGAAAGAGAGAAAACTTGTTTCTGGTGTGATTTTCAATTCTAACTTAGCCCTCTATTTATAGGAAAATTTTAGTAGGTTTGACCTGCAACCTGATGGCTTTACCTGCTACTATTCCCACCCACCACATTTGAAATATAATTCAGCACATTTCTTCACCAACCACAAGTGGGGCCCACCAATTCTAGAATTTTCCATCAAAATGATAAACTCCGAAAATTCAACAATTTCTGAACCAGTCATCTCGTAAAATTAATAATAAATCATATGTTCATTTTTAACGGTTCAAAATTTGTGGACATATACTCAACTTATATATGTATAACATATCCAAAAATTACCACGATCCAACGGTCGGATTAAAAATTATAACACCCGCAATATTTCTCAAAAACCCTGATTTGATTTTTAATACCTCCATTCCGATAAAAATACTGATAAAACACCTCAACATTAACTCCTTCATTTTTAACCACAAAAATATATCCCTCATTTATATCCACATAAAATAAATATTTCCTTATCATATGAATCAATAATTAATTATTCACAAATAATATTACAGAATCACATTTATGACAACCAGGCCGTTCCCAGGAAAGTGGGGGCTTTCCAATAAGGATTTCTCCTTACTGGCGCGCAATTAGATGACCAAACCTCTCCTTAGACAGAACTTTCTAGACATTGCCAATAATGTTATATAATAATATTATTCAAATAATATGAATTATTGATCTGATAATGGAAAATACTGTGCAGCAACAATTATTGAAACAACAATAATATAAAATATCAATGCAACAATTATTGAATCAATAAAATAAAATATTGAACAATAACTACTGTAACAATTATTGAGTAGTGCCTTCTTACGTAAGAATCAATAATTGGTGCAATACCGTGTGCTACTGTATTTTAACCACCGGGTATTCCAACAGTATTAACGGTAACAACTACGCCGTTATTTATAAATAACGTATACTTGTCATTTTCTTCATCCAATCGCTTTCCGTTATGGGGCCCACACAAGGCTGCGCCGTCGTACGAATATTACCCGACAGCAAGAATATTCCACGACCAAACGAATATTCCCCAACAAAATGAATATTTTATAACCACTTGCTTATTTTGTAAATTTTGCACATTTAACCCATAACCAAAGTATTATATCAAATTAACCCCTTATTATTCACAATA
Organism: Panax notoginseng; assembly: GCA_016801055.1. Classification (NCBI taxonomy): domain Eukaryota; kingdom Viridiplantae; phylum Streptophyta; class Magnoliopsida; order Apiales; family Araliaceae; genus Panax; species Panax notoginseng. Next base: position 10,858,334 of record CM029018.1, on the reverse strand, counting down.
ATATTTAGAGAAAATTTGATTTTATTCAATAATAAGTTGGGGTCTTACAACCTTCCCTCCTTATGAAATTTCGTCCTCGAAATTGACGTACGTACCTGATGTTTCAAAAAGGTGAGGATACCTCGCTTTCATTTCTGATTCTAACTCCCAGGTCATTTCTTCAATAGCATGGTTTCTCCACAAAACCTTAACTTGTGGTATAACCTTCGTGCGTAGGACATGCTCTTTCCTATCCAAGATCTTAACAGGTACCTCCTCGTACGTTAAATCTTCAGCTATCTCGTCTGGTTCTAACTCAATAATGTGGTTCGGGTCTTTAACATATTTACGAAGCATAGATATGTGAAAAATATTATGAACACGAGACATGCTTGGAGGTAATGCGAGTCTATATGCCACATTTCCTATTCGCTCAAGAATCTCAAATGGACCAACAAATCTTGGATTGAGCTTTCCTCTCTTCCCAAATCTTGTAACTCCCTTCCATGGTGCAACACGTAATAATACATGATCCCCAATATTAAATTCCACGTCCTTCCGATGAAGATCCGCATAACTCTTTTGTCGATCCTGTGCCGTTTGTATACGTTGTCGAATCGTTTGGATCTTCTCTGTAGTAATGCGTACCAACTCTGGTCCCAACAATGTTGCTTCACCCACCTCGTCCCAGCATACTGGAGAATGACATTTTCTTCCATACAACGCCTCGAATGGAGCCACACCTATGCTCGCCTGATAACTGTTGTTGTAGGAGAATTTCACCAATGGTAGGTACTTATCCCAACTCCCTTTGAGATCTAGGACACAAAGTCTTAATAGATCTTCAAGAGTTTGAATAGTCCTCTCTGATTGTCCGTCCGTTTGAGGATGGTATGCCGAACTGAATCGTAAATCCGTGCCCATAGCTTTCTGCAAGCTAACCCAAAATCGTGAAGTGAATCTTGGGTCACGATCCGAAACTATGGATACTGGCATGCCATGCAATCTCACAATCTCGTTCACGTACATACTAGCAAGACGTTCAAGGGAATAAGTCTCACGTATCGGCAAGAAATGAGCGGATTTGGTTAATCTATCAACAATAACCCAAATCGCATCTATGCCTTGAGAAACCTTGGGAAGACCCGTAACAAAATCCATAGTAATGTGTTCCCACTTCCCTTTCGGGATCTCAAGTGGTTGCAATGGACCCTTTGGCACTTGATGCTCCGCCTTTACACGTTGACAAGTTAAACACCTCGAGATAAACTCCGCGATCTCTCTTTTCATATTGCTCCACCAAAATGTATGTCGAAGATCGTGATACATTTTGGTACTCCCAAGATGGATTGCAAACGGTGTGTTGTGTGCCTCCATCATTATTCTATGCTTCAAGTCAAAATCGTTAGGAACACAAAGTCTGGAGTCGACTCGAAGTATTCCTTCTTCATCGATTCTTGCTTCTGAAATAGCACCTTCTTGCACTTTCTTCTTCATACGCATCAGCTCCATGTCCGTAGCTTGAGCAGCTTTAACTTTATCGATTAAAGTCGGTTCTACTCGTATATTTGATATCATCATGTGGGTACTTGGAGCCTTCATCTCTATCTCCATCCTTTGCAAGTCATACAAAATGGGCCTTTGTGTTAACAACATTGCACTCGTACCCGCGTATGATCTTCTACTCAATGCGTCAGCTACTACGTTTGCTTTTCCAGGATGATATTGGATGGTATGATCGTAATCTTTCAACAGCTCAAGCCAACGTCGTTGCCGCATGTTGAGTTCCTTTTAGGTGAAGAAATATTTGAGGCTTTTATGATCTGTATAGATCTCCACTTTCTCCCCATACAGGTAGTGTCTCCAGATCTTCAACGCAAAAACGACTGCTGCCAACTCCAAATCATGAGTAGGATAATTCCTCTCATATTCTTTGAGTTGTCGTGAGGCATAGGCTATGACTTTCCCATGTTGCATGAGAACACATCCTAACCCTTTGCCTGAAGCATCGCTGTAGATAACAAATCCATCCGAACCAGATGGTATTGTCAGAACAGGTGCCGAAATGAGTCTCCTCTTGAGTTCTTGAAAACTCTTCTCGCATTCCTCACTCCATACAAATTTTGTATCTCTACGAGTCAGCTGCGTTAATTGAATAGCGATTCGAGAATATCCTTCATCGAATCTCCGATAATAACCAACTAAGCCTAGAAAGCTACATATATCGATTACTGACTTAGGTTGCTCTCAACTGTGACTCATATCCCAATCTTGGATAGCACGTCACAATGACACCTATCAGTTTACTACCACACGAATATGGCGTCCCCTACGGAGAGTCTGGATTCAGTGCATTCCACAAAGGAAGTCACCAGATAGAGGCTCGGTTATCAACTTCTATAGTTGGATTTTTAACTCCTGAAGTTCAATAGGAGCCATTCGATATGAGATTTTAGAAATGGGTTTTGTACCAGATTCAAAGATGATACAAAATTCAATATCACGCGTAGGCCAAGAAATTCTTCAGGAAATACGTCAGGAAATTTACTAACAACAGAAAAATCATTCAAATCTGACGTATTTTTGTTCAAGTCCATAACATGGCTAAGAAAGTTTGACATCCATTTTTTAATAAACAAATGACTTTATGGCTTGATATGACAGCGATTGATTTTAGTGGTTTGGTTGCTTGAATTCGCATAACAGGTTGGTTAGGAATATAAAAACTAACAACCTTACGAAAACAATCAATTTTAGCATGATGAGTGGTTAACCAATCAATTCCTAAAATCACATCAAAAGCAAGTATCTTTAAAGAGATAAGATCAACAGGTAATGTGATAGTGCCAACTTGGATTAAGCAAGATTTATAAACTGTAGATGTAACAAAGGTTTCACCCAACGGAGTTTCAACAGATAAGTTAAAGGTCAATTTCTCCGGAGTCAAGTTTAAACGTTGAGCACAAGCAGGAGAGATAAAAGAATGGGTAGAACCGGTATCTAGTAAAGTATAAACTTCGCAAGAATTCAAGATTAGCTTACCCGTGATCACCTCGTTCGGGTTTCTCGCGTTTTGGCCAGTAACGACAAACGCCCTTCCAGGAACCGCTGATTTCGACTTATCCGGGACAGCTTTTGGAGTCACCATCCCCGCTGAACTTGGTTTTGCTACAGAACACTCTCGAGCTATATGACCCTCCTTTCCACAGTTATAACATACCTTGGATTGTTGTGGGCAGTTTGGGCTGATATGTCCCTCTTTCCCACATTTGTAACATACGACCGGTGGTCGTTCTCCTCCCCTAGAAACAGTTGATGTTTGTGTTGACGTCTTTACATTATCATTGTTGTACCTTCTCTTCTTGAAATCTTCTCCCGACTCGCTCCTTCTATTATCACGACCACGATTACCACCAGAGTGGTTACCGCTTTTGTCCGAATATTTTCCTCCCTGCTGGTTTTCATTGCTTCGATGACTGCCGCCGCCGGTATGACCCTGGTTGTGGTCCCTCGGTTGCACATACTCATTATCTCGCTCTAATAATTGAGCCCTATTTACAACATCTGAATATAAAGAAAATTTATGAGAGATAAGATATTGTCGAATCTCGGGTTTTAGACCTCTCAGAAACATCCTTGCCATTCGTTCCTCATTTTCGACCAAATGAGGTGCAAACCTGGATAACTCTGCAAACTTCGCCTCGTACTGGGACACCGTCATGTTGTTTTGTTCCAGTCTGATAAACTCTACCTCCTTCATATGACGAATACTTTCAGGAAAGTACTTGTCATTGAACAGTTTTTGAAATGTTTCCCAGGACATGTTGAGTGCATCAGGCTGGGTACGCTTCACAGACTCCCACCAGTAGTCTGCCTCACCGCGGAACATAAAGGTGGCGAATGGAACCTTCTGTTCCTCCGTGCATCCCAAGACATCGAATATCTTGGTAATTTGCTTGACCCACGTTTCCGCCATGATCGGATCCGGCTTTCCCTTAAATTCTGGTGGTCCCAATTCTTTGAACTGCTTAGCTGTGACAAACCGCGCGTTATCATTTCCACTCGTATTCTGCACACGAGTCTCCCTCGTCTGATTTTGCATGAACTGCAAAAAGCTCCTAATCATTCCATCATTCATCGTTTGCTCGGTAACGTTGTTTACAGGAGGAATATTGCCTTCCTGTTGCACGTTCCCCTGGGTGGTGATCAAAGGTGTCTCCACGGTCTGATTTACTCCATTATTAACGTTCTCAGTTGCCATTCTTAAATACTACCATAAAACAAGGGTTAATAGTCATGTCATATATTATTCCTATACTCTGACCGACCAAATAAACACCAAATAAACTTAGTCAAGTCATACTAGTGAAGGAATTCCCCGTCTCTCCCCTCCTAGTTTTTGTCTCACATCTCAGCCAGGGATCATATCCCTAAGCTCTGATACCAACTGTGATGCCCCCAAAATAGGTATACAACACCCATTCTGAGTCGCCAAATACATGGTACAGAAAGTAAACTACAACTTCAATAATACAAATGTCGTGCAAAATACGACAACACATACTGTGAGTTTAAATACAAATATTGTCTTCTAGACAATATCCACACTCAAATAAATTCTCATTACAATTATTCAAACACTATTTTACAGAAATAGTGAGGACTGCTAAAACATCTTTCTAGAACCATCACTCCATACCCCGACTAGATCCTGCTATGTTCTCACCTCCTGAGAAGAAAAATGGAACAAAAAGGAAAAGGGTGAGCTCAACTAGCCCAGTAAAGAATATTATGACTAAGATAATATACAAACAAATTATCGTTAGTCTTCAACAGGGAAAAATCTGATAGAATATAATCGACAACAAGTTTTAGATCAACAACTGCAGCGGAAACAGAAAACCATTAGAAGAGTCAAGTAGAGAAAGAATTCTACTATCTTCTAAGATTTAAAAGTCCATCATCAATATTTTATCCCTGTAACATCAATTAATAATCATCTTTATCCAAATATTCATCTTTGCACTACAGGCCAAAGATATTCATTTGTATCACCTGTCAGTCATGTTCATCTCAACACCTGTTCATCTTTACACTACAGGCCAAAGATATTCATCAAGTAATCATACATCTTTGCACTACAGGCCAAAGATATTCATTAATATCATCATTTAGGACTGAGGATGATGAAAAATATCTTAAAGAGAACGAATCCAATGAGACAGAAGGACAAATAGTAGGGATTCGTATAACAGTTTATCCAAGATCAATAATACTTTATAATAATCAATTATGAAGCAGAATTCAAAAATAAAGATCAAAACATGGATACAATCAAAGATAGTAACCATAATAGACATCTTGGACAAAAAGGAAAAATTTTATTTTTCGGTGAATAGTGCCGTATTCGTGAATAGTGCCGTATACGTGAATAGTGCCGTATACATGAATAGTAACCCGGACATAAAAAGTTCCAAATTTGATAAAAACTCATATCAATATTTCAGCATAATGATATTGAAGAAAATAATATCATTTAAGAAGAAAATAATATCCCTTACCTCAAGATATCAGTACTTCTGGTCGGAATACCGGTATAAGGCTGAAAGAAACTTGCTCTGATGAATAGAAACTCTCAAAGTATCTAAATACTCACAAAATACACTCAATAATCTAGAGAGAGAAAGAGAGAAAACTTGTTTCTGGTGTGATTTTCAATTCTAACTTAGCCCTCTATTTATAGGAAAATTTTAGTAGGTTTGACCTGCAACCTGATGGCTTTACCTGCTACTATTTCCACCCACCACATTTGAAATATAATTCAGCACATTTCTTCACCAACCACAAGTGGGGCCCACCAATTCTAGAATTTTCCATCAAAATGATAAACTCCGAAAATTCAACAATTTCTGAACCAGTCATCTCGTAAAATTCATAATAAATCATACGTTCATTTTTAACGTTCAAAATTTTTGGACATATACTCAACTTATATATGTATAACATATCCAAAAATTACCACGATCCAACGGTCGGATTAAAAATTCTAACACCCGCAATATTTCTTAAAAACCCTGATTTGATTTTTAATACCTCCATTCCGATAAAAATACTGATAAAACACCTCAACATTAACTCCTTCATTTTTAACCACAAAAATATATCCCTCATTTATATCCACATAAAATAAATATTTCCTTATCATATGAATCAATAATTAATTATTCACAAATAATATTACAGAATCACATTTATGACAACCAGGCCGTTCCCAGGAAAGAGGGGGCTTTCCAATAAGGATTTCTCCTTACTGGCGCGCAATTAGATGACCAAACCTCTCCTTAGACAGAACTTTCTAGACATTGCCAATAATGTTATATAATAATATTATTCAAATAATATGAATTATTGATCTGATAATGGAAAATACTGTGCAGCAACAATTATTGAAACAACAATAATATAAAATATCAATGCAACAATTATTGAATCAATAAAATAAAATATTGAACAATAACTACTGTAACAATTATTGAGTAGTGCCTTCTTACGTAAGAATCAATAATTGGTGCAATACCGTGTGCTACTGTATTTTAACCACCGGGTATTCCAACAGTATTAACGGTAACAATTACGCCGTTATTTATAAATAACGTATACTTGTCATTTTCTTCATCCAATCGCTTTCTGTTATGGGGCCCACACAAGGCTGCGCCGTCGTACGAATATTCCCCGACAGCAAGAATATTCCACGACCAAACGAATATTCCCCGACAAAATGAATATTTTATAACCACTTGCTTATTTTGCAAAATTTGCACATTTAACCCATAACCAAAGTATTATATCAAATTAACCCCTTATTATTCACAATAATATTTAGAGAAAATTTGATTTTATTCAATAATAAGTTGGGGTCTTACAAGTTTTATATTATTTAAGTATTCCATAATTTATTAATTGATTGAGTTTTCCATAAATTGGTTAAGCAAATAAATTTTTATATCTTTAGAATCAATTAGCGTGGTTCAAATAATTGGAAGAATTTTTGGAAGCTAATAGATTGAAGTTTTAAAACAAACATAGAAATAATTTTTAATTGCATGAAACTATGAAAGTAATTAATTAATGATAGAATAAATTTATTAGGCACATGAAAAGTAGGTAAAATAAATAAAAGTCTAATATTAAAGGAAATTTACTTTTCAAATAATTAAAACTAATTTTTTATAAAAAGCAAGTTGGCCCTATCGTGTTTAAATTAATCCAATCTGGTTGTTGCCTAGGAGAGTTATCAAATTAATGGATTCTAAAATAATATGGTTGTTGATAATATTCATAAAATAAGGTGATCAGTATATAATATCCTAAGTAATTGTCAAGGGTATTTTTGTTAAAGACAATAAGAAGCATTAATTAGGATGGATATGTGTTAAATTTATAGAAGGACATGTGTCAATATATTGTGCCATGTACTGTGATTTAGTATATACTAGATACAAACCCGCGCTTTGCAGCGGGATTATTCATTTTGTTAATAATAAATTTATACATGCAATTAATAAATTAAAATATAATAAGAAGATGATAGATTGTTGTGCGATTATCAAATTTTAATAGCATATGTTATATAGTGTTGCATAAAAAATTTGTGCACAAATACATATCCAAACATATAATTAATTTGATCACTAAACTCCAGAACATTACATAACAGTTGTGTGTGTGTGTGTGTGTATATATATATATATTAATGTCTTGATAAAAATATTTATAATGTAACCAATATGGTTAAAAATGGGATATTATTTCATTTTAAAGCACTAACAAATATTTAAAAAGTGTCATGCACAATGCCATCGAATTGTTATATTGATATGATTGCTAGTGGTATATTTGAAGTCTGTTACACATTACACAAACCTCACCAAGTCTCAAATATCTGACACATGTACTTGATGCATTTTGAAGAGTCCATGTCTCGTATACGCTTACTTACACCAGAATTCTAACATCCAAACGAAAGAGAAAACAACAAAATAATGTCTTAATTTTGGTCCTCAGACATGAAGGAAAAACACATGTTACATGCGAAAACTGAAAAGCACGAGAATTAATAATTATGTTGGATCTTCATGTCAAACAAACACCATGTCCAAAAACATAGCAGTATAGCACCGTGTCATACATAACACAATGTTATAGTTAAAGAACGAATACATTGCCTCATTAGTTTTTTTTTGTCAATTTTTGACAATTGTATAGGCACTTACAATATTACCATAATGCCAAAAAAATATATTAATGATGATGAAAATGATTTACCGGATGCTAGTACTTAACAAATCATGCAAAGCCACAATCCATATAATAGAATGCAATAAATGAAGAAGCCATAAATATAAACACCGTGGGATATAGTCCACAAAATGAAGTCATAGCCCTTCCCATTGAATGCACTGTCCCATAATCTGAAGGTCTTCATATAACTCCTTTGCACTTTCAACAGTATTTAGAATTGTAGGGTGCAAAATTTTGTTGTGCTAAGCAGAATAAAATTCATGACGCACCTGAAATAATGCAAGAAGCATGACAACAAAAATTTAACTCTTCCAAGAACTGCATACACCAAATTCATTGTCACATTACCATTGCACCATAGGTACCAGGATTATCACATTTAAGTTTTTTCCGGTTTAGGTCGTCAATCCAGTTATATTTATTGAATGTGCAATATATTCACACAAACAAAAATTAGCACTTAAATGATCTTTTTAACAGTCGTTTCAATCTTATAAATATTTGCGACAGGAATCTGGACAATAGTGAGAAATAAGAATTTAGACATACTTAATAGTTGATTTCAACATTACATAAACTATCAACCAAATAAATAATTATCTTTCCACAACTCTTTTATAGGAAATAGTATTGCCCGAGATAAAAAAAAGTCTCACACTTAGCTAAAAATTCATGTGTTTGTCAGATTGAAAACTAACAGAACATAAAGGAATTTAGTTCCTATATTAAATAAAAACAAAAAGAATTAGAGTAAAACACTTACGAAATGGACTTACATAGAATTTCAAATATTGTCATCCAAAAAGTAAAAGACAAACCAATTATACTCTTATTTAAAAGTTTTTCAATTGTTATACATAAATATATATACACAGACAAAAAAATGAATATACATAAACTCTACTCAGTATATGTATTAACAAAATTTCAAGTTAAAGGTATAATAAAAACTAAAAAATTTTGTAGGGGGTAGTGTTGAGAGTTTGTCGGTTTATTTTTATCTTTGCAACTGGAATTTGGCTCGATCGAGATAGCTTTGTAAATGCAGATCATAGATTTACCTAAAAAAATTCAAATAGATTATAGTAAAAATTTCATGAGATTTAATAATAAAATAATCAGAGTTTACACTAATAATGAGCAGCAAAAAGATAATAGCCAGAAACAGTCAAACCTTTCTACATTAAATTATGAAAAACTTTCTGAAAAACTACATTCTTTGTAGTATTGCATGTTTGTCCATCTTTGTCACAAATTAATATTTTTACTCCACTCTTGCTTGTAACTCTTGATACTGCTACATATAATTGGTCATGGCTAAAAACTGGACGTGATAGATACAGTCCAACATGTGAGAGAGTTTATCCCTGACTCTTATTAATTGTCTTTGTTGAAATTTTAAAGGTAATCTAATGTTTGACGGTGTTAAGACCATGCGAGGTATGAAAACTTTGTGTCCAAATTTGCTAATTGAAATTACTTGTGCTTTTATCAGATGTTTTCCCAATTGAGTTACTATTAATCTCGTGATATTGCACAAATCAGATCACTGATCTATATTTCGGAGCAACATTACAGGAACCCCAATCTTCAACGTTATCTTGTGATTTGACATTTCAGAAGATGTAATGCTATTCAAAAATTATAGGGTGTAAATGCCTTCATAGCTGTTTGAGTTTTCATCAACCTTACATAGGATATCTTATATATGGTACTTCATCACCTGGCCATAAATACATCACATATTCGTTCACCTTATTTATAGCATCAAGTGTAGGAGCAATGATGGCTTGGTCTTGGAAATAAAATTCATTGTCAAAATTTATCAATAAATTAGAATATGTGATATCAACAATTGCTGCAAGGGGATTGATCGGATATTTGATAAGAAAATTAGGATAAATAACGGAGAGTAATGATAATAGTTCAGTAATGATAATATCATAAAGTAGTGATTTTAGGAGATAATAATAAAATTAGAAAGTATAATATCAGAACAGTTTACATTACCAAAATAGTTTAGATTTGTAGTGATTTAGAGGATTATACATTTAAAATATTAATTTGGGATTAAAAAAAGTAGTGATTTTAGTAGATAATAATTAATCTAGTAATGATAATATTAGAACAGTTAACATTATTAGAACAATTTAGATGTATAGTAATTTAGGGGATTATAAAATCAAAATAATAATGTAGGATTAAAAAGTAATGATTTTAGAAGAAAATAATTACGTTATGATAATACAAAAATCGTTTAAATTGAAAAAGTAGTGATTTAGTGGATTATAAAATCAACATAGTAACTTATGATTTATATTATTTGTTATTTTAATTTTGTTTTAAATGTTTTAAATTGTATAATATTATTTTGAATTATAATTAATATAATTAAATTAGTAATGATAATATCTGCATAGTTTAGATAGGTAGTAATTTTATTATATACGTGTATTATAATATTATACGATATATGTATGATATAATGTATGGTATAATTATGAATGTTATAATATTAGAAAAGTAATTATTTTAGGATATAATAATTGTAAGACCCCAAATTATTAATAAATGAAATTTAATTTTCTCTATTCTGAAATAGTAAGGGTTGATTTGATTAATGTGGTTAGTTATGGGTAAAATGCGCAAATATTTTAAATAAGTAAGTGGTTATAAAATATTTATTGTTGTCGGGGAATATTCGTTTGGTCGTGGAATATTCTTACTGTCGGAGAATATTCGTACGACGGCGCAGTCTTTTGTGGGCCCCATAACGAAAAGCGATTGGATGAAGAAAATGACAAAAATAAGTTGTTTATAAATAACGGCGTAGTTGTTACCGTTAATACTGTTGGAATACCCGGTGGTTAAAGCGCGGTAATACGCGTTGTTGCACAGTAGCACACGGTATTGCACCAATTATTGATTCTTACGTATGAAGGCACTACTCAATAATGGTTACAGTAATTACTGTTCAATATTTTATTTTATTGATTAAATAATTGCTACGTTGATATTTTATAATTGTCACTACGCAGTATTTTCTATTATCGGAGCAATAATTCATATTATTTGAATAATATTATTAGATAACATTATTGACAATGTCTAGAAAGTTCTGTCTAAGGAGAGGTTTGGTCATCTAATTGCGCGCCAGTAAGGAGAAATCCTTATTGGAAAGCCCCCTCTTTCCTGGGAACGGCCTGGTTGCCAGTACTGTGATTCTGTAATATTATTTGTGTATAATTAATTATTGATTTATATGATGAGGAAAATATTGATTTTATGTGGATATAGATGGAGAAAATTTTTAATGTGTCAATTGTTGTAAATTAATAATTTATCTTTTTCTGATAAAATAATTTATTTAAATATATTATTTTAATAATATATTAATGGTGATATTTTTACAATGAATGTGGGATATATGAATAAATGAGGAGGAAGAATATTTTTGTTAGATTAAATATTTAACACATATTTTGTGTGTTGGTGGATACAATTCTTGACCGAAAATTTATTATAGACTGTAAAATCGTCCGTTTATGGATTTCGGTCAATTTCTGTTTAGAATTTGGAAAAACTTTCTTCTGCAAAGTTGTAGAGAATTGAATTTCCTATAAAAACTCGCGAGATTCGAATTTTCTGATAAAAGGGCTATTTATTATGAATTATTGAAGTTCTGAAGTTTCGAAATAATTGATTTTTGGAAGTTTTATTTATTATTTTGAAGAAAAACGTTTTTTGGCATTTAAGTGGACTAACATGTGATATAAATGGGCTGAGATCAGATGTCTAGAGGTGGGCTAAGGAAAATTTGATAAATATATTAATATTATATTAAATTTTCTGCTTTGGTGTTCTAAGCATTTTCCTATAAATAGGGTGCTTAGGTTAGAATTGAAAATCACACCAGAAACACAAGTTTCTCTCTATTTCTCTCTCTATATCGAGCGTATTCTTGTGAGTATTTGATACTTTGAGTGTTGCTATACGGTGCAAGTTTCCTTCAGCACTATATCTAGTATTCCAGTCAGAAGTACCGTCTTTCCGAGGTAAGGGATGCTATTTCTTCTTAAATGATATTATTTTCTTCAATATCATTATGCCGAAGTATTGATCTGAACTTTTTATCAAATTTAGAACTTTTCATGTCGGGGTTACTATTCACGAGTTACTATTCACCGAAAAATGAAATTTTTTTCTTTTCGTCCAAAATATCTATTCTGGATACTAGCTTTGATTGTATCCATATTTTGATCATTCTTGAATTTTACTTCACTATGATTATTTATAAGGTATTTTTGGACATGGATAAATCGAAATACGAATCCTTAATATTTGTCATTTTGTTTCACTGGATTCGTTTCCTTTCAGAAACTATTTAATGACAAGTACTTTCCTGAAAGTATTCGTCATATGAAGGAGGTAGAGTTTATTAGACTGGAACAAAACAACATGACGGTGTCCCAGTACGAGGCGAAGTTTGCAGAGTTATTCAGGTTTGCACCTCATTTGATCGAGAATGAGGAACGAATGACAAGGATGTTTCTGAGAGGTTTAAAACCCGAAATTCGACAATATCTTATCTCTCATAAATTTTCTTTATATTCAGATGTTGTAAATAGGGCTCAATTATTAGAGCGAGATAATGAGTATGTTCAACCGAGGGACCACAACTAGGGTCATACTGGTGACAGCAGTCATCGAAGCGATGAGAACCAGCGAAGAGGGAAAAATACAGACAAAAGTGGTAACCACTCGGGTGGTCATCGTGGCCATGATAATAGGAGAGGTGAGTCAAGTGGAAATTTCAAGAAGAGAAGATTTAACGATGACAGGAGGAGAACGACCGCCAGTTAGATGTTACAGATGCGGAGAGGAGGGACATATAAGTCCAAACTGCCCACAACAGTTCAAGGTATGTTATAATTGTGAAAAAGAAGGACATATCGCTCGAGATTGTACTATAGCGAAACCAAGTCCAGTTGGGACGGTGACACCAAAGGCGGATACGGACAAAATAAAGTTGGCGATTCCTGGAAGAGCGTTTTTCATGACTGGTCAGAATGCGAGGAAGCCAAACGAAGTTAGCACGGGTTAGTTAATTATAAATTTTTGCGAAGTCTATACCTTATTAGATACCGGTTCTACCCATTCATTTATCTCTCCTGCTTATACTCAACGTTTAAACTTGACTCCGGAGAAAATTAGACTTTGACTTATCTGTTGAAACTCCGTTCGGAGAAACTTTCGTTACATCCACTGTTTATAAATCTTGTTTGATTTAAGTTGGCACCATCACATTACCTGTTGACCTTATCTCTTTAAAGATACTTGCTTTTGATGTGATTTTAGGAATTGATTGGTTAACTACTCATTATGCCAAAATTGATTATTTTCGGAAGGTTGTTAGTTTTTATATTCCTAAGCAACCTGTTATTCGAATTCAAGCAACCAAACCATTGAAGTCAAACTTTTTCATATCAAGCCGTAAAGTCATTCGTTTATTGAAAAACGGATGTCAAGCTTTCTTAGCTATGTTATGGACTTGAACAAAAATACGTCAGATTTGAATGATATTTCTATTGTTAGTAAAATTTTTGACGTATTTCCTGAAGAATTTCTTGGCTTACTTCCAGAGCGTGATATTGAATTTTGTATCGACTTTGAACCCGGTACAAAACCCATTTCTAAAATCTCATATCGAATGGCTCCTATTGAACTTCATGAGTTAAAAACTCAACTATAGAAGTTGATAACCAAGCCTATATCTGGTGACTTCCTTTGTGGAATGCATTGAACCAGACTCTCAGTAGGGGATGCCATATTCGTATGGTAGTATACTGATAAGTGCCATTGTGACGTGCTATCCAAGATTGGGATATGAGTCACAGTTGAGAGCAACCTAAGTCAGTAATCGAAATACGTAGCTTTCTAGGCTTAGCTGGTTATTATCAGAGATTCGTGTAAGAATTTTCTCGAATCGCTACCCCGTTAACTCAGCTGACTCGGAAAGATATCAAATTCGTATGGAGCGAAGAATGCGAGAAGAGTTTCTAAGAGCTTAAGAGGAGACTCATTTCGGCACCTGTTCTGACAATACCATCTGGTTCGGATGGATTTGTTATCTACAGCGATGCTTCAGGCAAAGGGTTAGGATGTGTTCTCATGCAACGTGGGAAAGTCATAGCCTATGCCTCGCGACAACTTAAAGAATATAAGAGAAATTATCCTACTCATGATCTAGAGTTGGCAGCAGTCATTTTCGCGCTAAAGATCTGGAGGCACTATCTATATGAGGAGAAAGTGGAGATATATTCAGACCATAAAAGCCTCAAATATTTCTTCACTAAAAAAGAACTCAACATGCGACAACGACGTTGACTCGAGCTGTTGAAAGATTATGACCACACTATTCAATATCATCCTGGAAAAACAAACGTGGTAGCTGACGCGTTGAGTAGAAGATCATATGCAGGAACGAGTGCGATGATGTCAAGTATACGCATAGAACCAACTTTAATCGATAAAGTTAAAGTTGCTCAAGCCACAGACCCGGAGCTGATGCGTATGAAGAAGAAAGTGCAAGAAAGTGCAAGAAGGTGCTATTCTAGAAGCAAGAATCGATGAAGAAGGAATACTTCGAGTCCACTCCAGACTTTGTGTTCCTAACGATTCTGATTTGAAGTACAAGATCATGATGGAGGCACACAATACACCATTTGCAATCCATCCTGGAAGTACTAAAATGTATCGTGATCTTCGACATACATTTTGGTGGAACAATATGAAGAGAGAGATTGCAAAGTTTATCTCGAGGTGTTTAACTTGTCAACGTGTAAAGGCGGAGCATCAAGTACCAAAGGGTCCATTTCAACCACTTGAGATTCCGGAATGGAAGTGGGAACACATTACCATGGATTTCGTTACGGGTCTTCCCACGGTTTCTCAAGGCATAAATGTTATTTGGGTTATAGTTGATAGATTAACCAAGTCTGCTCATTTCTTGCCGATACGGGAGACTTATTCCCTTGAACGTCTTGCTAGTATGTACGTGAATGAGATTGTAAGGTTGCATGGCATGCCAGTATCCATAGTTTCGGATCGTGACCCAAAATTCACTTCAAAATTTTGGGTAAGCTTGCAAAAAGCTATGGGCACGGATTTACGATTTAGTTCGGTTTACCATCCTCAAACGGACGGGCAATCAGAGAGGACTATTTAAACTCTTGAAGATCTATTAAGACTCTTTGTCCTAGACTTCAAAGGCAGTTGGGATAAGTATTTACCATTGGTGAAATTCTCCTACAACAACAGTTATCAGGCAAGTATAGGTGTGGCTCCATTTGAAGCATTGTATGGACGAAAGTGTCGCTCTCCAGTATGTTGGGATGAGGTGGGAGAAGCAACGTTGTTGGGACCAGAGTTGGTACGAATGACTACAGAGAAGATCCAAACGATTCGACAACATATACAAACGGCATAGGATCGACAAAAGAGTTATGTGGATCTTCATTGAAAGGACGTGGAATTTAATTTTGGGGATCATGTATTATTACGTGTAGCTCCGTGGAAAGGAGTTACAAGATTTGGGAAGAGAGGAAAGCTCAATCCACGATTTATTGGTCCATTTCAGATTCTTGACTGTGACGCCCCCAAAATTAGGTATACATCACCCATCTTGAGTCGCCAAATACATGGTACAGAATACAAATCCAAACTTAATTATACAACTGTCGTGTAACATACGACAAAACATAAACTGTGAGTTTGAATACAAATATTATCTTCTAGAGAGTATTCATACTCAAAAGGAGTCCTCATTACATTTATTAACACACCATTAGATAGAATAGTGAGGACTACTAACTAATACTATCATTCGGACCATCACTCCGTTTCCCGACTTGCCCCAGCTACGTTCTCATTTCCTGAAGAGAACAGTGAAAGAAAGGGTGAGCTCAACTAGCCCAGTAAGAAATATTATGACTAAGATAATGCAAAATAAATTATCATTAGCCTTCAACAATGTTAAACTGATAAAATATAATAGACATCAAGTTTAACTGCAGCGGAACAAATAATCCATTAAAAGAGTCAAGTAGAAAATAAACTCTACTATCTTTTATGATTTAAAAGGTTTTTCAACATTGTGATCGCTGAGACTCAGCTTAATAAAATAATCCACATCATCGAATCAATCCTGCACTACGGCCAAGGATATTCGTGTATTCATTAATGGTCATGATCATGCCAACAACTGTCCATCAATGCACTATGGGCCAATGAGGACTTTTATCACATCATTTGTAACATTACGGTCATGATTATACCGAATAATTCCTGGTCATAATCATACCAAGTCCATCTATGCACTACAGGCCACAGATGACTTTCAACATTTTATAAACATGAGGATGATGACAATGATATAAGAATTCAATAAAACAAGTTCAAGAATTAATTTATCCAAGAATTAACAACGTCCAAATTGTCAACATGATACTGCTTTATGGAGTAAAATTCAAGAATACTTAGAAAAATATTTTCATGAAAAGATACTGGATGAACCGCAATTATCAAGGATATTCCACAAATTTTATGGAGTATAGAAGTCAAAACTTAACCAACTGAGTATAATAAAGAATGGAATAACAAAAGAAATCACCATGCATGCAATAGACCGCACAGACAGGTTATTCCAACAGAATAATAAATAATGGAACCAGGTCCGGCGTAAACGCACAGACAGAATATTCCGACAGAATAATAAATAATGGAACCAGGTCCGGTGTAAAACACACAGACAGGATATTCCAACAAATTAATAACAATACGGAACCAGGTCCGGTGTAAACGCACAGACAGGATATTCCGACAGAATAATAAATAATAGAACCAGGTCCGGCGTAAACGCACAGACATGATATTCCGACAGAATAATAAATAATGGAACCAGGTCCGGTGTAAAACACACAGACAGGATGTTCCAACAGAATAATAACAATACGGAACCAGGTCCGGTGTAAAACACACAGACAGGATGTTCCAACAGAATAATAATAAAAATAGAACCAGGTCCGGTGTAAAACACACAGACAGGATGTTCCAACAGAATAATAGAAGAATGTCACCAAGTATAGGGTAGACCGCGTATACAGATTATTCCAACAGAATAATAATAAATGGAATAATAACAGTTCTCTTCATGAATAAGAAAGAATAACACCCCTTACCGTAAAATAAACTGAATATAAGAGTAGGGAAGGAGCAGGATACTTTTCTATAGCTTCTCTATAATTTCTCTCTCCAGAGTTTCAGTGAATTCGTAAAAAATAATGAAGGAATGAGTTTCTATTTATAGGAAAATGGACTGCATAGTAACTAACTCATGAACGGTCCAGATTGATTTACTTTAATCGGACGGTCCATAATTAAAGCAAAATCTTTTAAATATAATATTATATATATATTATATATATATATATATATATATATATATATAACATGTGCAAGAAAAAAAAATCACGGGTGGAAGACCCGTGATTATCCATCTTACTCCCTCTAACCAATTTTTCAAACTTACCTATATATATATATAATATAATATACATAATAATACACCTTCCGTCCAATTCTTTCTTTCTCCCATCTCATTCTTCTTCCCTCCATCCCCACTCATTTTTTTTTCTTCCAACATGGCCCCGCATGTTTCCTCCACCAACATATCACCATCCACCACATTCACCACTTACCACACCCATTATAAATATATATAATTATTCACACCATATATAATATATAAATAATACACTCTTCCTTTTCCAACATCCTCCACTAACACTATAAATATACACATCACTATCACACACACACATCTTACACCCATCACTCTCATACTATCACTTTTCCACCACTTTCCACTCACATTATATATATATACACACACATTACATACTCTTATATTTTACCCCTCATTTACGTAAACTTTCTCCCATCCCTATTTTCAGGTTTTATACTTCACATGTGGGCCCCATATGTGGCCCCCACCTGTGGGCCCCACCCTTATTAAAAAATTTCTACCGATTCTTTTGAAAAATGGGCAAAATAGGAATCCAAATAATAAGCAAAACTAAGTGAATTCTCACGTAAGCATCAATAATCAATACCGTGTGCTACTATGCAACCACGCGTATTACTGTACTTTTACTACCGAGTAGTTCAACAGTAACAATGGTAAAACTTCCGTCGTTATTTTTAATAAAATATTTTTGTCGTTTTCTCAATCCGACAATAATTCTGTTGTGGGGTCCACCAATGATTGTGTCGTTGTACGAATATTCCCTGTTAAAACGAATATTCCCCGACCAATCGAATATTATATGACAACTTGCATACTTTACAAAATTTATAAATACTACCCATAACTATTATATCAAATCCACACCATAATATAAAAAAATTATTTCGAGAAAAAATTAAATATTTATTCATAAAATCTGGGGTCTCACATTGACCGAGTAGGAAATGTGGCCTATAGACTCGCGTTACCTCCAAGTATGTCTCATGTTCATAATGTTTTTCATATATCTGTGCTTCGTAAATTTGTGAAAGACCCGAACCACGTTATTGAGTTAGAACCGGACGAGATAGCCGAAGACTTAACGTACGAGGAGGTACCTGTCAAGATTTTGGATAGGAAGGAGCATGTCCTACGCACGAAGGTCATACCACAAGTTAAAGTTTTGTGGAGAAACCATGCTATTGAGGAAATGACCTGGGAGTTATAAACGGAAATGAAAGCGAGGTATCCTCATTTTTTCGAAACACCAGGTACGTATGTCAATTTCGAGGACGAAATTTCATAAGGAGGGGAGGTTGTAAGACCCCAAATTATTAATAAATAAAATTTAATTTCCTCTATTCTGAAATAGTAAGGGTTGATTTGATTAATACGGTTAGTTATGGGTACAATGCGCAAATATTTTAAATAAGCAAGTGGTTATAAAATATTCATTGTTGTCGGAGAATATTCGCTTGGTCGTGGAATATTCTTACTGTCGGAGAATATTCGTACGACGGCGCAGTCTTTTGTGGGCCCCATAACAGAAAGCGATTGGATGAAGAAAACGACAAAAATAAGTTATTTTAATGGCGTAGTTGTTACCGTTAATACTGTTGGAATACCCGGTGGTTAAAGTACGGTAATACGCGTTGTTGCACAGTAGCACACGGTATTGCACTAATTATTGATTCTTATGTAAGAAGGCACTACTCAATAATTGTTACAGTAATTACTGTTCAATATTTTATTTTATTGATTAAATAATTGCTACGTTGATATTTTATAATTGTCACTACGTAGTATTTTCTATTATCGGAGCAATAATTCATATTATCTGAATAATATTATTAGATAACATTATTGGTAATGTCTAGAAAGTTCTGTCTAAGGAGAGGTTTGGTCATCTAATTGCGCGTCAGTAAGGAGAAATTCTTATTGGAAAGCCCCCTCTTTCCTGGGAACGGCCTGGTTGCCAGTACTGTGATTCTATAATATTATTTGTATATAATTAATTATTGATTTATATGATGAGGAAAATATTGATTTTATGTGGATATAGATTGTGAGACCCCAGATTTTATGAATAAATATTTAATTTTCTCGAAATAATTATGGTGTGGATTTGATATAATATTATAGTTGTGGGTATTATTTATAAATTTTATAAAGTAAGCAAGTTGTTTTAAAATATTCGTTTGGTCGGAAAATATTCTTTTTGTCAGAGAATATTCGTACGACGGCACAATCATTGGTGGACCCCACAACAGAAGTATAGTCGTAGTTAGAAAACGACAAAATTATCTTTCTATAAAAATAACGGCTGAGGTGTTACCGTTAAAACTGTTAAAACTGTTGAACTACCCGGTAGTAAAAGTACAGTAATACGCGTGGTTGCATAGTAGCACACGGTATTGATTATTGATGCTTACGTGAGAAGTCACTCAGCTATACTTAATTATTGCTACAGTAATTGCTGCATCATATCTCTTAAATTATTGTCATAGTATCATCTGCATAATATGTTATATTATTAAATCAATAATTGAGACATTGTGGTAAGTTTGGTTACTTTTATGGGGGGCCATATGTCATCATCTAAGAGTCTCTTCGTCAATAGTAATTACCGTCGTCAATAGTATTTACCTTGGTCAATAGTATTTACATTGGTCAATAGTAATTACCGTCGTCAATAGTATTTACCTTGGTTAATAGTATTTACCTTGGTCAATAGTAATTACCTTCGTCAATAGTATTTACCTTGGTCAATAGTAATTACCTTCGTCAATAGTATTTACCTTGGTCAATAGTAATTACTTTTGTCAATAGTAGTTGTCCCTTCAATATTACCAAGAGTCATTTGACCCTTCGTTAAGACCAAGAGTCATTTGACCCTTCGTTAAGACCAAGAGCCACCCTCAGTTTTTCTATAAATAGAGGCCTAGGGCTTCATTATTTTTCACGAATTCATTCAAGCTATAGAGAGAGAAAGTATAGAGAGAATAAGAGAGAGAGAATAAAAGTATTCTGCTACTTCACTTTTCCAATATCCAGTTCTTTTAAGGTAGGGAATATTATTCCTTTTATATTCATGAAGAGAACTTCTGTTATTCCATTCTTTATTATTCTGTTTGTAAGACCCCGAATTTTATGAAATAAAAGTATTCAATTTTTCTTATAATTACTATTCAGTAAATGGTTAAATTGATAAAAGTTTAAAGTTATGAGTGAACTATAATTTTTTTTCAAAATAAGCAAGTGGTTATAAAATAATCATTGTTGTCGGGGAATATTCGTTTGGTCGTGGAATATTCTTTCTGTCGGGGAATATTCGTACGACGGCGCAGCCATTTGTGGGCCCCATAACAGAATAACTGTCGGATGAAGAAAACGACAAATTTAAATTTTTACAAATAACGGCGTAGTTGTTACCGTTAACACTGTTGGAATACCCGGTGGTTAAAATACAGTAATACGCGTTATTGCACAGTAGCACACGGTATTGCATAGTATTTTTGAAATTATTGATTCTTACGTAAGAAGGCACTACTCAATAATTGTTACAGTAATTACTGTTCAATATTTTATTTTATTGATTCAATAATTGTTGCGTTGATATTTTATATTATTGTTGTTTCAATAATTGTTGCTGCACAGTATTTTCCTTTATCAGATCAATAATTCATATTATTTGAATAATATTATTAGATAACATTATTGTCAATGTCTAGAAAGTTCTGTCTAAGGAGAGGTTTGGTCATCTAATTGCGCGCCAGTAAGGAGAAATTCTTATTGAAAAGCCCCCTCTTTCCTGGGAACGGCCTGATTGTCATAAATGTGATTCTGTAATATTATTTGTAAATAATTAATTATTGATTCATATGATAAGGAAATATTTATATTATGTGGATATAAATGAGGGATATATTTTTGTGGTTAAAAATGAAGGAGTTAATGTGGAGGTTTTTATCAGTATTTTTGTCGGAATGGAGGTATTAAAAATCAGGGTTTTTGAGATATTTTGCGGGGGTTATAATTTTTAATCCGACCGTTGGATCGTGGTAATTTTTGGATATGTTATACATATATAAGTTGAGTATATGTCCATAAATTTTGAACCGTTAAAAATGAACGTATGATTTGTTATGAATTTTAAGAGGTGGCTGATTCAGAAATCAGGTTATAAATCATTTTTGGTGAAAAATTCTAGAATTGGTGGGCCCCACTTGTGGTTGGTGAAGAAATGTGCTGAATTATATTTCAAATGTGGTGGGTGGGAATAGTAGCAGGTAAAGCCATCAGGTTGCAGGTCAAACCTACCAAAATTTTCCTATAAATAGAGGGCTAAGTTAGAATTGAAAATCACACCAGAAACATAAGCTTTCTCTATTTCTCTCTCTATATTATGAAGCATATTTTGTGAGTTTTTAGATACTTGGTGAGTTGCTATTCATCAGTGCAAGTTTCCTTCAGCATCATATCCGATATCCAGTCAGAAGTACTGCTCTTTTGAGGTAAGGGATAGTAAGGGATAGTAAG
The DNA here is from genome assembly GCA_016801055.1 of Panax notoginseng. Taxonomy (NCBI): domain Eukaryota; kingdom Viridiplantae; phylum Streptophyta; class Magnoliopsida; order Apiales; family Araliaceae; genus Panax; species Panax notoginseng. Next base: position 10,835,950 of record CM029018.1, on the reverse strand, counting down.
AGATTTTAAGGGTTGTTATGTTTTTCAGTTTCGTAATTTTTCTGAACTTCAAAAATTCTGGAAAAATTTGAAATGATATTTTGATGAGTTTTATTGATTGTGTCCAAAAATGGTGATTTTTTGGATGTATAGATTGAGAGTTATGAATTTTATGAGAAAAGACTATTTTAAAAGTAACTGCTTATAATTTCTTGTGGTTAACTCCAAAATTGATGAAATTTTTATTGGGAGTACATGTATATGATGGAAGTATACTCTGTTAATTTCAGAATTTTTGGACAAAAGTACAATTTTTGATAAATGTTTAAATATTCGGCTGTTTTGACCATATGAAAAATAGTAAATGACTTTTAAAAATTCTGAGAAAAATATATGTTCAATATGGGACTATATTCTGATAAATCCCAGAAAAGAAATATTTTTGGAACTGATTTGGTATTTTTCATTAAAATGGACAAGTTATGAGAAAATAAATTAAATATGTTATGTGAAGTAAGAAAATTAAAAAATAGGATTTTATGGCTTGAGAATCCTATATGAGGTATATGCAGATTTTTGATGAGGGTTTTGGCTATTGATGATGAAATCTTAAGAGTTTACATTTTATGATGATTAAATGCATTAATTAGTAAAGTGTAAACAATTTAAATAAATTGTTTATAAGCTTAAGAAATGTTATTCTTTCAATATCATTATATCGAAATATTAGTATAGATTTTATTATGGAATTTCTACCTTTTTGAGTCGAGGTTACTATTCACGAGTTACTATTCACGAGTTACTATTCACGACAAAATTGGTTTCTTTTTCTAACCAAATTATAGTTGATTTATGAATATTACTCTTGAGATTAAATCTATATGTTGATTATATTGATTTTATTATCATATATAATATTTTTATAACCCTAATGATGATATTTCTCTTTGACTTGAGTGTAAAGATGGGTAGATTTTTGGTATGATCATGACTATGGGTTCTCTTTGGCCAGTAGTGCAAAGTTGAATTGTTGACTGGTATGATCATGACCATTGAATTTATAATTGAATATCTTTAGCTTAAGTGCAAAGGTGAAATGATCAACATGGTTATAATTATTGTTTATATAAATTCTTAAATGATTATATATTCTTTGAGGTATTAATATATTTGGCATGTAGTGCAAATATGAATTGTTGAGAAATATCTTTGGCCTGTAGTGCAAAGATGAATTGTAGATTAATATCTTTGGCATGTAGTGCAAAGATGACCTGTTGTTGAATATCTTTGGCCTGTAGTGCAAAGATGAACTGTTGACGAATATCTTTGGCCTGTAGTGCAAAGATGACTTGTTGATGAATATCTTTGCCCCGTAGTGCAAAGATGAAGTTATTAGTATGATTATGAACAGGAACTGTGATTTGGTATAACCATGATATTTGATGTTTCAGGTGATGAAAATTATCTTCGTCCTAGATGAGAAGAGGAATTTAGAACTACAGTTATGATTATGAGTTATTCATATGATTGTGGACCAGAATTATTGATTGATGTTACAGGGATAAAACATTGTTGGTAGATTTTTAACATGGAGAAAATAATAGACTTTATAGTCTATTTGACTCTTCTAATGGATTGCTCGTTCCGCTGCAACTATGGTTGAAATTTTTATCATTTACCATATATTCTAAATCTCTGATTTATTATTGATGAAGGCTATTGATAATTTAATTATCTTTAGTCATGATATTCTTTACTGAGCTAGTTGTGCTCACCCTTTTGCTTCACAATTCCTTTCAGGTAATAAGAGTGTAGCTGGGTCGAGCGAGGGTAACGGGAAAATAGAACGGTGGTCTCTAGCTGTGAATGTTCTCCCGAAGCAGTATAGAAAAGTTCATTTAGTAGTTATATTTGGTGAATCCAATAGGGTAAGGTGTACCCAACGTTGGAAGGGTGGTTTGCCACTATCATACAAGATGTCTAACGACATACAACCTCGTGTCATCATAAGACAGGGATGTGCTCATCCACTTGCTGAGTATATCTATGGGCACTACCTATATAATCTTGGTGTTTGTTTGAAGTATAATTCTCAATTAGAGACAGTGGAGATAATGATAAGTCAAGAGAAGACTCACCATTGGAAAGAATATGATAGTAATCTTCTCGTTTTTCTTTGGGGTCTATTGGGTCAACCAAGGATAATTCTGTGGCCATATGATATCTATCATAACCTAGATGCGTGGCCTCCCATGTACGAAGGTTACCTTGAGCACTAATTTCTAAAACAGTTTTTGACTATACCTTTATGTAAGGTGTCATTGTGAGGTGATGTCCACGGTTGGAACATGAGTCACATTTGGTATATATTTGTATCCAAACTCACAGCATATGTGTTGTTGTATTTTGCACGACAATTGTTGTAATAAAGTCGTAGTTATTTTCTGTACCATGTATTTGACGACTCAGAATGGGTTGGGTGGAATGGACCTATTTTGGGGTTGTCACACTGTTGGAATAACCAGTATACGCGGTCTACCCTAGACTTGGTGACATTATTCTATTATTCTGTTGGAACATCCTGTCTGTGTGTTTTACACCGGACTTGGTTCCGTTTTTATTATTATTCTGTTGGAACATCCTGTCTGTGTGTTTTACACCGGACCTGGTTCCGTTTTTATTATTATTCTGTTGGAACATCCTGTCTGTGTGTTTTACACCGGACCTGGTTCCGTCTTTGTTATTATTCTGTTGGAACATCCTGTCTGTGTGTTTTACACTGGATCTGGTTCCATTATTTATTATTCTGTCGGAATATCCTGTCTGTGCGTTTACGCCGGACCTGGTTCCATTATTTATTATTCTGTTGGAATAACCTGTCTGTGCGGTCTATCGCATGCATGGTGATTTCTTTTGTTATTCCATTCTTTATTATACTCAGTTGGTTAAGTTTTGACTTCTATACTCCATGAAATTTGTGGAATATCCTTGATAATTGCGGTTCATCCAGTATCTTTTCATGAAAATATTCTTCTAAGCATTCTTGAATTTTACTCCACAAAGCAGTATCATGTTGACAATTTGGACGTTGTTAATTCTTGGATAAATTAATTCTTGAACTTGTTTTATTGAATTCTTATATCATTGTCATCATCCTCATGTTTATAAAATGTTGAAAGTCATCTGTGGCCTGTAGTGCATAGATGAACTTGGCATGATTATGACCAGGGATTATTCGGTATAATCATGACCGTAATGTTACAAATGATGTGGGAAAAGCCCTCATTGGCCAGTAGTGCATTGATGGACAGTTGTTGACATGATCATGACCATTAATGAATACCCGAATATCCTTGGCCGTAGTGCAGGGGTGATTCGATGATGTGGATTATTTTATTAAGCTGAGTCCCAGCGATAACAGTGTTGAAAAACCTTTTAAATCATAAAAGATAGTAGAGTTTATTTTCTACTTGACTCTTTTAATGGATTGCTTGTTCCGCTGCAGTTAAACTTGATGTCTATTATATTTTATCAGTTTAACATTGTTGAAGACTAATGATAATTTATTCTGCATTATCTTAGTCATAATATTTCTTACTGGGCTAGTTGAGCCCACCCTTTCTTTTACTGTTCTCTTCAGGAAATGAGAACGTAGCTGGAACAAGTCGGGGAACGGAGTGATGGTCCGAATGATAGTATTAGTTAGTAGTCCTCACTATTCTATGTAATAGTGTGTTAATAAATGTAATGAGGACTCCTTTTGAGTATGAATACTCTCTAGAAGATAATATTTGTATTCAAACTCACAGTTTATGTTTTGTCGTATTGTACACGACAGTTGTATTAGTAAGTTGTATTTGTATTCTATACTATGTATCTGACGACCCAAGATGGGTGATGTATACCTAATTTTGGGGGCGTCACAGTTGGTATCAGAGCTTAGGGATATGATCCCTGGCTAGGATGTGAGAATAGAACTAGGAGGGGAGAGACGGGGAATTCCTTCGCTAGTATGACCTACCTAAGTTTATTTGGTATTTAATTGGTCGGTCAAAGTATATGGATAATATGTTATATGTTAAGTAACTCTTGTTTTGTTGCAGTATTTGCAAATGGCATCCGAAAATGTTGAGATAAACAATGAAGCACATGAGACCATTGAATCACCAACGATCAATGCTCAGGGTAATGTGCAACCAGAGGACAATAATCCTCATGAAAATAATAACACCGATGAAATGGTGAATGATGGGATGGTCAGAGACTTTATGCAATTCATGCAACAACAAAATAACTCTCGGACGGTCACCGCTAAGCAGTTCAAGGAGCAATTCATGCAACAACGGGCGAGAGCGGCTCCTATCCAAAATGAAGGAGGAAACAATGACAACCCACGGTTGGTCACCGCTAAGCAATTCAAGGAGCTAGGACCACCGGAGTTTTTGGGAAAGCCATAACCACTTAAGGCGGAGACGTGGTTAAAACAGATCACCAAGATATTTGATGTCTTGGGATGCTCCGAGGAGCAAAAGGTTCCCTTTGCCACCTTTATGTTGCGTGAAGAGGCAGATTACTGGTGGAAATCTGTAAAACGTACCCAGCCTGACGCACTCAAGATTTCTTGGGAGAAGTTCCAAGAACTGTTCAATGACAAGTACTTTCCCGAAAGTATTCGTCACATGAAGGAGGTGGAATTTATCAAGTTGGAGCAAAACTGTAAGACCCCAACTTATTAATGAATAAAATGAAATTTTCTCTAAATATTATTGTGAATAATAAGGGGCTAATTTGATATAATACTTTGGTTATGGGTGAAATGTGCAAATTTTGCAAAATAAGCAAGTGGTTATAAAATATTCATTTTGTCGGGAAATATTCGTTTGGTCGTGAAATATTCTTGCTGTCGGGGAATATTCGTACGACGGCGCAGCCTTGTGTGGGCCCCATAACGGAAAGCGATTGGATGAAGAAAACGACAAGTATAAATAACGGCGTAGTTGTTACCGTTAATACTGTTAGAATACCCGGTGGTTAAAATACAGTAGCACGCGGTATTGCACCAATTATTGATTCTTACGTAAGAAGGCACTACTCAATAATTGTTACAGTAGTTATTGTTCAATATTTTATTTTATTGATTCAATAATTGTTGCATTGATATTTTATATTATTGTTATTTCAATAATTGTTGCTGCACAGTATTTTCCATTATCAGATCAATAATTCATATTATTTGAATAATATTATTAGATAACATTATTGGCAATGTCTAGAAAGTTCTGTCTAAGGAGAGGTTTGGTCATCTAATTGCGCGCCAGTAAGGAGAAATCCTTATTAGAAAGCCCCCTCTTTCCTGGGAACGGCCTGGTTGTCATAAATGTGATTCTGTAATATTATTTGTGAATAATTAATTATTGATTCATATGATAAGGAAATATTTATTTTATGTGGATATAAATGAGGGATATATTTTTGTGGTTAAAAATGAAGGAGTTAATGTTGAGGTGTTTTATCAGTATTTTTATCGGAATGGAGGTATTAAAAATCAAATCAGGGTTTTTGAGAAATATTACTGGTGTTATAATTTTTAATCCGACCGTTGGATCGTGGTAATTTTTAGATATGTTATACATATATAAGTTGAGTATATGTCCACAAATTTTGAACCGTTAAAAATGAACGTATGATTTATTATGAATTTTACGAGATGACTGGTTCAGAAATTGTTGAATTTTCGGAGTTTATCATTTTGGTGGAAAATTCTAGAATTGGTGGGCCCCACTTGTGGTTGGTGAAGAAATGTGCTGAATTATATTTCAAATGTGGTGGGTGGGAATAGTAGCAGGTAAAGCCATCAGGTTGCAGGTCAAACCTACTAAAATTTTCCTATAAATAGAGGGCTAAGTTAGAATTGAAAATCACACCAGAAATAAATTTTCTCTCTTTCTCTCTCTAGATTATTGAGTGTGTTTTGTGAGTATTTAGATACTTTGAGAGTTTCTATTCATCAGAGCAAGTTTCTTTCAGCCTTATACCGGTATTCCGACCAGAAGTACTGATATCTTGAGGTAAGGGATATTATTTTCTTCAATATCATTATGCTGAAATATTGATATGAGTTTTTATCAAATTTGGAACTTTTTGTGTCGGGATTACTATTCACGTATACGGTACTATTCACGTATACGGTACTATTCACGAATACGGCACTATTCACTGAAAAATAAAATTTTTCCTTTTTGTCCAAGATGTCTATTATGGTTACTATCTTTGATTGTATCCATGTTTTGATCTTTATTTTTGAATTCTGCTTCACAATTGATTATTATGAAGTATTATTGATCTTGGATAAACTGTTATACGAATCCCTACTATTTGTCCTTATGTCTCATTGGATTCGTTTTCTTTAAGATATTTTTCATCATCCTCAGTCCTAAATGATGATATTAATGAACATCTTTGGCCTGTAGTGCAAAGATGTATGATTATTTGATGAATATCTTTGGCCTGTAGTGCAAAGATGAACAGGTGTTGAGATGAACATGACTGACAGGTGATACAAATGAATATCTTTGGCCTGTAGTGCAAAGATGAACAGGTGTTGAGATGAACATGACTGACAGGTGATACAAATGAATATCTTTGGCCTGTAGTGCAAAGATGAATATTTGGATAAAGATGATTATTAATTGATGTTACAGGGATAAAATATTGATGATGGACTTTTAAATCTTAGAAGATAGTAGAATTCTTTCTCTACTTGACTCTTCTAATGGTTTGCTGTTTCCGCTGCAGTTGTTGATCTAAAACTTGTTGTCGATTATATTCTATCAGATTTTTCCCTGTTGAAGACTAACGATAATTTGTTTGTATATTATCTTAGTCATAATATTCTTTACTGGGCTAGTTGAGCTCACCCTTTTCCTTTTTGTTCCATTTTTCTTCTCAGGAGGTGAGAACATAACAGGATCTAGTCGGGGTATGGAGTGATGGTTCTAGAAAGATGTTTTAGCAGTCCTCACTATTTCTGTAAAATAGTGTTTGAATAATTGTAATGAGGATTTATTTGAGTGTGGATATTGTCTAGAAGACAATATTTGTATTTAAACTCACAGTATGTGTTGTCGTATTTTGCACGACAATTGTATTATTGAAGTTGTAGTTTGCTTTCTGTACCATGTATTTGGTGACTCAGAATGGGTGTTGTATACCTATTTTGGGGGCGTCACAGTTGGTATCAGAGCTTAGGGATATGATCCCTGGCTGAGATGTGAGACAAGAACTAGGAGGGGAGAGACGGGAAATTCCTTCACTAGTATGACTTGACTAAGTTTATTTGGTGTTTATTTGGTCGGTCAGAGTATAGGGATAATATATGACATGACTATTAACCCTTGTTTTATGGCAGTATTTAAGAATGGCAGCTGAGAACGTTAATAATGGAGTAAATCAGACCGTGGAGACACCTTTGATCACCACCCAGGGGAACGTGCAACAGGAAGGCAATATTCCTCCTGTAAATAACGTTACCGAGCAAACGATGAATGATGGAATGTTTAGGAGCTTTTTGCAGTTCATGCAAAATCAGACGAGGGAGACTCGTGTGCAGAATACGGGTGAAAATGATAGCGTGCGGTTTGTCACAGCTAAGCAATTCAAAGAATTGGGACCACCAGAATTTAAGGGAAAGCCGGATTCGATCATGGCGGAAACGTGGGTCAAGCAAATTACCAAGATATTCGATGTCTTGGGATGCACGGAGGAACAAAAAGTTCCATTCGCCACCTTTATGTTCCGCGGTGAGGCAGACTACTGGTGGGAGTCTGTGAAGCGTACCCAGCCTGACGCACTCAACATGTCCTGGGAAACATTTCAAAAACTGTTCAATGACAAGTACTTTCCTGAAAGTATTCGTCATATGAAGGAGGTAGAGTTTATCAGACTGGAACAAAACAACATGACGGTGTCCCAGTACGAGGCGAAGTTTGCAGAGTTATCCAGGTTTGCACCTCATTTGGTCGAAAATGAGGAACGAATGACAAGGATGTTTCTGAGAGGTCTAAAACCCGAGATTCGACAATATCTTATCTCTCATAAATTTTTTTTATATTCAGATGTTGTAAATAGGGCTCAATTATTAGAGCGAGATAATGAGTATGTGCAACCGAGGGACCACAACCAGGGTCATACCGGTGGCGGCAGTCATCGAAGTAATGAAAACCAGCAGGGAGGAAAACATTCGGACAAAAGCGGTAACCACTCTGGTGGTAATCGTGGTCGTAATAATAGAAGAAGCGAGTCGGGAGGAGATTTTAAGAAGAGAAGGTACAACAATGATAACGTGAAGACGTCAGCACAAACATCAACTGTTTCTAGGGGAGGAGAACGACCACCGGTCGTATGTTACAAATGTGGGAAAGAGGGACATATCATCCCAAACTGCCCACAACAATCCAATGTATGTTATAACTGTGGAAAGGAGGGTCATATAGCTCGAGAGTGTTCTGTAGCAAAACCAAGTTCAGCGGGGATGGTGACTCCAAAAGCTGTCTCGGATAAGTCGAAATCAGCGGTTCCTGGAAGGGCGTTTGTCGTTACTGGCCAAAACGCGAGAAACCCGAACGAGGTGATCACGGGTAAGCTAATCTTGAATTCTTGCGAAGTTTATACTTTACTAGATACCGGTTCTACCCATTCTTTTATCTCTTCTGCTTGTGCTCAACGTTTAAAATTGACTCCGGAGAAAATTAGACTTTGACTTATCTGTTGAAACTCCGTTAGGAAAAACTTTCGTTACATCCACTGTTTAGAAATCTTGCTTGATTTAGGTTTGCACTATCACATTACCTGTTGACCTTATTTCTTTAAAGATATTTGCTTTTGATGTGATTTTAAGGTTAACTACTCATCATGCCAAAATTGATTGCTTTCGTAAGGTTGTTAGTTTTCATATTTCTAAGCAACACGTTATTCGAATTCAAGCAACCAAACCATTTGAATTCAAACACTTTCATATCAAGTCATAAAGCCATTTGTTTATTGAAAAACGAATGTCAAGCTTTCTTAGCCCATGTCATGGACTTGAACAAAATACGTCAGATTTGAGTGATATTTCTGTTGTTTGTTTCCTGACGTATTTCCTGAAGAATTTCTTGGCCTACGCGTGATATTGAATTTTGTATCATCTTTGAACCCGATACAAAACCCATTTCTAAAAACTCCATATCGAATGGCTCCTATTGAACTTCAAGAGTTAAAAGTCCAACTACAGGAGTTGTTGGACATCGGTTTTATTCGTCCTAGTACGTCTCCTTGGGGTGCTCCTGTTTTATTCGTAAAGAAGAAAGACGGGAGTATGCGACTTTGTATCGACTATCGAGAATTGAATCATGTCACTATCAAGAATAGGTATCCGCTACCTCGCATTGATGACATGTTCGACCAGTTACAAGGAACACAATTCTTTTCAAAGATCGACCTTCGTTCCGGATATCATCAGCTGAAGATTAAAACTGAGGATATTCCAAAGACTGCCTTCAGAACTCGGTACGGGCATTATGAATTCTTAGTAATGTCTTTTAGATTGACTAATGCTCCTGCTGCCTTCATGGATATGATGAACCGTGTATTCAAAGAATATTTGGATCAGTTCGTTGTTGTCTTTATTGATGACATCCTCATCTATTCCAAAGGCCGTGAAGATCATGAGCGCCATTTGAAGCTGGTACTGCAAAGGCTTCGTGAAAATAAGCTATATGCCAAATTGAAGAAATGCGAGTTCTGGCTTGAGGAAGTAGCATTCCTTGGGCACGTGGTGTCAAAACATGGAGTATCTGTCGACCCGGCGAAGATTGAAGCCATACAAAGTTGGGAGCAACCGAAGTCGGTAACCGAAGTACGTAGCTTTCTAGGCTTAGCTGGTTATTATCGGAGATTTGTGGAAGGATTTTCTCGAATCGCTACTCCGTTAACTCAGCTGACTCGGAAAGATACAAAATTCGTATGGAGTGAGGAATGCGAGAAGAGTTTCCAAGAACTCAAGAGGAGACTCATTTCGGCACCTGTTCTGACAATACCATCTGGTTCGGATGGATTTGTTATCTACAGCGATGCTTCAGGCAAAGGGTTAGGATGTGTTCTCATGCAACATGGGAAAGTCATAGCCTATGCCTCACGACAACTCAAAGATTATGAGAGGAATTATCCTACTCATGATTTGGAGTTGGCAGCAGTCGTTTTTGCGTTGAAGATCTGGAGACACTACCTGTATGGGGAGAAAGTGGAGATCTATACAGATCATAAAAGCCTCAAATATTTCTTCACCCAAAAGGAACTCAACATGCGGCAGCGACGTTGGCTCGAGCTGTTGAAAGATTACGATCATACCATCCAATATCATCCTGGAAAAGCAAACGTAGTAGCTGACGCATTGAGTAGAAGATCATATGCGGGTACGAGTGCAATATTGTTAACACAAAGGCCCATTTTGTATGACTTACAAAGGATGGAGATAGAGATGAAGGCTCCAAGTACCCACATGATGATATCAAATATACGAGTAGAACCGACTTTAATCGATAAAGTTAAAGCTGCTCAAGCTACGGACATGGAGCTGATGCGTATGAAGAAGAAAGTGCAAGAAGGTGCTATTCCAGAAGCAAGAATCGATGAAGAAGGAATACTTCGAGTCAACTCCAGACTTTGTGTTCCTAACGATTTTGACTTGAAGCATAGAATAATGATGGAGGCACACAACACACCGTTTGCAATCCATCCTGGGAGTACCAAAATGTATCACGATCTTCGACATACATTTTGGTGGAGCAATATGAAAAGAGAGATCGCGGAGTTTATCTCGAGGTGTTTAACTTGTCAACGTGTAAAGGCGGAGCATCAAGTGCCAAAGGGTCCATTGCAACCACTTGAGATCCCGAAATGGAAGTGGGAACACATTACTATGGATTTTGTTACGGGTCTTCCCAAGGTTTCTCAAGGCATAGATGCGATTTGGGTTATTGTTGATAGATTAACCAAGTCCGCTCATTTCTTGCCGATACGTGAGACTTATTCCCTTGAACGTCTTGCTAGTATGTACGTGAACGAGATTGTGAGATTGCATGGCATGCCAGTATCCATAGTTTCGGATCGTGACCCAAGATTCACTTCACGATTTTGGGTTAGCTTGCAGAAAGCTATGGGCACGGATTTACGATTCAGTTCGGCATACCATCCTCAAATGGACGGACAATCAGAGAGGACTATTCAAACTCTTGAAGATCTATTAAGACTTTGTGTCCTAGATCTCAAAGGGAGTTGGGATAAGTACCTACCATTGGTGGAATTCTCCTACAACAACAGTTATCAGGCGAGCATAGGTGTGGCTCCATTCGAGGCGTTGTATGGAAGAAAATGTCGTTCTCCAGTATGCTGGGACGAGGTGGGTGAAGCAACATTGTTGGGACCAGAGTTGGTACGCATTACTACAGAGAAGATCCAAACGATTCGACAACGTATACAAACGGCACATGATCGACAAAAGAGTTATGCGGATCTTCATCGGAAGGACGTGGAATTTAATATTGGGGATCATGTATTATTACGTGTTGCACCATGGAAGGGAGTTACAAGATTTGGGAAGAGAGGAAAGCTCAATCCAAGATTTGTTGGTCCATTTGAGATTCTTGAGCGAATAGGAAATGTGGCATATAGACTCGCATTACCTCCAAGCATGTCTCGTGTTCATAATGTTTTTCACATATCTATGCTTCGTAAATATGTTAAAGACCCGAACCACATTATTGAGTTAGAACCAGACGAGATAGCTGAAGATTTAACGTACGAGGAGGTACCTGTTAAGATCTTGGATAGGAAAGAGCATGTCCTACGCACGAAGGTTATACCACAAGTTAAGGTTTTGTGGAGAAACCATGCTATTGAAAAAATGACCTGGGAGTTGGAATCAGAAATGAAAGAGAGGTATCCTCACCTTTTTGAAACATCAGGTACGTACGTCAATTTCGAGGACGAAATTTCATAAGGAGGGGAGGTTGTAAGACCCCAACTTATTAATGAATAAAATCAAATTTTCTCTAAATATTATTGTGAATAATAAGGGGATAATTTGATATAATACTTTGGTTATGGGTGAAATGTGCAAATTTTGCAAAATAAGCAAGTGGTTATAAAATATTCATTTTGTCGGAAAATATTCGTTTGGTCGTGGAATATTCTTGCTGTCGGGGAATATTCGTACGACGGCGCAGCCTTGTGTGGGCCCCATAACGGAAAGCGATTGGATGAAGAAAACGACAAGTATAAATAATGGCGTAGTTGTTACCGTTAATACTGTTAGAATACCCGGTGGTTAAAATACAGTAGCACGCGGTATTGCACCAATTATTGATTCTTACGTAAGAAGGCACTACTCAATAATTGTTACAGTAGTTATTGTTCAATATTTTATTTTATTGATTCAATAATTGTTGCATTGATATTTTATATTATTGTTGTTTCAATAATTGTTGCTGCACAGTATTTTCCATTATCAGATCAATAATTCATATTATTTGAATAATATTATTAGATAACATTATTGGCAATGTCTAGAAAGTTCTGTCTAAGGAGAGGTTTGGTCATCTAATTGCGCGCCAGTAAGGAGAAATCCTTATTGGAAAGCCCCCTCTTTCCTGGGAACGGCCTGGTTGTCATAAATGTGATTCTGTAATATTATTTGTGAATAATTAATTATTGATTCATATGATAAGGAAATATTTATTTTATGTGGATATAAATGAGGGATATATTTTTGTGGTTAAAAATGAAGGAGTTAATGTTGAGGTGTTTTATCAGTATTTTTATCGGAATGGAGGTATTAAAAATCAAATCAGGGTTTTTGAGAAATATTACTGGTGTTATAATTTTTAATCCGACCGTTGGATCGTGGTAATTTTTAGATATGTTATACATATATAAGTTGAGTATATGTCCACAAATTTTGAACCGTTAAAAATGAACGTATGATTTATTATGAATTTTACGAGATGACTGGTTCAGAAATTGTTGAATTTTTGGAGTTTATCATTTTGGTGGAAAATTCTAGAATTTGTGGGCCCCACTTGTGATTGATGAAGAAATGTGCTGAATTATATTTCAAATGTGGTGGGTGGGAATAGTAGCAGGTAAAGCCATCAGGTTGCAGGTCAAACCTACTAAAATTTTCCTATAAATAGAGGGCTAAGTTAGAATTGAAAATCACACCAGAAACAAATTTTCTCTCTTTCTCTCTCTAGATTATTGAGTGTGTTTTGTGAGTATTTAGATACTTTGAGAGTTTCTATTCATCAGAGCAAGTTTCTTTCAGCCTTATACCGGTATTCCGACCAGAAGTACTGATATCTTGAGGTAAGGGATATTATTTTCTTCAATATCATTATGCTGAAATATTGATATGAGTTTTTATCAAATTTGAAACTTTTTGTGTCGGGATTACTATTCACGTATACGGTACTATTCACGTATACGGCACTATTCACGAATACGGCACTATTCACCGAAAAATAAAATTTTTCCTTTTTGTCCAAGATGTCTATTATGGTTACTATCTTTGATTGTATCCATGTTTTGATCTTTATTTTTGAATTCTGCTTCACAATTGATTATTATGAAGTATTATTGATCTTGGATAAACTGTTATACGAATCCCTACTATTTGTCCTTCTGTCTCATTGGATTCGTTTTCTTTAAGATATTTTTCATCATCCTCAGTCCTAAATGATGATATTAATGAATATCTTTGGCCTGTAGTGCAAAGATGTATGATTACTTGATGAATATCTTTGGCCTGTAGTGCAAAGATGAACAGGTGTTGAGATGAACATGACTGACAGGTGATACAAATGAATATCTTTGGCCTGTAGTGCAAAGATGAACAGGTGTTGAGATGAACATGACTGACAGGTGATACAAATGAATATCTTTGGCCTGTAGTGCAAAGATGAATATTTGGATAAAGATGATTATTAATTGATGTTACAGGGATAAAATATTAATGATGGACTTTTAAATCTTAGAAGATAGTAGGATTCTTTCTCTACTTGACTCTTCTAATGGTTTGCTGTTTCCGCTGCAGTTGTTGATCTAAAACTTGTTGTCGATTATATTCTATCAGATTTTTTCCTGTTGAAGACTAACGATAATTTGTTTGTATATTATCTTAGTCATAATATTCTTTACTGGGCTAGTTGAGCTCACCCTTTTCCTTTTTGTTCCATTTTTCTTCTCAGGAGGTGAGAACATAGCAGGATCTAGTCGGGGTATGGAGTGATGGTTCTAGAAAGATGTTTTAGCAGTCCTCACTATTTCTGTAAAATAGTGTCTGAATAATTGTAATGAGGATTTATTTGAGTGTGGATATTGTCTAGAAGACAATATTTGTATTTAAACTCACAGTATGTGTTGTCGTATTTTGCACGACAATTGTATTATTGAAGTTGTAGTTTGCTTTCTGTACCATGTATTTGGCGACTCAGAATGGGTGTTGTATACCTATTTTGGGGGCGTCACAAAAACAACATAACCGTGTCGCAGTACGAAGCCAAGTTTGCCGAGTTGTCCCGATTTGCGTCCCACTTGGTGGATAATGAAGAGAGAATGACGCGGATGTTTTTAAGAGGTTTGAAACCGGAGATACGTCAATATCTTATTTCTCATAAACTGTGTCTGTATTCAGATGTTGTAAATAGGGCTCAATTAGTAGAACGCGATAACGAGTCAACGCAACCAAAAGAGAGCAGCCAGAAAAATGATAATACTGGTGATAACAGTCATCAAAGCGGTGACAATAAGCATGGAGGGAATTAACATGCCAGAAATGGTAATCACTTCAATGGTAATCTGGTCAAAACAATAAGAATGGACATTTCAAGAAGAGAAAATTTAACAATGATGGAAAGACGTCAGCACCAGCACCCGTTGTTAAGGAAGGAGAACGACCACCTATCATATGCTTCAAATGCGGAGGGGAGGGACACATCAGCCCAAACTGCGCGATGCCATCCAAAGCATGCTATAATTATGGAAGAGAAGGTCACTTAGCCCGATTTTGTCGTTCACCGAAGACAAGTTCAGATAGGATGGAGGCACCAAAGACCGTCCCAGAAAAGCCAAAGCCAGTAGTTTAAGAGAGAGCATTTTTTTCGTGACGAGGAACCTGAATAAAATTATCACGGGTATGTTAGTCATAAACTCTTGCGAAGTCTATACCGTGTTAGATACCGGTTCTACTCACTCTTTTATTTCACCTAGTTGTGTTCAATGTTTGAACTTAACTCCGGAGAAGTTAGACTTTAATTTCTTTATTGAAATTCCGTTGGGAGAAACCTTTGTTACCTCCACTATTTATAAATCTTGTTCAAATCAACACTTTCACGTTACCTGTTGATCGTATCTCTTTGAAAATACTTGCATTGATGTGATTTTTAAAAACGATTGGTTAACTGCTCATCATGCTTTTCGTAAGGTTGTTAGCTTTCATATTCCTAACCAACCTATTATGCGAATTCAAGTAACCAAATCACTAAAGTCAATCATTGTCATATCAAGCCATAAGTAAAAATCCCCGTTCCTTTCGTTGTTGACTTCCTAGTGTGGAATGCACCGAAGCTAGACTTTCCGTAGGAGACGTTGTAAATGACGCTGACAAGTTGATAGGTATCAATGTGACGTGTTATCCAAGTCTTGGATGAGGGTCACAGTTTTGAACGATATTTCTATTGTTAATAAATTTCTTGACGTATTCTTGGAGACTTCTTAGCCTACCCCAGAGCGTAAAATTAAATTTTGTATTGACCCCAGTACAAAACCCATTTCTTAAACCCTCAAATATTTCTTCAACCAAAACGAACGTATTATGCGCCAAAGACGTTGGCTCGAGCTGTTGAAGATTACGATCGTACCATTCAATAACATCGTGGAAAAGCGAACGTGGTAGCTGACGCGTTGTGTAGAAGATCGTATACGGTTACAAGTGCGAATATACGAATCCACGTGAAGATAACGAATATACGATTAAAATCGACTTTAATCGATAAAGTTAAAGCCGCTCAAGCTACATACTCAGAGCTGATAAATGTGAAGAAGAAGGTTCAAGAGGGCGTTATTCTAGAAGCAAGAATCGACGAAGAGAGGAAATCTCAACTCTCGATTTAATTGGCCCATTTGAAATCCTCGATGAAGTAGGAACTGTGGCCTATAAAGTCGTTTTACCGCCAAGTATGTTGCGTGTTCAGAATATTTTTTTTACGTATAGATGTTACGTAAAAATGTGGACGACCCGAACTACATTATTAATTTAGAACCGGACGAGATAGCGAAAGATTTAACGTATAAGGAGATACGTGTTAACATCTTGGATAAGAAGGATCATATTCGATGCTCAAAGGTTATACCTCAAGAGTTAGAATTTGAAGTGAAGTCAATGTATCCTCACCTGTTCGGCATACCAGGTATGTACGTAAATTTCGAGGACGAAATTCCATAAGGAGGGGAGATTGTGAGACCCCAGATTTTATAAATAAATATTTAATTTTCTCGAAATAATTATGGTGTGGATTTGATATAATATTATAGTTGTGGGTATTATTTATAAATTTTGTAAAGTAAACAAGTTGTTTTAAAATATTCGTTTGGTCAGGAAATATTCTTTTTGTCGGAGAATATTCGTACGACGGCACAATCATTGGTGGACCCCACAACAAAAGTATAGTCGTAGTTAGAAAACGACAAAATTATCTTTCTATAAAAATAACGGCTGAGGTGTTACCGTTAAAACCGTTAAAACTGTTGAACTACCCGGTAGTAAAAGTACAGTAATACGCATGATTGCATAGTAGCACACGGTATTGATTATTGATGCTTACGTGAGAAGTCACTCAACTATACTCAATTATTGCTACAGTAATTGCTGCATCATATCTCTTAAATTATTGTCATAGTATCATCTGTATAATATGTTATATTATTAAATCAATAATTGAGACATTGGTTATTTTTATGGGGGGCCATATGTCATCATCTAAGAGTCTCTTCGTCAATAGTAATTACCGTCGTCAATAGTATTTACCTTGGTCAATAGTAATTACCGTCGTCAATAGTATTTACCTTGGTCAATAGTATTTACCTTGGTCAATAGTAATTACCTTCGTCAATAGTATTTACATTGGTCAATAGTAATTACTTTCGTCAATAGTAGTTGTCCCTTCAATATTACCAAGAGTCATTTGACCCTTCGTTAAGACCAAGAGTCATTTGACCCTTCGTTAAGACCAAGAGCTACCCTCAGTTTTTCTATAAATAGAGGCCTAGGGCTTCATTATTTTTCACGAATTCATTCAAGCTATAAAGAGAGAAAGTATAGAGAGAATAAGAGAGAGAGAATAAAAGTATTCTGCTACTTCACTTTTCCAATATCCAGTTCTTTTAAGGTAGGGAATATTATTCCTTTTATATTCATGAAGAGAACTTCTGTTATTCCATTCTTTATTATTCTGTTGGAATAACCAGTATACGTGGTCTACCCTATACTTGGTGACATTCTTCTATTATTCTGTTGGAACATTCTGTCTGTGTGTTTTACACCGGACTTGGTTCCGTTTTTATTATTATTCTGTTGGAACATCCTTTCTGTGTGTTTTACACCGGACCTGGTTCCGTTTTTATTATTATTCTGTTGGAACATTCTGTCTGTGTATTTTACACCAGACCTAGTTCCGTCTTTGTTATTATTCAGTTGGAACATCCTGTCTGTGTGTTTTACACCGGGTCTGGTTCCATTATTTATTATTCTGTCGGAATATCCTGTCTGTGCGTTTACGCCGGACCTGGTTCCATTATTTATTATTCTGTTGGAATAACCTGTCTGTTCGGTCTATCGCATGCATGGTGATTTCTTTTGTTATTCCATTTTTTATTATACTCAGTTGGTTAAGTTTTGACTTCTATACTCCATGAAATTTGTGGAATATCCTTGATAATTGCAGTTCATCCAGTATCTTTTCATGAAAATATTCTTCTAAGCATTCTTGAATTTTACTCCACAAAGCAGTATCATGTTAACAATTTGGACGTTGTTAATTCTTGGATAAATTAATTCTTGAACTTGTTTTGTTGAATTCTTATATCATTGTCATCATCCTCATGTTTATAAAATGTTGAAAGTCATCTGTGGCCTGTAGTGCATAGATGAACTTGGTATGATTATGACCAGGGATTATTCGGTATAATCATGACCGTAATGTTACAAATGATGTGGTAAAAGTCCTCATTGGCCAGTAGTGCATTGATGGACAATTGTTGGCATGATTATGACCATTAATGAATACCCGAATATCCTTGGCCGTAGTGCAGGGGTGATTCGATGATGTGGATTATTTTATTAAGCTGAGTCCCAGCGATAACAGTGTTGAAAAACCTTTTAAATCATAAAAGATAGTAGAGTTTATTTTCTACTTGACTCTTTTAATGGATTGCTTGTTCCGCTGCAGTTAAACTTGATGTCTATTATATTTTATCAGTTTAACATTGTTGAAGACTAATGATAATTTATTCTGTATTATCTTAATCATAATATTTCTTACTGGGCTAGTTGAGCTCACCCTTTCTTTCACTGTTCTCTTCAGGAAATGAGAACGTAGCTGGGACAAGTCGGGGAACGGAGTGATGGTCCGAATGATAGTATTAGTTAGTAGTCCTCACTATTCTATGTAATAGTGTGTTAATAAATGTAATGATGACTCCTTTTGAGTATGAATACTCTCTAGAAGATAATATTTGTATTCAAACTCACAGTTTATGTTTTGTCGTATTGTACACGACAGTTGTATTAGCAAGTTGTATTTGTATTCTATACTATGTATCTGACGACCCAAGATGGGTGATGTATACCTAATTTTGGGGGCGTCACATAGATGGAGAAAATTTTTAATGTGACAATTATTGTAAATTAATATTTTATCTTTTTCTGATAAAATAATTCATTTAAATATATTATTTTAATAATATATTAATGGTGATATTTTTACAATGAATGTGGGATATATGAATAAATGAGGAGAAAGAGTATTTTTGTTGGATTAAATGTTTAACACATGTTTTGTGTGTTGGTGGATACAATTTTTGACCGAAAATTTATTATAGACTGTAAAATCGCCCGTTTGTGAATTTCGGTCAATTTCTGTTTGGAATTTGGAAAACTTTTCTTCTGCAAAATTGTAGAGAATTGAATTTTCTATAAAAACTTGCGAGATTCGAATTTTCTGATAAAATGGCTATTTATTATGAATTATTGAAGTTCTGAAGTTCCGAAATAATTGATTTTTGGAAGTTTTATTTATTATTTTGAAAAAAAACGTTTTTTGACATTTAAGTGGGCTAATATGTGATATAAATGGGCTGAGATCAGATGTCTAGAGGTGGGCAAAGGAAAATTTGATAAATATATTAATATTATATTAAATTTTCTGCTTTGGTGTTCTATGCATTTTCCTATAAATAGGGTGCTTAGGTTAGAATTAAAAATCACACCAAAAACACAAGTTTCTCTCTATTTCTCTCTCTATATCGAGCGTATTCTTGTGAGTATTTGATACTTTGAGTGTTACTATACGGTGCAAGTTTCCTTCAGCACTATATCTAGTATTCCAGTCAGAAGTACCGTCTTTCCGAGGTAAGGGATGTTATTTCTTCTTAAATGATATTATTTTCTTCAATATCATTATGCCGAAGAATTAATCTGAACTTTTTATCAAATTTGAAACTTTTCATGTCGGGGTTACTATTCACGAGTTACTATTCACGAGTTACTATTCACCGAAAAATGAAATTTTCTTCTTTTCGTCCAAAATATCTATTCTGGATACTAGCTTTGATTGTATCCATGTTTTGATCATTCTTGAATTTTACTTCACTATGATTATTTATAAGGTATTTTTGGACATGGATAAATCGAAATACGAATCTTTAATATTTGTCATTTTGTTTCACTGGATTCGTTTCCTTTAAAATATTTTTCATCATCCTCAGTCCTAAATGATGATATAACTGAATATCTTTGGCCTGTCGTGCAAAGATGAATGATTTCTGATGAATATCTTTGGCCCGTAGTGCAAAGATGAACAGGTGTTGAGATGAACATGATCAACTGATGAATATCTTTGGCCTGTAGTGCAAAGATGAATATTTGATTTCCAGATATATGTTGATTGATGTTACAGGGATAAAATATTGATGATGGACTTTTAAATTCATATATAGAAGATAGTAGATTTCATTCTCTACTTAATTTTTCTAATGAATTATTATTTCCGCTGCGAATATTGATGTAAAACTTGTTGTCTATTGTATTCTATTAAATTTTTCCCTGTTGAAGACTAACGATAATTTGTTATATATTATCTTAGTCATAATGTTCTTTACTGGGCTAGTTGAGCTCACCCTTTTCTTTGTTGTTCCATTTTTCTTCTCAAGAGACGAGAATGTAGCGAGTACTAGTCGGGGTGTGGAATGATGGTTCAAGACAGTTGTTTTAGTAGTCCTCACTAGTTTGTAAAATAGTGTATCAATAAGTATAACGAAGACTTAATTGAGTATGAATACTGTTTAGATGACAATATTTGTATTTAAACTCACAGTATATGTGTTGTCGTATTTTGCACAACAATTGTAATAATAAAGTTGTAGTTATTTTCTGTACCATGTATTTGGCGACTCAGAATGAATTGGATGGATTGGACCTATTTTGGGGGCGTCACAACTTATAAGTTGGTTAAACCAACTTTTGATCAATTTATAAGTCATTTTTTATTGTTTAGGTGTTTGTTCATGACTTAATTTTTAACTTATAAATTATTTTTTAGAAATCTTTTACTTCTCAAAAAATAACTTATAAATCATTTTAAATAAATAATTTTGATCAAATGTAATAATTATTCAATTATTCATCATTTTCACAAATTACAACTAATTTCTCTCTTTATATCTCTCCATCCTCTCTCCTTCTCTCCACCTCTCTCTTCCTTTTTATTTAAAATCTCCTCCCATTTATTTTTTATTTTTATTTTTTAATTGATGTTAAATTTTTAAAAAATAATAACTAAATTTACAATCATTAAGATAATTATTTTCTTAATATTTATTTAAGTTTTGCTTTTAATTATTTTTAGTTTTGCGAGTCTCAAAGTGTAGAAAGAAAATAAAAATAAGAAAAAAAAGTATAATACTATATTGAAAAAAATAATATTAATAATAATATTGATTAATTCTTGATTGATATTATGTCAAAGAAAGAAAAAAGAAATTCATGGATGTTGAAAGTTATGGGATTCTTTTTAATATTTTATTAATGTTGAAACGTTGATTTTGAGGATGAAATATTGAATTAGTAATTTTTATAATTTATTTTAATTTATAAGTACCAAAAAAATTCACAACTTATTTTAACTTATAAATTGAACAAGTATCAAATATTTTTTCTTATAAATCTATAATTAAAATTAATTTAAATTTTAACTTATGAATCGTTTTAAAATTAGTTATTAGACACAACTTAATTTTTTAGGTCAAACATGACATATTAAATTTCAAATTTAGTATGATTCATAAAATTTTGAATAAAATAAAATTTACATTTAATAATTTTTGTTATATACTTTATGATTATAATAATATTATTAATTATAATTAAATAAAATTATATTAATTTAAAATTTAACAAATTATAATTTGATCTCAAAAATTAAATTATATTTTTAATTTTAGAATCACTCCATTGAGTAACGGGCCCGACTAGACTATTTGTTGAGCTAGCATGTGAAAAGAGGTGTAGCGTGACTTAATGAAGTTGGGTAGGGGCTAGCGGTCAAACGCGCTTAAATTTAAAAGTTTTGTTGATTGACTGAAACCCAACTCTCCCAATTCCTCTTTCATTTGGTCATCGCCAAAGTCTTGTCGCCCAATTTTAAAACCCCAAGAATCATTATATATATATATATATATATATATATATATATATATATATATATATAAGATGTTAACAGCACTGATAAATTCTTCAATTTCTCTATACCCAACAGCAAGAGAAAAATAAATAAATTTCGCCGTCTATTTGTTTTATATCTTATCTTTAATGGCCGGGAACCACCCTTCATCGGCGGTGTTCTTCCTCGGCCCCCGCCAGTGGCTGCTGTTAGCAATTATTCTGCTATTTCAGTTCCAATACTCTGAATCCCAACAAAGCTATGTCAACAACAAGCAACTCCAGTGTGAGCAAAATTACACCACAACTCTCGGATATGTCTGCACCAATAACACCAGAAATGTACCCGGAGCAGCAACCTCCCCTTCCTCATGTGCCTCCTACGTCACTTTCCGGTCAACCCCTGTTTACAATTCTCCGGCTACCATTGGCTACCTTCTCGACGCCGATCCCTCCGAGATTGCCAGACTCAACAATATCTCCGACGTCGGCACCATCCCCGCCAACACCCTCATCATCGTCCCCGTCAATTGCTCCTGTTCATCCGCCCCCGACGGCCTATTCTACCAGCACACAGCCTCCTACGTCTTGAAATTTACTGGCGAGACTTACTTCAGCGTAGCTAACAATACTTACCAGGGCCTAAGCACTTGCCAGTCCATGATCGGTCAAAATCTGTACAATTATCGGCATTTATTGGCCGATATGAAGCTCAATGTTCCGTTGCGGTGCGCTTGCCCTTCTCCAAACCAGACCGCCAACGGAATCAAGTATCTCCTCACTTACCTTATAATCTGGGGCGACACTATTAATGACATCGCCGCTAAATTTGATTCCGGTGGCACGGATAATCAGAGTATTTTCTACGCCAACAAGATCTCTTCAGATGGATTAATTTTCCCTTTTACCCCATTATTAGTTCCACTCAAAACAGAGCCCACCAAAACTGATTTATCAGCCACCCCGCCGCCGCCTCCCCCTTCCCCTCCGGCGTTACCCACGACTCCCGTTACTGATGACGACAATAATTCTTCCCGGAAGTGGGTATTCGTCGGCGTCGGAATTGGGGCGGGTCTTCTCCTACTTGCCTCCATGTCCGGCTGCCTGGTTTGGTTTTTCCGGCGCCGGTCACTAATAGAAGGCAAACAAACTACTTCCCTAGTGCCAAACAGGTATGGTGATCACCACAAGCCTATAGTGCCGGTGAATAACCAGTCGTCGTCTTGGTCGGTCTCATCTGAAGGTGTTCGATATGCAATCGGATCCCTTACACTTTACAAGTTCGAGGAACTGCAGCAGGCTACTGGATTTTTCGGGGAATCAAACAGAATTAGAGGGTCAGTTTACCGGGGTTCTTTCAAAGGCGATGCTGCTGCTGTAAAAATTATGAAGGGGGATGTATCCACCGAGATAAATATACTGAAACAGATCAACCATTCTAATATTATTAGACTTTCTGGTTATTGTGTGCATCAGGGTAACACTTACCTTGTTTATGAGTATGCAGAACAAGGTTCCGTTAGCAATTTGCTGCACGATTTGAGTTCGATGAAGGATTTAATGAGTAATAGTACTGTGGTGGGGTGGAATCAGAGGGTTCAGATTGCTTATGATGTTGCGGACGCGTTGAATTACCTCCATAACTATACTAATCCACCATATATCCACAAGAACTTGACTAGCAGCAATGTACTTTTGGATGGGAATTTGAGGGCAAAGATTGCTAATTTCGGATTGGCGAGGACTTTATTGGAGAATGATCAAGACTGCGGTATGCAACTTACAAGACATGTGGTGGGTACTTATGGGTGTATGGCACCGGAGTATATTGAGAATGGTTTGATTACTCCTAAAATGGATGTTTTTGCGTTTGGAGTGTTAATGTTGGAGCTCTTGTCAGGAAGGGAAGCTGTGCAGCACGAGGATATTGAGAAGGAGAAAGAGGACGAGTTGCTTTATGTGAAGATAATTGAGGTGCTTGGAGGGGAGAATGTGAGGGAGAAGCTGCGAGAGTTTATGGATCCTTGCTTGAGGGATGAGTACCCGTTGGATTTGGCCTACTCCATGGCGCAGCTGGCTAGGAGCTGTGTGGCTGATGATCTTAATTCTCGTCCCAATATATCAGAGGTTTTCATGACCCTTTCTAAGATTCATTCGTCTTCGTTGGATTGGGATCCGTCTGATGAACTTGATTACTCCAGATCCATGAGCCATGGCAGATAAGAACACTCGGATTCAACAATTCTCCCAAACAAGGTAAATCAATTTTTTCGGTAAGGTAGACTACACTTCGGCCTTCAGAATTCTATTGCTAGATACAAGTATGGATCAAGGGTGCCAAGAATCAAGACCTGGCCCCCCTCCCAATGTGATATTTTCTTTTTATGCGACTAGTATGCAAATGCTAGTGTGACTGTAATCGCCATAATCACTAGCGAATGGTGTAAATATGAGCGATTGAATAAGCATATAATTTCATGTTTTGGGACAATAATTATAAGTTGTAAACATAGATAGTGCACAATATTCGGAATTAGTTAATCATAATCTGTAGAGCTTGTTATTGTTGAATAATAACCATCTTTTCTGGTTACTGGTTAGTTAACCATGTACATTCCTTGCCTCTCTTCGGCTGTATCTGTATAGACTCCTGGTCAGTTAGCCATGTAACTTCCTTGCTTTTTCCTGTCACTCTTTTTGTCTATCCAATATTTCATCCTCAGAATTGCATTTATTATCATCAAATTACATATTGGTATCTTAGTGTAGATTTTCAATGGATAAAGGACGCAAATAAATCAGTTTGAAGCAATGTCAACTAAATAAAAAATTAAAAATTAAGCCAGCTTATTGCAAAAAGATTGGGATTTAGTGTGTTTTTTTTACTTCGTATTATTCTACTTATGAACATTTACTAATAGTTCATGTCATCCCATGCCACAAATTCTATACCTACAAAACAACAGTTGAAAGACATTGTGCCCAAATTGCAAAATAAAGAATTATTATAAACCTTCTAAGCTTTATTTGGTCGCCTGAGCAATCATATAGCTTACAGAATTGGCCTGTTCTTTAGCAGCCTCAACTAAAGAATCCTGCACAACAATGACAAGGTTATCCAAATTTCAGATCTTCTAACGCACTGCATTACAATATAACAAATATGAAGAAGAAGCAATACCTGTACACCGATCAAAAGTGCAACTGTTTTCTTGCTGGACTCTTGAAGCTCACCAGCTATCAAAATCTCATCCAATATATAATAAGCCTGCCAAGTCTTTTGTCAGAAACTTTCAAGCTAGAAAACATTTAGTAATAGAAATTAATGGTAACACGACATGTTGTGAGGTTTGGTTGTTGTATGAGTTTATTTATTCTTTTATGTGAAGCTTGCTCCCTTCTTTATGTAAGAATTGATTGATTATTCTAATTTCTCACCGCTGGTGTGAATTTTATTGATATTGTAATTGCGACTGTGGACTTGATTATGAGAATTAATTATACCTGTACTGTATCCCCCAATCAGGGCTTAAAAAAACATGTTGGGAGGTCAAGCACCTCGAAGACTATCAAATGCCTAGTTGCCTATCATGCCCAAGAAAATCTTTAGTCTGATAGTCCCAATGCAACGTCCATATTAACACCTAATCTATACACACACAAGCACATGCATACTTTCCTTTATTTACTAAACTTTGAGTATCAACAATAGGGATATCTGGAAAGTAAATCAACATAAATTTGAAACTTTTTATAAAAGAAGACGAGGTTATCTGATTCCAAAAACAAGAAATACTCGTGTTCCCCTTCTAGGTTGAATTTTTGGAGTGGATTTTTGGCACCTATGGATGGTTGCCGGAGACTGTTTGAATCTTTGTCTAGTGACAAGGCAAAGGTACTCTGAATTTTTTAGGAGGAAAACCCACAAAATTAAAAAAAGAAAAAAAAAAAAAAAAACAGAAAAACCCATGTTTCCCTTTCTTCCAATTATGTAAAGGTAATTTCCCCAACATTGACAAAGAAAGGGCACAAGAGTGGCCGAAGGAATTAGCTTGCCTTAAGCAACTGTTGGATTTCATGGGCTAAGGTCATCCTAAAGAGTACAGAATATATTGTATGCCAGAAGAATCCTTCTCCACTATAAAATTCTATCTAGGGCAAGTTTTCATTTCGACGTTCCAGGTAAAGAGCACAAATTTCCTAAATATTAAACATGGTGTTTCCCCTCAACAAACTTAACCAGGCAATAAGTATTTAATGTGAAGGAGAAATGAAAATACCTTGTGAAAATTAAATATCAAGTCCAGCTCACACACCTAATGAAGCAGAGCACAATGGAATCAAGTGAGATAGTAAATTAAACAGAAAATAATTTTTGGCTTTTCAAAGTTTAGTAGGCTCACACTTCCAAAATAACGATCTAATATTTCCACATAATGATGAATAATTTCAAGGATCTCCAATTCATTATCATCCTGATTGATGCACATGCAGAAATAAAGGCTGGCATATCTGCAAAATAAGAGACTTAGATTATATTTGTTTGTAAAGATTATAATCTCATGAGATTATAATCCCAAGACTATTAATCCTAGGATTATAATTCAGGGATTATAATTATAATGTCAAGACTATTAAACCATTTTATAATCCCGAGACTAATAGTCTCAAGTCTAAATTTAAAAACAAACATGACACTTGGGATTAATATTCATATCCCAAGTATAATTATTGTAAACAAACATAGCCTTAGAAAGAACCATGGTAATGTATTTGTAACGATTAATATGTAATTCCAAAACAAGAAAAGAAGAATTCTATTATACATGTGAAAACATGATTCAAACATAAAGTTCACTAGCGGGTTGGCTAACCCTGAGAACCCTGAGAATACCTTTTATAAACAACTTTAAATCCCCTCCATTCTACAAAATTGGAAAGCTTGGGGCCTCGAGTGAGAATTAGACCGCTGAGCTCACGAATCACCTTACAAAGTGTGAACCAATACAGTGTTAACCTTTAAGGAAATGCATATCAGTTCCATGCTTTATTGTGCTAAAAAGCTGGTGTTTGCAGATTGGCACAAGAGTAATTTCACTTAGGTGGCGTTCTGATGCCAAATGCTCATATATATATATATATATATATATATATATATATATATATATATATATATATATATATAGATAGATGATTGATCTAAAACACTCCTCTTAAATAACACTCTCTCTTAAATAGCACTCTTTTATTAACACTACGTCGTTTTAGAGATTCTTTTAAAAACAAATAGGATCGCGGATGACATTTTTGTAAATAAAAGGAAATCAAGTGAGATTACTCTATTTTAATAGTATTATTTTGTTTTTTAAAAGAATCTCCAAAACGACGTAGTTTTAATAAAGAAGTGTTATTTAAGAAAGTGCTATTTTAGAGGAGTGCTTACTTAAAACGAAAGTTGAAACACAATAGCACCGCTTTTCTACTGAAGTACAAAGTACAAAGCAGAAGAAGGGGACTATAGATGGTCATTTGCAGTAACCAAATAATTCGCGTTGTTGTCTCATTAAGTTCTGAAATTACACTACCATATCTATTACTCTCACTTGTAATCAAGCTATTGGTTACATTTTCCTTCCAAAAAATTACAGAATATAAGCAGTATTTAGATTACAAAACTACAAAATTAAAGTGGAACAAATACCTTAGTTCTTTCCTTCTGGGAATAAGGTGAATACCATTTTGTCAACCTCACTTTACCCTGTCTGCTAATGAGAAGCACAAAATGAATCTGAAACACAAGAAAAGAAAAGGAAAAAAAAGAAGCCTTGACCAACTATCATTCTACTAGGTAAAAGTAAAAATTTAACTTTTCAAAATATTCACTTTCCCAAAATTTTAACCATCAACATTTTATTTATGTATTTATATATTTATTTTCTGAGGGGGAGAATGTGTGTTCGTGGGGGGGGGGGGGGAGGGGGGAGGGGGGGAGGGGGGAGGGGGGGAGGATGTCATTATATTCACTATATTAGTAATAAAAAATATATACAGAAAGTTCAAGGAGATGACCAGTTCACAGAGCACAATATACAGACCCTTAAACAGTGACAAACCCTAACTCTGCGTTTGGATTGAAAGAATGGAATGGAGATTAGAATGATTTATTCCATTCTAGTTGGAATGAGTTATTCCATACTCTTCTTCCTCCAAAACCCTCATGACTCAATGATAAAAAAACTATTCATAAGGCTTTGGGCTTGGGCAAGAATGTTAAATTTCAGTCGAAAATAACAAAAAAAATAAAATGGTTTAATCCATTTCAATCGCAACCAAACATAATTTTTTTCATTCCATAGAAATGAGTCATTCCATTCCAACCCTTATTACTTCAATCCAAAAGTAGTATTTAAGAGGGGCACAAACACTTCAATTTCCCGAGACAAATCTAGTTACATAATGTTAAGGAAATGTATACTTGACAATCATATTGGGACATCTTGAATTGCACCAGACCCGTTTGACTACACAAGTGGATAAGTTGTTAGCAATTTGAATTATTGTTGTAATCTAAATATAGTTCTTATCATTTTTGATATATATATTTTGTTAGGCTGCCAGCTAGATTTTATTTGTTTGTTCTTCAAATTTTAAACTCTTGTATTATCTGTAATGTTCAATATATATATATATATATATGAGAACCCACAACCAGATTGGTGTGGAAAAACCAAAATCAATCCAATTCAATATTTTGTGTTTTATTTTGGTATCAGAGCTTTTCTAATGGCTTCCTCTATCTCCTTTCCTTCATCCAACCTTGTAGCACAATCACTCTCTCCTAACCCAAATAAAACTCCAGGTGCTCATCATTTTCTCCACCTAAAATTAAAGTCGACCAATTACTTGGCGTGCTCAGATTCTTCCCCTTCTTCGTTCCCAGTCACTACTTAAATTTGTTGATGGTAGTGAGAATCCTCCTCCATATAAACTTCCCTCTGTCAATAGTCAAACGAGTCTGGTGCAATTCAAGATGTCCCAATATGATTGTCAAGTATACATTTCCTTAACAAATAAATTGTTGATAAATCCCTAACATTGACACTAGGAGTCCCTCTCCATCAAAAAAATATATCAGTCATCTAGCCATTGATAGTTATTTAGTTTTGGTAATTGATAATTTTTTAATAATTTCACAAGCTCTTCTAAGTGGGGTCCATCTTCGAGGATGTGAGAGAATACCTGTGAAACTAATTTTAGACCATACTCAATACTATTAATGAATGTTAAACATTTACATATGCATTGTGATTTACAGGTTGAAATGAATTTTAAACATTTACATATGCATTGTGATTTACAGGGTGAAATGTGATCCCAAGTGATTGGATAACCAATTCATTTCCTGGGAAAGTCACCTCCAAGTAATACATAATTCCACACAAAATTTTAAAAAAAAAAATGACGGTATAATTCAAGCAAAAAGATATATAACAAAAAAATATATTCCAAACATATAAAGACATCAACAGAACGAACCCGGATCCTGAATTCTTCAAACATTCAAGACCCTAGAAAAGAAGTTTCTCCAAATTACAAAGTTTATGCAGCCACAAGATCATAATATTTGCTAAGAATCAGTAATCGCCCGGACATATGCATAGATACAGGCATAAATATAATCCAAATGTTCAACACCAAATATGCATGCGAACGAGCAAAAAATGAGGATTAATTAAATTTGAATTGAAATATAGTCCTGTTACACTTGTACCATTTTAGATCGGAGGAGCGAGAAATATACTTCGCCGGAGATAAATCAATTGAAAAGGTGGTGAGGTATTTGGCTACCGTTGAGGAATAAAAGGATTACCAAGCTGTAATTTCTAAACTCACTCAGATATATATAAAGGGAAACCCGATCCGTTAATGTTGGGTTGATGGGTAGTCGGACAATTGACACATAAAAGATGTACTCCTATTTGTTTTTATTTTTTTTATCTAAATAAATGTACTCTTGAAAATGTCTGCGAGACAATTTTTAATATTTTAAAAAATTAAATAAAACTAATTGTATAATTAAATAAGCTTATTTCTTGCTTTTATGTGAAAGTGTGTTTTCTCCTGTGAGTTTAATTTTTGCTCCAATTTAAATTAATGAACTATAAGTCAAGGATAAAATGAATAAAGACAATATCCGAGATATAATTATTAAAAATTAATAGAAAAAAATAGGTAGTATTTCTCTAGAATAGAGGATTGGATAGCGATGGGCGGTACACAATTTATGAATGTAAATTGGGCTATAAAATGTGGGCCGCCGACTAAGTTAAGCATTCAATTGGAACTTACATATATTCTGCAGTTCTCTCTAATAACTTGGGTCTTAAGGAAGGGCCGACCCCTGAAATTATCTCGTGTAGTTTTGCTTACAGACATTCAATAGGAACTTTTGTTATCCAGCATAGCACACAGTAAATTAAAGGATCAATTACATATTCTATTACATTTTTAAAAATAATTGCATCAATAGTGCACTCATATAATATTTACATAACTAATACACTTTCATATTTATTTACATATTCTAGTGTAATTAGGATTCCTTAATTTAGAGAATTATAATTCAATTAGAATTCCTTAATTTAAGGGATTAATATTGTTTATTAAATTAAGTGTCATAAAATATTTACGACAAAGAGCAGCTTCGTCTGCGGCACAGAAGATGATCGCAGCAGCACTCTCACATACGTCGCAGTGTGTTCGTATAATTCTTCGCTCACAATTTCTCTCTTCTACGTAAATAAATAGTATTTGTATGTGTATTATATGATTGTAACTTCTTCTTCACCGACCGGCCGATCTAAACGCCGATGGTTCACCGACCGATCAACCGGAGATACCTAAATAGGAGAGAGAAACTAAAAAGCTGAAGATCGGAGAGAGTGAAGAAAGCTGGTAGAACAGAAAATTAAAGAGGCTTATATTATAGATAATAATAATAATTTGATTGTGGCTGAGAAGCATAAGAATTGCTGCAGTACACATGGCTCCCTGTTTTTTTTTCTATTTCAGCCTCGTTGCGTACGGTACGTAGGTGCTGCTGCGACTACTATCTACTGATGTTGGTGGTGGTTGAGCCACCCATGTCCCATCCCATCCCATGCTGGTGGTTGAGCCACCCATCGCTCAGAATTTCATAGTACAGTTGCTGCGGAATTTTTATAGTACAGTTGGTAACCAAACATTCATATCAAGGTAATCAATTCAGTGTTATTAGGTTTCTAATTTATTTTTAAAAAATCTATTATATATTTTTTTTTATTTAATAGTGCAGTTGGTGGCTAACACTTTATATTTATATAAATGTAACCAATTCAGTTTTATTGAGTTACCAATTAATTTAAAAAAAATATTATAGATTTTTTTTTATAATGCAGTTGGTAGATAAACCTTAATACAAAGGTAACAAATTCAGTTTTATTGGGTTACCAATTAATTAAAAAAAATCTATTATAGATTTTTTTTTTCATAGTGCAGTTGGTAGTCAAACCTTAATACAAATGTTACCAACAAAAACTAAAATTATTACCTTTGAAAGTTTTGGTTACCAATTGCACTGAAATTTCTCTTGGTTACCCACAAAAACTAAAATGGTTACCTTTGTATAAATATTTTAGATACCAACTGCGTTAAAATTTATCTTTCTTTCTTTTTAATTTTTGGACTAAATCAACCTTCGTCATAATGGCAGCTGTGGCCGGCGTCCATGGTGTTGAAGTGACGGCGAAGGGGAGGAGGAAGATGACCGGCGAAGGGGAGGAGGAAGATGACGTTGCCAAATTTTGAATATTTGAATTTTAATTATTATTTTTGAATTTAAATTTATTTTTGTTGTTAGCTCCAAGATATTTGAATTTGAATTTGAATTATTAATTATGGTAGTTATTTCTCCTTGATTTTAGGTTTCCTTATTATTATGAATTGAATCCTATACTAATTTCCTAAATTAAGGAATCCTAATTGCACTAATATTGTAAATAAATATAGCTGTAATTCTGTGTATGTGCACACCTAAAGGGGGGTGAATAGGTGTTTAAGCTAAAAGTGATAAAAGATGAAAATTTTTTATAACTTTATGCTACAGGTATAATACAGACAGCTACGCTTGTCTGCTTTAGTGTCTGCTTTAGCTTATGTTCTTCGTTTCTTATTATCAGACAGCTAGACCTGTCTGCTTTTGTAACGCCCCCAAAATAGGTATACAACACCCATTCTGAGTCGTCAAAATACATGGTACAGAAACAACTACATCTTTATTATTTCAACACAAGAACTGTGAGTTTAAATACAAATATTGTCATTTAGACAATATCCACACTCAAATAAGTCCTCATTACAATTATTGATACATTATTTCACAAAAATGGTGAGGACTAAAGTAACTTCTAGAACCATCATTCCATACCCCGACTAGTACTCGCTACATTCTCGCCTACTGAGAAAAATGGAACAAAAAGGAAAAGGGTGAGCTCAACTAGCCCAGTAAAGTACATTATGACTAAGATAATACAGAACAAATTATCGTTAGTCTTCAACAGGGAAAAATCTAATAGAATACAATAGACAACAAGTTTTAAATCAATAACTGCAGCGGAAACAGCAAACCATTAGAAGAGTCAAGTAGAGAATGGGTTCTACTATCTTCTAAGATTTAAAAGTCCATCAGCAATATTTTATGTAAGACCCCGAATTTTATGAAATAAAAGTATTCAATTTTTCTTATAATTACTATTCAGTAAATGGTTAAATTGATAAAAGTTTAAAGTTATGGGTGAAATATGAATTTTTTTTTTCAAAATAAGCAAGTGGTTATAAAATAATCATTGTTGTCGGGGAATATTCGTTTGGTCGTGGAATATTCTTTCTGTCGGGGAATATTCGTACGACGGCGCAGCTATTTGTGGGCCCCATAACGAATAACTGTCGGATGAAGAAAACGACAAATTTGAGTTTTTACAAATAACGACATAGTTGTTACCGTTAACACTATTAGAATACCCGTTGGTTAAAATACAGTAATACGCGTTATTGCACAGTAGCACACGGTATTGCACAGTATTTTTAAAATTATTGATTCTTACGTAAGAAGGCACTACTCAATAATTGTTACAGTAATTACTGTTCAATATTTTACTTTATTGATTCAATAATTGCTGCGTTGATATTTTATATTATTTTTATTTCAATAATTGTTGCTGCATAGTATTTTCTATTATCAGATCAATAATTCATATTATTTGAATAATATTATTAGATAGCATTATTGGCAATGTCTAGAAAGTTCTGTCTAAGGAGAGGTTTGGTCATCTAATTGCGCGCTAGTAAGGAGAAATCCTTATTGGAAAGCCCCCTCTTTCCTGGGAACGGCCTGGTTGTCATAAATGTGATTCTGTAATATTATTTGTGAATAATTAATTATTGATTCATATGATAAGAAAATATTTATTTTATGTGGATATAAATGAGGGATATATTTTTGTGGTTAAAAAATGAAGGAGTTAATGTTGAGATTTTTATCCGTATTTTTGTCGGAATGGAGGTATTAAAAATCAGGGTTTTTGAGATATTTTGCGGGGGTTATAATTTTTAATCCGACCGTTGGATCGTGGTACTTTTTGGATATGTTATACATATATAAGTTGAGTATATGCCCACAAATTTTGAACCGTTAAAAATGAACGTATGATTTGTTATGAATTTTACGAGATGACTGGTTCAGAAATTGTTGAATTTTCGGAGTTTATCATTTTGGTGGAAAATTCTAGAATTGGTGGGCCCCACTTGTGGTTGGTGAAGAAATGTGCTGAATTATATTTCAAATGTGGTGGGTGGGAATAGTAGCAGGTAAAGCCATCAGGTTGCAGGTCAAACCTACCAAAATTTTCCTATAAATAGAGGGCTAAGTTAGAATTGAAAATCACACCAGAAACATAAGCTTTCTCTCTTTCTCTCTCTATATTATGAAGCATATTTTGTGAGTTTTTAGATACTTGGTGAGTTTCTATTCATCAGTGCAAGTTTCCTTCAGCATCATATCCGATATCCAGTCAGAAGTACTACTCTTTTGAGGTAGGGGATATTAAGGGATTTTAAGGGTTGTTATGATTTTCAGTTTCGTAATTTTTCTGATCTTCAAAAATTCTGAAAAAATTTGAAATGATATTTTGATGAGTTTTCTTGATTGTGTCCAAAAATGGTGATTTTTGGATGTATAGATTGAGAGTTATGAATTTTATGAGAAAAGACTATTTTAGAAGTAACAGCTTATAATTCCTTGTGGTTAACTCCAAAATTGATGAAATTTTTATTGGGAGTACATGTATATGATAGAAGTATACTCTGTAAATTTCAAAATTTTTGGACAAAATTATAATTTTTGATAAATGTCTAAATATTCGGCTGTTTTGGCCATATGAAAAATAGTAAATGACTTTTAAAAATTTTGAGAAAAATATATGTTCACTATGGGACTATATTATGCTAAATCTCAGAAAAGAAATATTTTAAGAACTGATTTGGTATTTTTTATGAAAATGGTCTAGTTGTGAGTAAATGAATTAAATATGTTATGTGAAGTAAGAAAATTGGAAAATAGGATTTTATGGCTTGAGAATTCTATATGAGGTATATGCAGATTTTTGATGAGGGTTTTGATTATTGGTGATAAAATCTTATGAGTTTGGTATGTTAGAATGATTAAATGCATTATTTAGTAAAGTGTAAACAATTTAAATAAATTGTTTATAAGCTTAAGAAATATTATTCTTTCAATATCATTATACCGAAATACTGGTATGAATTTTATTGTGAAATTTCTACCTTTTTGTGTCGGATTTACTATTTATGAGTTACTATTCACGAGTTACTATTCATGAGTTACTATTCACAAGTTACTATTCACGATAAAAATTAGTTTCTTTTTCTAACCAAATTATAGTTGATTTACGAATATTACTCTTGAGATTAAAACTAGATGTTGATCATATTATTTTTATTATTATATATAACGTTTTTATAACCCTAATGATGATATTTCTCTTTGACTTGAGTGTAAAGATGGGTAGATTTTTGGTATGATCATGACTATGGGTTATCTTTGGCCAGTAGTGCAAAGTTGAATCGTTGATTGGTATGATCATGACCATTAAATTTATAAGTGAATATCTTTAGCTTAAGTGCAAAGGTGAATTGATCAACATAGTTATAATTATTGTTTATATAAATTCTGAAATGATTATATATTTCTTTGAGATATTAATATCTTTGGCCTGTAGTGCAAAGATGAAATATTGATGAATATCTTTGGCCTGTAGTGCAAAGATGAATTGTTAATGAATATCTTTGGCCCGTAGTGCAAAGATGACATGTTGTTGAATATCTTTGGCCAGTAGTGGAAAGATGAACAGATGTTGAGATAAACATGACCAACTGGTGATACAAATGAATATCTTTGGTCGTAGTGCAAAGATGAAGTTATTAGTATGATTATGAACAGGAAATGTGATTTGGTGTAACCATGATCTTTGATGTTTCAGGTAAAGATAGGTGATGAAAATTATCTTCGTCCTGGATGAGAAGAGGAATTTAGAACTACAGTTATGATTATGAGTTATTCATATGATTGTGGACCAGAATGGTTGATTGATGTTACAGGGATAAAACATTGTTGGAGGATTTTTAACATGGAGGAGATAATAGACTTTATGGTCTATTTGACTCTTCTAATGGATTGCTCGTTCCGCTGCAACTATGGTTGAAATTTTTATCATTTACCATATGTTCTAAATCTCTGATTTATTGTTGATGAAGGCTATTGATAATTGAATTATCTTTAGTCATGATATTCTTTACTGAGCTAGTTGTGCTCACCCTTTTGCTTCACAATTCCTTTCAGGTAATAAGAGTGTAGCTGGGTCGAGCGGGGGTAACAAGGGAATAGAACGGTGGTCATCATTTAGTAGTTATATTTGGTGAAGAAAATAGGGTGAGGCGAACCCAACGTTGGAAGGGTGTTTTGTCACTATCATACAAGATGTCTAATGACATACAACCTCGTGTCATCATAAGACAGGGTTGTGCTCATCCACTTGCTGAGTATATCTATGGGCACTACCTATATAATCTTGGTGTTTGTTTGAAGTATAATTCTCAATTAGAGACAGTGGAGATAATGATAAGTCAAGAGAAGACTCACCATTGGGAAGAATATGATAGTAATCTTCTCGTTTTTCTTTGGGGTCTATTGGGTCAACCAAGGATAATTCTGTGGCCATATGATATCTATCATAACCTAGACGCGTGGCCTCCCATGTACGAAGGTTTCCTTGAGCACTTCCCAAAGATTCTAATTTCTAAAACAGTTTTTGACTATACCTTTATGTAAGGTGTCATTGTGAGGTGATGTCCACGGTTGGAACATGAGTCACATTTGGTATATATTTGTATCCAAACTTATAGCATATGTGTTGTTGTATTTTGCACGACAATTGTTGTAATAAAGTTACAGTTTTTTTTCTATACCATGTATTTGGCGACTCAGAATAGGTTGGATGGAATGGACCTATTTTGGGGTCGTTACATTTGGTATCAGAGCTTAGGGATATGATCTCTGGCGGAGATCGGGGAATACAACTAGGAGGGGAGAGATGAGTAAATCCTTCGCTAGTGTGTCCTACCTAAGCTTATTTGTTGGTCAGTCATAATATTGGGATATTATGTGATATGTTAATTTGTTTAATTAACCCTTATTTTGTGGCAGTATTTGAGAATGGCAGCTGAGAATGCTAACAATGGAGTGAATGAGAGTGTGGGGATACCTCTAATCACTAACCGTGATAATGTGATGTCAGACGAAGAAGGAATTAGAGATATCCATGTGGTGAGTGAAGAATTGATAGTTACACCCGAGATAGTCGCAGAGGTAACAGCTGAGACTGAGGAAGAAGAGGAAGAAGAAGTACCAGATGAAAGTTTATTAGAGGTATTATATGATCAAAATGTAGAATTTCAAAATCGTATTCATGAGTTAGAAGAGCAGGCAGAAGAACGACAGGCGGTCGTGGAACAAAAGGATGCAACAATTCAAGCTTGTGTTACCCGATATGTGATGCTTGAACAGAAGCATTCTTTGGCAGAGTATAAGATGATAAAAATAGAATCTGAGCTGAAAGAAGAAAAAACTGAACGAGTGAGAATAAGTGATGCATGGGCAAAAGCCGCACGACACGTGGATATTGTGGAAAGAGATGTTCGATCTAAGAAGGCTAAAATAGATGATATGAATTTCTCTTTTTGGAAAGCAATTGGGAGAACCCAACATCGAGTTTTGAATTACCCTGTACATAGCGGTCAACCTGAATCCGATATGGATCGAAGATTGATGATTCAGATCATGAATGAGGAGTACGAAGAGGCAGTTGAGGGAGGAATATGTCCTTTAGAAAGGTATATTCCAACGGTAATGATGACGCCAAATGCTGCTCCAGATAAGTCAAAGCCGAGTAGTTCGAGGGATGGCGGTTGTCATGACTTCCCAACAAATGAGGAACCCAAATGAAGTTATCATGGGAAATGAGCAATGGAGAAATCATGATGATCTGAGAGATAGAATCTGAAATAGAAGTAAGGTATTCTCAACTCTTCGAAATACCAGGTACGTAAATTTCGGGGACGGAATTTCATAAGGAGGGGAGATTGTAAGACCCCGAATTTTATGAAATAAAAGTATTCAATTTTTCTTATAATTACTATTCAGTAAATGGTTAAATTGATAAAAGTTTAAAGTTATGGGTGAAATATGAATTTTTTTTTTCAAAATAAGCAAGTGGTTATAAAATAATCATTGTTGTCGGGGAATATTCGTTTGGTCGTGGAATATTCTTTCTGTCGGGGAATATTCGTACGACGGCGCAGCTATTTGTGGGCCCCATAACGAATAACTGTCGGGTGAAGAAAACGACAAATTTGAGTTTTTACAAATAACGGCGTAGTTGTTACCGTTAACACTATTAGAATACCCGTTGGTTAAAATACAGTAATACGCGTTATTGCACAGTAGCACACGGTATTGCACAGCATTTTTAAAATTATTAATTCTTACGTAAGAAGGCACTACTCAATAATTGTTACAGTAATTACTGTTCAATATTTTACTTTATTGATTCAATAATTGCTGCGTTGATATTTTATATTATTTTTGTTTCAATAATTGTTGCTGCACAGTATTTTCTATTATCAGATCAATAATTCATATTATTTGAATAATATTATTAGATAGCATTATTGGCAATGTCTAGAAAGTTCTGTCTAAGGAGAGGTTTGGTCATCTAATTGTGCGCCAGTAAGGAGAAATCCTTATTGGAAAGCCCCCTCTTTCCTGGGAACGGCCTGGTTGTTATAAATGTGATTCTGTAATATTATTTGTGAATAATTAATTATTGATTCATATGATAAGAAAATATTTATTTTATGTGGATATAAATGAGGGATATATTTTTGTGGTTAAAAAATGAAGGAGTTAATGTTGAGATTTTTATCCGTATTTTTGTCGGAATGGAGGTATTAAAAATCAGGGTTTTTGAGATATTTTGCGGGGGTTATAATTTTTAATCCGACCGTTGGATCGTGGTAATTTTTGGATATGTTATACATATATAAGTTGAGTATATGCCCACAAATTTTGAACCGTTAAAAATGAACGTATGATTTGTTATGAATTTTACGAGATGACTGGTTCAGAAATTGTTGAATTTTCGGAGTTTATCATTTTGGTGGAAAATTCTAGAATTGGTGGGCCCCACTTGTGGTTGGTGAAGAAATGTGCTGAATTATATTTCAAATGTGGTGGGTGGGAATAGTAGCAGGTAAAGCCATCAGGTTGCAGGTCAAACCTACCAAAATTTTCCTATAAATAGAGGGCTAAGTTAGAATTGAAAATCACACCAGAAATATAAGCTTTCTCTCTTTCTCTCTCTATATTATGAAGCATATTTTGTGAGTTTTTAGATACTTGGTGAGTTTCTATTCATCAGTGCAAGTTTTCTTCAGCATCATATCTGATATCCAGTCAGAAGTACTGCTCTTTTGAGGTAAGGGATATTAAGGGATTTTAAGGGTTGTTATGATTTTCAGTTTCGTAATTTTTCTGATCTTCAAAAATTTTGGAAAAATTTGAAATGATATTTTGATGAGTTTTCTTGATTGTGTCTAAAAATGGTGATTTTTGGATGTATAGATTGAGAGTTATGAATTTTATGAGAAAAGACTATTTTAGAAGTAACAGCTTATAATTCCTTGTGGTTAACTCCAAAATTGATAAAATTTTTATTGGGAGTACATGTATATGATAGAAGTATACTCTGTAAATTTCAGAATTTTTGGACAAAAGTATAATTTTTGATAAATGTCTAAATATTCGGCTGTTTTGGCCATATGAAAAATAGTAAATGACTTTTAAAAATTTTGAGAAAAATATATGTTCACTATGGGACTATATTATGCTAAATCTCAGAAAAGAAATATTTTTAGAACTGATTTGGTATTTTTCATGAAAATGGTCTAGTTGTGAGTAAATGAATTAAATATGTTATGTGAAGTAAGAAAATTGGAAAATAGGATTTTATGGCTTGAGAATTCTATATGAGGTATATGCAGATTTTTGACGAGGGTTTTGATTATTGGTGATAAAATCTTATGAGTTTGGTATTTTAGAATGATTAAATGCATTATTTAGTAAAGTGTAAACAATTTAAATAAATTGTTTATAAGCTTAAGAAATATTATTCTTTCAATATCATTATACCGAAATACTGGTATGGATTTTATTGTGGAATTTCTATCTTTTTGTGTCGGGTTTACTATTTATGAGTTACTATTCACGAGTTACTATTCATGAGTTACTATTCACAAGTTACTATTCACGATAAAAATTAGTTTCTTTTTCTAACCAAATTATAGTTGATTTACGAATATTACTCTTGAGATTAAAACTAGATGTTGATCATATTATTTTTATTATTATATATAACGTTTTTATAACCCTAATGATGATATTTCTCTTTGACTTGAGTGTATAGATGGGTAGATTTTTGGTATGATCATGACTATGGGTTATCTTTGGCCAGTAGTGCAAAGTTGAATCGTTGATTGGTATGATCATGACCATTAAATTTATAAGTGAATATCTTTAGCTTAAGTGCAAAGGTGAATTGATCAACATAGTTATAATTATTGTTTATATAAATTCTGAAATGATTATATATTTCTTTGAGATATTAATATCTTTGGCCTGTAGTGCAAAGATGAAATATTGATGAATATCTTTGGCCTGTAGTGCAAAGATGAATTGTTAATGAATATCTTTGGCCCGTAGTGCAAAGATGACATGTTGTTG
The DNA here is from genome assembly GCA_016801055.1 of Panax notoginseng. NCBI lineage: Eukaryota > Viridiplantae > Streptophyta > Magnoliopsida > Apiales > Araliaceae > Panax > Panax notoginseng. The sequence continues at coordinate 10,795,493 of CM029018.1, read as the reverse complement.
AATATCTTTGGCCAGTAGTGGAAAGATGAACAGATGTTGAGATAAACATGACCAACTGGTGATACAAATGAATATCTTTGGTCGTAGTGCAAAGATGAAGTTATTAGTATGATTATGAACAGGAAATGTGATTTGGTGTAACCATGATCTTTGATGTTTCAGGTAAAGATAGGTGATGAAAATTATCTTCGTCCTGGATGAGAAGAGGAATTTAGAACTACAGTTATGATTATGAGTTATTCATATGATTGTGGACCAGAATGGTTGATTGATGTTACAGGGATAAAACATTGTTGGAGGATTTTTAACATGGAGGAGATAATAGACTTTATGGTCTATTTGACTCTTCTAATGGATTGCTCGTTTCGCTGCAACTATGGTTGAAATTTTTATCATTTACCATATGTTCTAAATCTCTGATTTATTGTTGATGAAGGCTATTGATAATTGAATTATCTTTAGTCATGATATTCTTTACTGAGCTAGTTGTGCTCACCCTTTTGCTTCACAATTCCTTTCAGGTAATAAGAGTGTAGCTGGGTCGAGCGGGGGTAACAAGGGAATAGAACGGTGGTCATCATTTAGTAGTTATATTTGGTGAAGAAAATAGGGTGAGGCGAACCCAACGTTGGAAGGGTGTTTTGTCACTATCATACAAGATGTCTAATGACATACAACCTCGTGTCATCATAAGACAGGGTTGTGCTCATCCACTTGCTGAGTATATCTATGGGCACTACCTATATAATCTTGGTGTTTGTTTGAAGTATAATTCTCAATTAGAGACAGTGGAGATAATGATAAGTCAAGAGAAGACTCACCATTGGGAAGAATATGATAGTAATCTTCTCGTTTTTCTTTGGGGTCTATTGGGTCAACCAAGGATAATTCTGTGGCCATATGATATCTATCATAACCTAGACGCGTGGCCTCCCATGTACGAAGGTTTCCTTGAGCACTTCCCAAAGATTCTAATTTCTAAAACAGTTTTTGACTATACCTTTATGTAAGGTGTCATTGTGAGGTGATGTCTACGGTTGGAACATGAGTCACATTTGGTATATATTTGTATCTAAACTTATAGCATATGTGTTGTTGTATTTTGCACGACAATTGTTGTAATAAAGTTACAGTTTTTTTTCTATACCATGTATTTGGCGACTCAGAATAGGTTGGATGGAATGGACCTATTTTGGGGTCGTTACATTTTATCCCTATAACAACAATCAATAACCATCTTTAATCAAATATTCATCTTTGCACTACAGGCCAAAGATATTCATTTGTATCACCAGTCGGTCATGTTCATCTCAACACCTGTTCATCTTTGCACTACGGGCCAAAGATATTCATCAGTTAATCATTCATCTTTGCACTACGGGCCAAAAATATTCAGTAATATCATCATTTAGGACTGAGGGTGATGAAAAATATCTTAAAGAAAACGAATCCAGTGAAACAAAATAACAAATATTAAGGATTCGTATTTCGATTTATCCATGTCCAAAAATACCTTATAACTATTCATAGTGAAGTAGAATTCAAGAATGATCAAAACATGGATACAATCAAAGCTAGTACCCAGATATTTTGGACGAAAAGAAGAAAATTTCATTTTTCGGTGAATAGTAACTCGTGAATAGTAACTCATGAATAGTAACCCCGACGTGAAAAGTTCTAAATTTGATAAAAATTTCCAACCAATATTTCGGCATAATGATATTGAAAAAATAATATGATTCTCGAATAAAATAACATCCCTTACCTCAAAATAATCGTACTTCTGACTGAATTTCGGGTATAGTGCTGACAGAAACTCGCACCGTATAGCAACACTCAAAGTATACTCACAAGAATACGCTCGATAATATAAAGAGAGAAAGAAAAAAAACTTTGTTTCTGGTGTGATTTTCAATTCTAACTTAGCCCTCTATTTATAGGAAAATGTTAGAACGCCATAGGAGACTAAAATAATAAAATATATTATTTTATTTTATTTTCTTTACGTATGCTAAGACCATGACTATCAAGGCATGCAAAATCTGAATTTTCCAGCAGCCCACATGCATATTCACCACCAACCAAAAAGTGGGTCCCACCCATAATTTAATAAAAATCATTTTATTTTCCGAAACTTCCGTAATTCATAGAAAATAGACCGTTTATCAGAAAAATACGAATTATGTCCATTCTGACTGAAATCGAATTCTCTACAACTTTGTAGCTTTGAGTTTTTCCAAATTCTAAACCAAAAATATCCGAAATCTACAAACGGATGATTTTTAATACCTCCACATCGACAAAATACTGATAAAACACCTCAGCTTTAATTCTTTCATTTTTATCCACATAAAAATAAATATATCCATCATTTATATCCACATAAAATAAATATTTCCTTATCATATGAATCAATAATTAATTATTCACAAATAATATTACAGAATCACATTTATGACAACCAGACCGTTCTCAGGAAAGAGGGGGCTTTCCAATAAGAATTTCTCCTTACTGGCGCGCAATTAGGTGACCAAACCTCTCCTTAGACAGAACTTTCTAGACATTGCCAATAATGTTATCTGATAATATTATTCAAATAATATGAATTATTGATCTGATAATGGGAAATACTGTGCAGAAACAACAATAATATGAAATATCAATGCAGCAATTATTGAACTAATAAAATAAAATATTGAACAGTAATTACTGTAACAATTATTGAGTAGTGTCTTCTTACGTACGAATCAATAATTCAACTATACTGTGCAATCCGTGTGCTACTGTGCAACCACGCGTTATTACTGTATTTTTAACCACCGGGTATTTTAACAGTATTAACGGTAACAACTACGCCGTTATTAATAAACAACATATACTTGTCGTTTTCTTCATCCAATCGCTTTTCGTTATGGGGCCCACAAAAGACTGCGCCGTCGTACGAATATTCCCCGACAGGAAGAATATTCCACGACCAAACGAATATTCCCCGACAACAATGAATATTTTATAACCACCTGCTTATTTAAAATATTTGCGCATTTTACCCATAACTAACCTCATTAATCAATTTAACACTTACTATTTCAAAATAATAAATAGAGGGAATTTAAATTTCATTTATTAATAATTTGGGGTCTTACAGCTTTAGTGTCTGGATTAGTGGCGTGAATAACAAAAAGTGCAGAACGTGAATGACAATTAAAGAGATAAACAGAAGTAAAAATTACACCAAGATTTTTACGTGGTTCAGCCCATATCCTCTAATCTAGTGGCCTAATCCACGTCCAATCCCAACTAGGATTGAAGACTCTTTTTATTAAGCTTAATATTCAATTAAATACAATAAAAAGAACTCCCTGTTACAAAGAAGCTTTTCACTGATGGACACCTCTGCCCCCTTTGCACCTCTGCAACCTTTCTCACCACTAAGACCTTTGAAGCTTCCTTTGAACAGAATTACTACTATCAACTACACTTGTACTCGGAATACAAACTTTGTGATTACAAGAATATTATCAGCCCACAATAAAATAAGAGTGATGAAATATAAAGGCTGTAACAAAAGTTGACTTAAGAGCTTTCTGAGTCTGAATGGTATATGCTTGTGTTGCTCTTCTTAAGTCTCTACTTCCAATGTCGTGCAGGATTTATAGAGAAAGGAACAAACAGCTAGAAGAAAATAGTTAGCATTAATCATGAAATAAAGATATGATTACTTAATTTAAGGAGCTAACAAAGGATATCAAATCAGATAAGATTTACATGCTTGAAATAAAATTTCAAATTCAAAATACAAACAAACTTCCTTAATTAAATTATCACCCACGAGATATACTGATGAACAGAGGAGCCCATTTGAGCTAGCAACAAATCTTCCTTGATAATATAAGTTATACCAACATACCTTAATAAACTCCAATCCAAAACTTCCTTGATATCCTCCAAAACAAATCTTCCATAATTTTAAAAGCATTCCAACTTACCAACGGAAAGAAATCAACGATAATAAATCATGCAATACCCATAACTAATGCATGTCAATTATAATATAATAACCCATAATTTATGCATATTTAATAATATAATAACGCACCATGAACCATGCACACTTAAATTAGTTGTAACGACCCCAAAATAGGTCCATTCCATCCAACCCATTCTGAGTCGTCAAATACATGGTACAGAAAATAACTACAACTTTATTACAACAATTGTCGTGCAAAATACAACAATACATATGCTGTGAGTTTGGATACAAATATATACCAAATGTGACTCATGTTCCAACCGTGGACAGCACCTCACAATGACACCTTACATAAAGGTATAGTCAAAAACTGTTTTAGAAATTAGAATCTTTGGGAAGTACTCAAGGAAACCTTCGTACATAGGAGGCCACGCGTCTAGGTTATGATAGATATCATATGGCCACAGAATTATCCTTGGTTGACCCAATAGACCCCAAAGAAAAACGAGAAGATTACTATCATATTCTTCCCAATGGTGAGTCTTCTCTTGACTTATCATTATCTCCATTGTCTTTAATCGTGAATTATACTTCAAACAAATACCAAGATTATATAGGTAGTGCTCGTATATAAACTCAGCAAGTGGATGAGCACATCCCTGTCTTATGATGACACGAGGTTGTATGTCGTTAGACATCTTGTATGATAGTGGCAAACCACCCTTCCAACGTTGGGTACACCTTACCCTATTGGATTCACCAAATATAACTACTAAATGAACTTTTCTATACTGCTTCGGGAGAACATCCACAGCTAGAGACCACCGTTCTATTTTCCCGTTACCCTCGCTCGACCCAGCTACACTCTTATTACCTGAAAGGAATTGTGAAGCAAAAGGGTGAGCACAACTAGCTCAGTAAAGAATATCATGACTAAAGATAATTAAATTATCAATAGCCTTCATCAATAATAAATCAGAGATTTAGAACATATGGTAAATGATAAAAATTTCAACCATAGTTGCAGCGGAACGAGCAATCCATTAGAAGAGTCAAATAGACTATAAAGTCTATTATCTTCTCCATGTTAAAAATCCACCAACAATATTTTATCCATGTAACATCACTCAACAGTTCCTTTCCACAATCATATGAATAACTCATAATCATAATTGTGACTATAAATTTTTCTTCGCACTCAGGACGAAGAATATTTTCATCACCTGTCTTTACCTGAAACATCAAAGATCATGGTTATACCAAATCACAGTTCCTGTTTATAATCATACTAACAAATCCATCTTTGCACTACGGGCCAAAGATATTCATCAACAAACCATCTTTGCACTACGGGCCAAAGATATTCAACAACAGTTCATCTTTGCACTACGGGCCAAAGATATTCAACAACAGTTCATCTTTGCACTACAGGCCAAAGATATTCATCAACAATTCATATTTGCACTACAGGCCAAATATATTCATATCTCAAAGAAATATATAATCATTTCAGAATTTATATAAACAATAATTATAACCATGTTGATCAATTCACCTTTGCACTTAAGTTTAAGATATTCAATTATAAATTCAATGGTCATGATCATACCAGTCACAATTCAACTTTGCACTACAGGCCAAAGAGAACCCTAGTCATGATCATACCAATAATCTACCCATCTTTACACTCCAGTGAAAGAGAATTTCAACATCAGGGTTATAAAAATGTTATATATGATGATAAAAATAATATGATCAACATATAGTTTTAATCTCAAGAGTAATATTCGTAACTCATAAATAGTAACCCCGACACAAAAGATAGAAATTCTACAATAAAATTCATACCAATATTTCGGTATAATGATATTGAAAGAATAACATTACTTAAATTTATAAACAATTTATTTTAATTGTTTACACTTTACTAATTAATGCATTTAATCATCATAAAATGCCAACTCTTACAATTTCATCATCAATAACCAAAACCCTCATCAAAAATCTGCATATACCTCATATAGGATTATCAAGCCATAAAATCCTATTTTCCAATTTTCTTTCTTCACAAAACATATTTAATTCATTTACTCATAACTAGTCCATTTTCATGAAAAATACCAAATCAGTTCCAAAAATATTTCTTTTCTGGGATTTAGCATAATATAGTCCCATAGTGAACATATATTTTTCTCAGAATTTTTAAAAGTCATATACTATTTTTCATATGGCCAAAATAGCCGAATATTTAGACATTTATCAAAAATTGTACTTTTGTCTAAAAATTCTGAAATTTACAGAGTATACTTCTATCATATACATGTACTCCAAATAAAAATTTTATCAATTTTGGAGTTAACCACAAGGAATTATAAGCGGTTACTTTTAAAATAGTCTTTTCCCGTAAAATTCATAACTCTTAATCTATACATCCAAAAATCACCATTTTTGGACACAATCAATAAAACTCATCAAAATATCATTTTAAATTTTTCTAGAATTTTTGAAGGTCAGAAAAATTACGAAATTGAAAAACATAACAACCCTTAAAATTCCTTACTATCCCTTACTATCCCTTACAATCCCTTACTATCCCTTACAATCCCTTACAATCCCTTACCTCAAAAGAGCAGTACTTCTGACTGGATATCGGATATGATGCTGAAGGAAACTTGCACTGATGACTAACAACTCACCAAGTATCTAAAAACTCACAAAATATGCTTCATAATATAGAGAGAGAAAGAGAGAAAGCTTATGTTTCTGGTGTGATTTTCAATTCTAACTTAGCCCTCTATTTATAGGAAAATTTTGGTAGGTTTGACCTGCAACCTGATGGCTTTACCTGCTACTATTCCCACCCACCACATTTGAAATATAATTCAGCACATATCTTCACCAACCACAAGTGGGGCCCACCAATTCTAGAATTTTCCACCAAAATGATAAACTCCAAAAATTCAACAATTTCTGAACCAGTCATCTCGTAAAATTCATAATAAATCATACGTTCATTTTTAACGGTTCAAAATTTGTGGGCATATACTCAACTTATATATGTATAACATATCCAAAAATCACAACGATCTAACGGTCGGATTAAAAATTATAACCCCCGCAATATATCTCAAAAACCCTGATTTTTAATACCTCCATTTCGACAAAAATACTGATAAAAACCTCAACATTAACTCCTTCATTTTTAACCACAAAAATATATCCCTCATTTATATCCACATAAAATAAATATTTTCTTATCATATAAATCAATAATTAATTATTCACAAATAATATTACAGAATCACATTTATGACAACCAGGCCGTTCCCAGGAAAGAGGGGGCTTTCCAATAAGAATTTCTCCTTACTGGCGCGCAATTAAATGACCAAACCTCTCCTTAGACAGAACTTTCTAGACATTGTCAATAATGCTATCTAATAATATTATTTAAATAATATGAATTATTGATCTGATAATGGAGAAATACTGTGCAGTGGCAATTATTGCACAACAATAATATAAAATTTCAACGTAGCAATTATTGAATCAATAAAATAAAATATTGAACAGTAATTACTGTAATAATTATTGAGTAGTGCCTTCTTACGTAAGGATCAATAATTCAAAAATACTGTGTAAAACCGTGTGCTACTGTGCAAACACGCGTATTACTGTATTTTAACCACCGGGTATTCCAACAGTGTTAACGATAACAACTACGCCGTTAATTATAAAAACTCAATTTTTGTCGTTATCTTCATCCGACAGTTATTCTGTTATGAGGCCCACAAATGTCTGCGCCGTCGTACGAATATTCCACGACAGAAAGAATATTCCACGACCAAACGAATATTCCCCGACAACAATGAATATTTTATAACCACTTGTTTATTTTGAAAAAAATTCATATTTCACCCTTAACTTTAACATTTATCAATTTCACCATTTACTGAATAGTAATTATAAGAAAAATTGAATACTTTTATTTCATAAAATTCGGGGTCTTACATTAGTCATCAAACAAAACATCATAAATTCAGAAACCAACATTCTCCCCCTTTTTGGTGATGACAATTTATGCACCAACATGCTCCCCCTAAGTATATGGCTCCCCCTAAATTTATGCATATTAAGGAGCAAAAGAAAATTACTTTATCCAAATAACCATCATTGCATATTCCAGCATAATATAGTATCTCAATATCAACATGAATACCAATTCAAACCAAGTTAAATATACCCAAATATCTCTCCCCCTTTGTCATTATCAAAAAAGAAATAAATCATCAAGTTATATCTCTCCCCCTTTGTCATCAACAAAAAATAATTCATATAATTAGTTATCTCACCCCATTTTGCAAATTGAAAGAATTAAGCACAAAGAATGACATTGGAGCAAGGTTATAACAAAATCACATATAGCAAGTAAACAATATAATCATACCTTTGTGATTTGTTACCTACATATTAACATTTTGTTACCAGTAAAAATCTTGATAGTTGTGCTCCTTAGTGTAGATTTAACTTTTGTATTTTCAGAATCAAAAATCTCTTCACTAGCACTCCTTTTGGTCATCCCAATGTTGATGTCTTTAAAGCTCAGGTTAGGAGGATAATTTTTCACTGTTCTAGATGATCTAGGAAGCTTTACTGCAGTTGTGACGCCCCAAAAATAGGTATACAACACCCATTCTGAGTCGCCAAAATACATGGTACAGAAACAGCTACATCTTTATTATTACAACACAAGAACTGTGAGTTTAAATACAAATATTGTCATTTAGACAATATCCACACTCAAATAAGTCCTCATTACAATTATTGATACATTATTTCACAAAAATGGTGAGGACTACTAAAGTAACTTCTAGAACCATCATTCCATACCCCGACTAGTACTCGCTACATTCTCGCCTCCTGAGAAAAATAGAACAAAAAGGAAAAGGGTGAGCTCAACTAGCCCAGTAAAGAACATTATGACTAAGATAATACAGAACAAATTATCGTTAGTCTTCAACAGGAAAAAAATTGATAAAATATAATAGACAACAAGTTTTAGATCAACAACTGCAGCGGAAACAGCAAACCATTATAAGAGTCAAGTAGAGAATGAATTCTACTATCGTCTAAGATTTAAAAGTCCATCAATGATATTTTATCCCTGTAACATCAATCAATAACCATCTTTAATCAAATATTCATCTTTGCACTACAGGCCAAAGATATTCATTTGTAACACCAGTCAGTCATGTTCATCTCAACACCTGTTCATCTTTGCACTACGGGCCAAAGATATTCATCAGTTAATCATTCATCTTTGCACTACGGGCCAAAGATATTCAGTAATATCATCATTTAGGACTGAGGATGATGAAAAATATCTTTAAAAAAAACGAATCCAGTGAAACAAAATAACAAATATTAAGGATTCGTATTTCGATTTATCCATGTCCAAAAATACCTTATAATTATTCATAGTGAAGTAGAATTCAAGAATGATCAAAACATGGATACAATCAAAGCTAGTACCCAGAATAGATATTTTGGACGAAAAGAAAAAAAATTATTTTTCGGTGAATAGTAACTCGTGAATAGTAACCCGACGTGAAAAGTTCCAAATTTGATAAAAATTTCCAACCAATATTTCGGCATAATGATATTGAAGAAATAATATCATTTTTGAATAAAATAACATCCCTTACCTCGTAAAGACAGTACTTCTGGTCGGAATACCGGTATAAGGCTGAAAGACACTTGCTCTGATGAATAGAAACTCTCAAAGTAACTAAATACTCACAAAATACACTCAATAATCTAGAGAGAGAAAGAGAGAAAACTTGTTTCTGGTGTGATTTTTAATTCTAACTTAGCCCTCTATTTATAGGAAAATGTTAGCACGCCGAAGCAGACTTAACCTGCAACCTGATGGCTTTACCTGCTACTATTCCCACCCACCACATTTGAATAAAAATTTTAGCACATTTCTTCACCAACCAAAAGTGGGGCCCACCAATTCTAGAATTTTCTACCAAAATGATTAACTCCGAAAATTTCAATAATTTCTGAACCAGTCATCTCGTAAAATTCATAATAAATCATACATTCATTTTTAACGGTTCAAAATTTGTGGACATATACTCAACTTATATATGTATAACATATCCAAAAATTACCACGATCCAACGGTCGGATTAAAAATTATAACCCCCGCAAAATATCTCAAAAATCCTGATTTTTAATACCTCCATTCCGATAAAAATACTGATAAAAACCTCAACATTAACTCCTTCATTTTTAACCACAAAAATATATCCCTCATTTATATCCACAAAAAATAAATATTTCCTTATCATATGAATCAATAATTAATTATTCACAAATTATATTACAGAATCACATTTATGACAACCAGGCCGTTCCCAGGAAAGAGGGGGCTTTCCAATAAGGATTTCTCCTTACTGGCGCGCAATTAGATGACCAAACCTCTCCTTAGACAGAACTTTCTAGACATTGCCAATAATGTTATCTAATAATAGTATTCAAATAATATGAATTATTGATCTGATAATGGAAAATACTGTGTAGTGACAATTATTGAAACAACAGTAATATAAAATATCAACGCAGCAATTATTGAATCAATAAAATAAAATACTGAACAGTAATTACTGTAACCATTATTGAGTAGTGCCTTCTTACGTAAGAATCAATAATTGGTGCAATACAGTGTGCTACTGTGTAACAACGCGTATTACTGTGTTTTAACCACCGGGTATTCCAACAGTATTAACGGTAACAACTACGTCGTTATTAATAAACAACATATACTTGTCGTTTTCTTCATCCAATCGCTTTCCGTTATGGGGCCCACAAAAGACTGCGCCGTCGTACGAATATTCCCCGACAGGAAGAATATTCCACGACCAAACGAATATTCCCTGACAACAATGAATATTTTATAACCACCTGTTTATTTGAAATATTTGCGCATTTTACCCATAACTAACCTTATTTAATCAATTTAACACTTACTATTTCAAAATAATAAATAGAGGGAATTTAAATTTTATTTATTAATAATTTGGGGTCTTACAGCAGTCATTTGCTTTTCAGGTTCAAGTTCTGAAATGTCAAGCTCCACATCAAACTGATCATCAAATTTTTCTTCTAATACAGACGGGTTGAGCTGTCTGACGTTAGGCATCTGCATGTCTGCATTTTCAACTAAAACAGATGACTCAGGTTGTCTAATTTCATTTGTTTGCTGTCCACGTTCATCTGATTTTCCTTCTGATGCAGACGGCTCAGGCTGTCCGGATTGAGCTGTCTGTTTTCCACTAAACAAGTTGTCTTTACCTGCAGAAAAGATTTTGCCAAATAATTTATAGGTAACTTACTCTCTCAGTATCATCCATCTCCTTTTTGATCTTGAGACACCTACAAAACAAACAAATAGTTTCTATCTTTTTGGTACCCAAATCTGCTTGGGTCCTTTTAGGTTAGTAGCATATAAATCATTTTTCTTTACCCAAACTTGTTTTATTTTTATTTTATTACAATTAGTACTAAAATGACCTTTAAAACCACATTTTTTACAAGTAACAAACGGTGAACAATAAAGTGGTTTATGCCTTGATTTACTATTAATCATTCTAATATTATTATTAGTCCTATTTTTAATAGGATTATACCCAATCCCTTGTTTATCAAGACTGGACCTTTGTGCCCCTAACATAACATTTAGGTTCTCTTCTCCTTGTACAAATTTAGCAAGATCATTTTTTAAAGATGTTATTTCTGTATTTATTACATTATCATCATGTTACATATCCATAATTTTTCCATCATTAAAAGCATCTATGCATACATCTCTCATTTTCATTTTTTCTTTTAAAATTTGATTTTTATTTTTAAGATATTCATTTTCTTTTCTTTCTTCAATAAGTGACTCAACTTCAGTCATTAGCTCATTTACGCAGTTCTTAAAATAAGCAGTTTTCTTTTTAAGCCTTTGATTTTCATTTTGTAAAGCAATATAATCAGGCATAGATATTTCAAAAGCTTCATGAAAATTTGTTACCTCAAGTTGATCATCGTCTTCTAGTCCCATGAAACATAATTGGCCAATTTCTTCTTCTTGTTCCGCTTTGGACTTACTCACTAGAGTTAAGCTACCTTTTTGATTCTTCCTTTGTTTCTTTCTTTGAAGTAGTCTCTCGTGTTTTCTTGAGAGCATTTCAATTTCTTCATCAAAATCTTCATCATTGCCTTCTATGTAGCTTTCAGCTTATAGAGCTAAGGTCTTCTTCTTAGGTGCCTCATCTTCTTCATCATACAATTTTAGTTGGTTTTCAAACTCTTCAAATTCTCCAAATAAGGTAAGAGTTTCCATTGTGCTGATTGTGGCCGAGTCTTAAAGTGTGGTAACCTTTGGTGCGAATCGCTTTGGCATGACTCTAAGAAGCTTTCGGTTGATTTCCTTTTGATCAATCTTTCATTCGAGCATGCTTAGAGAATTCATTAGAGTAAGGAATCTTGCTTGGGCATCTTTAATTGATTCATTTTTCTCCAATTTGAATAGCTCGTATTCGTGCATTAGCATGCTCAGCTTGACCTCCTTCACTTTAGTAGTACCCTCGTGGCTCATGATGACTGTGTCCCAAATTTTCTTAGCCGTAGTATAAGACGAGACCTTATCAATCTCTGACTGAACCATGCCACTTAAAAGTGTATTCATGGCCTTGGAATTATAGGATAACATATACGATTCATTTGAGTCCATTTCTATGAGATTCTTTGGCTTGCCATCATCATGTCGCGGAATGACTGGTCCATTTTCGACTACCCACCATTTCCATGAGTCACGGTTCAGATAGATCTTCATTCTGAACTTTCAAAAGTTGAAGTTTTCACTTCCGAGCAACAGCGGTGGCCTACTTGTGGGCTGACCTTCTTGAAAGTTTAGGCGTGCCATAGGATCTTCCCCTACGACCTGCAACGATCAATATTAGTAGAGCCTCGCTCTGATACCAAATATAATTATGTGTATGTGCACACCTAGATGGGGGTGAATAGGTGTTTAAGCAAAAAGTGATATAATGTGAAAACTTTTTATAACTTTATGCTACAGGTATAATTCAGACGGTTACGCCTGTCTGCTTTAGTGTCTGCTTTAGCTTATGTTATTCGTTTCTTATTATCAGACAGCTAGACCTGTCTGCTTTAGTGTCTGGATTAGTGGCGTGAATAACAAAAAGTGCAGAACGTGAATGACAATTAAAGAGATAAACAGAAGTAAAAATCACACCAAGATTTTTACGTGGTTCAGCCCCTATCCTCTAATCTAGTGGCCTAATCCACGTCCAATCCCAACTAGGATTGGAGACTCTTTTTATTAAACTTAATATTCAATTAAATACAATAAAAAGAACTCCCTGTTACAAAGAAGCTTTTCACTGATGGACACATCTGCCCCCTTTGCACCTCTGCAACCTTTCTCACCACTGAGACCTTTGAAGCTTCCTTTGAACAGAATTACTACTATCAACTACACTTGTACTCGGAATACAAACTTTGTGATTACAAGAATATTATCAGCCCACAATAAAATAAGAGTGATGAAATATAAAGGCTGTAACAAAAGTTGACTTAAGAGCTTTCTGAGTCTGAATGGCATATGCTTGTGTTGCTCTTCTTAAGTCTCTACTTCCAATGCCGTGCAGGATTTATAGAGAAAGGAACAAACGGCTAGAAGAAAATAGTTAGCATTAATCATGGAATAAAGATATGATTACTTAATTTAAGGAGCTAACAAAGGATATCAAATCAGATAAGATTTACATGCTTGAAATAGAATTTCAAATTCAAAATACAAACAAACTTCCTTAATTAAATTATCACCCACGAGATATACTGATGAACAGAGGAGCCCATTTGGGATAGCAACAAATCTTCCTTGATAATATAAGTTATACCAACATACCTTAATAAACTTCAATCCAAAACTTCCTTGATATCCTCCAAAACAAATCTTCCATAATTTTAAAAACATTCCAACTTACCAACGGAAAGAAATCAGCGATAATAGATCATGCAATACCCATAACTAATGCATGTCAATTATAATATAATAACTCATAATCTATGCATATTTAATAATATAATAACGCACCATGAACCATGCACACTTAAATTAGTCATCAAACAAAACATCATAAATTCAAAAACCAACAATAGCAAGTGTATTAATTGTATAAATATTTTATGAGTGCACTAATAATGTAATTACTTTCTAAATGTTGTATACTTATGTAAAGGACCCTAAATTAAACCCCACAAATAAAAAAAAATAGAGTATTATTATGTCCGACTGTTACATTTCTAATTTAAAATAATTTTTTCCTTAAATACAAATAATTTTTCCCTTAAATACATGTTGTTTCATTAAATTTAAAAGACGAAATAATATCTTAATCATTTATTCGGTGATTGATGAATGAACGGAAGAGAGGAGACAAAGGGAAGAAGAATATGAGACAAGTGGGGATGGGATGGGACGGGTGGTGGAGCAACCCCTGTACCCCACCCGCCACCGCCGCCGCCACCACCACCACCACCACCGAACTGATAACAAGAGCCTACCCGTGTGCATGTCTACATCTGATATAACAACCTTATCTAATGAATTAATTATTTTTGTGCTGCTAGCGATTGATCGAACCCCTGGCTGGCACACACTAATATATGTGACAAGGAACAAGGGGGCCGGGCCAGTCAACGATTCATCCCGAGACCAGATTCACGTACGTGTGATCTCTGGATAGTCTTTGATGCTTTGAGTAGGAAGAAAACAACAAGTAGAAAACGGAAGTTAAATCAAAAGACAACTAGCTCGGCTTGTTAATTACAAGTCAGTCGGATCCATGAATATTTTCAAAAATATCATCTCCACCTTGGTAGTAGCAAATAAATATTTATAATCTAAATTAAAAAAAGAATTTCAAAATATTTCATACAATTATAATTATTGTAAACTAATTAAAAAATTAATTTCCACATTTGTTGTTTTTAAAATTTGAAGAAAGGTTGGAATGCAAACATACATTCTATATATTATTGAATTCACCGGCCCAGTGACCAGATTGGTTAATTCACCAATTTTCTTTTTTAAGAAAGAGATTATGCCGAGTATATTCATCATCAAAACGAATTTATATCAATTTTAAATTTTAATATATATTTAGTAAATTAGAAGTCTCAAGTTTTGTATTTTGAGATGAAGTTATTGGTAGGGGGTGGGGGTGGGGGACAGGCAGCATAATAATTCTTGTCTTGCTAGCAGAATGTCCTTCGACATATATATGCCCCAGACTGAGGCATCGTTGCAATCGGTCCTTCCTTGTTTTCCTTTTCATTTATCCACTCTCTTAAAATATATGGCTCACGCTTGCAGGTTGTGGGGTTTATAGTAGTAATGTCATTTTTTGACAATACCATTCAAACCAACAGTCAGCCTTAGGTCGCTGACTAGCTAGCCAAAAAACTTGCATGATTAAAGGCTAGCCAAGTCATAATATATATATATATATATATATATATATATATACATTTTGTACAAAAATCTACAGCTTATTATTATTATTTTAATGTATATTGATAATTGTTAATTTAATAGTATGATATGATAATAAAATTATGAAAATTTTAATATATATTGTGTCGTTTTATTAGATTCTTTGCTTAAAACTCTGAGTATATGTTTTGAATTTACCTTTCTACAAAAGGAATCATATTTACATGGAATATATTGTACTTCTTTAGTTCCAAATTATATGATTATTATTGACTTTTGAAAGTCAATTTGAGATATTTTCAAACTCAAAATTGAGATGATTAATTAAGAATTATGAAACTATAAAACTTATAATGAATAATATTTTTTAGATAGTTTATAATATTTATTATTGTATTGATTAAAACTAAAAAAAATGTATGTCAATTTTAAGTTTAAAAATCTCTTATGTTAATGAAATTAATAATATAGAAGGGAGGGAGTATTATACTCGCATGGATTTAATTATAATACTTGATACCATATGATTATATCAACCTGTAAAGCTGTATAAAATAATTAAGAGAAATTAAATAATCAGTTATCAGTTATATATATATATATATATATATATATATATATATATATATATTTAACGTGAAATTAACTTACCAATAATTCAAAATTTTCAACAGTACTGATTGCTTATAATATACTCCACGTAGTTAATAAAAGTTTAAAGTAAAAGCTGTATGTTAACATATGTAATTAAGCCACAAAATTAACAACTTATATGTAAATTAACCACAAAACTAACAACTTATATACATGTAATTAATTTTTGGATCACATTTCCATAGATCTAACATTTTTAGATACTCAAAGGCAAGCTATATATAATTAATTAATTATTCTCTCTCTTTCTTTCTATGATCTAAGAAGGAAAATACAAAGCTCCTGCCCCGAAGAGCTTCTATCCGGGTTAATCATATGAAAAGACTCCGAGTCCATTGACCCCACCCGCTCAAATCTAGCCCTCAGATACATCATCTGATCATTTTCACCACTACCACCATTCTCCTGCCCCACGGAGCCACCAACCGCCGGCAATTCTCCGGCCCCCACCGACACCGACTGCATGAGCTTCAACACTGCAACGTCACCCGCCGTCGCCTGCCTCCTACTGGCGAACCCCACCTTCTTCCCATTAAAAAAGACCGACCACAAGGCAACCCCGAAAAGCGACCCACTTTCTATCTTAAGGTGGTTATTATTAAAGCGTTCACACTCAACAAGCGCTATTCGGAGCAACCCGTACTGCATTTCCTTAGCCAAATAGGAAGTAGGAATTCCCAATTCTAATAAAAGGAGAGGCGAGTTTTTGGTGTCGTCCTGTAAACAAAAGCTGACCCGGCCTCGCCGGAATCCGAAGAATGTTCCGGTAACGGTGGAAGCATGTGTATGGGTAGTTGTGCTGTTAAAACTATTTGAGAAATCGGAGTCACTGCTGCTGGAAGAGGAGAGAGAAGATGAGTCCGATAACGTGGGCTGGAAGGCACAGCATGCAGGAACCATGCATTCCACGAGGGAACGGAAAGTTCGCCGGAATCGGACTTGTCGGCCGCAGTCCACGGAGGTGGCTGTGTCCATTATGTGTAGTACTATTGGGCCTCTTTGGCTTCCCAAATCTATCATGGTTCTCATTTTTTAGTTGCTAAATAGAGAGAGTATATATGAGAGAAAAAAAAAGTATGTATGTATGTATGTGTAGTGGAAGTTGTAAGGGGGTTTTTAGGGATATAAATAGGGAGAGTGGGGGGAGGAGTGGAAAGAGGAGGAATAGTTTAATTAGTCAAAAAGGGAATGGTAATAAGTAGTGAATGAATGAGAATTTTTATTAATTATATGATTTAGGAAAATATATATTGGAATTTGGAGGAGGATTGCGAAGGGAAAGGGGTGGGGTGGGGTGGGGTGGGGTGGGGTGGGGGTGGAATCATGGGTTGGTTGGTTGAAATAATTCTGCCCACGAGGGTGCTTGGGGTGGCGGGGACCCCGGTTTTGGAAGCATTTGGGTGTCACCCTGTGGCAGCAAAAGGTTCTCTTCTGTTCATATGGACCGTTTTTAGTTTTAACACTAAAACTATAACAATATTAGGTACTGTTTGATTACATTTTAATATCTCATTTCTTAATATATTTTAATATATCGTTCACATTTTTATATTTAAATTTATATTTATATCTTAACTATTAAGAACTTCTCTTAAAATAAAAATATGAATTGTTAAGATGCATTCAAATTCGTATAATTAATGCAAATCAAAAAATTAAAATAAAATACAATAGAGATAGTAAGGTTATTTTTGGTTACTGATGTTTATAGTTATAGTGTTTAATTTGTTTGGAGGTTCAAATGAACTGCATGTATTAATTGGTGCATTATATTTGAGTCTCAAAATTAAATGATGCTTTCATTAGTTAAACAAGTTATGTTTGGAATAACTACTTTAAAGTTTAAATAAACAAAATTCTCAAGTGTGTAATTTGCTCTCCAAATACGCAAAACACTGGATAAGCTGATAAACGAGTAAGCACTTAATTTAATATACATGGATAAATGATCTAAAACCTATATATATAGTAGCTTAAGTTTTTTAGTAAATTGTTAGGTCAATATTTTTGGATCTTGATTTCAAATGGTTTAAAATGAACGGTCAATTTTGCTAGTTTAAAATAAGTTGTATTAACACAAGTTGCTTCTCAGTCTGACGGATGACTTTGTGAGTTATATAGGATTTTCTATTACTCACCCCGTCCAGGATAAAAGTCTTGGTGGACTTTTCACGCATATTAAGAAGATGAATGAAATGACAAAATTATCCATAATAATATCATTAAATATGGAGAGAGAATTAGAATAAGAAAAGTACGAGATATTTAATGCTACGGGTATAATAGGAAAATATGTGTAAAAGTTTAGTTATTAAAGGAAAATAGACATTTAACATGGGACTACCCAAAATAGTAATAAGAACTTTTATCATAAGACGGATGGAGTATATAAATGCAACTCACTACAATAATACTATTCAATTTGAAATCGAAATCACGTCCTCTCTCATCTGCATGCAGCAAGACAAGTAGAAAAAAGAAGAAAAAAAAGGAGGATGTGTTATCCCAAATGAAGATTAAGTACACCTTTTTATCTTAATACATTAATTCCAAATTCCTAAAATTCAGAAGTGGACTTTGATTTGATGATGATAAATTAAAGGTGAACTTCAAAACTAATTAAGGACTACTCTATTGTACTAATTGGAAATTAAGATCAAGTGAGTTACTAGAATGCGGGAGTGGTTAGCATGAAGTTATATAACTTTAATCAATTGATTAATACAATGTCGACACGCAGATCGAAAAATGATTTTTCTCTGCGTGTCAGCACTGTATTAGTAGTAAATTGATCAACTTATCATAAAGTTAATTTCATGGTAATTAACTGGATCCCTAGAATGCATAAATTGAAAGTATGCATGAGTATGATGAGCAGAGGAAGAGCACTTTTTGGTTGGGAGGCATGCACGAGGAAATGATCGTCCTCTCAATCAGTTTATGTTCCTTCGGTTCAACTTTTTGCCTACCATTGATGTGGACTTGTTTTAATTGTTCCCAGTCATCAAGCTTTTGTCTTCTTTACGTGTTTATACTTGTATGCTCGGACATTAAAGAATCATAAATAATGCAGAATATTGTTTTAGCCCTTCATAAATTCTTTCTCAAACCAAGTCCGTTCTCGACCAAATGATCTGCATCTGATCTGACCACAAACGTTATTCAAAATAAAAAGAATGACATTCAATATAAATATATATTAAAATAAGAATAATGACGTCCAACATAAGTATTTTATTACCGAGGAGTCATTAATTATTTAAGACTCATTTTGAGAAGGAAAAAAATATAAGAAACCCAAAAATAAAACTAGAAAATTATTAAAGAAAATATTAATCAATTATACTGTACACTCCATTAACGTTTTATTTAAATAAATTAAACAATTTTTATCTACTTGACTAACATTAATCAAACAAAAATGGAAGGGGACATTCAAACTTCACAACTCGCATCATGTCAAAAGTGTCATGAATTAGGCCCACACTATATTTTATTGATTTAGAAACTAAGTTTTGTGCACGCGTCACTGCCCTTTTTTCCATCTAATGGTCGATTCAATAATTTCATGCCTCCCCACCACCACCACCACCCCACCACCTCCTCCACCACTTTCCAAAGCCTTATCTCTCGCCTTTTTAAGTTTATGAAGGCCCAACAAATTATATTTTTCCTTTTCTCCTTAAGACCGGTAATCTCACTACTCTTTAGTAGTGGCCACTTCATGCAAATATATATATATATATAGCTTGATCTTGTTTTCACAAACACATTTGTTAATAGGTTCATAACGTCCCATTTTAATTAAGTTGGAAGTGTGTGTGTGCATGTTAGATTCGCATAGTGATATACCCGTGAATGGGGAATTATGGAAATTATATAAGTCATCATTACAACTACTAATTTTTAATTTTTAAGCAGTTCGTTTTGGATAGTTTATGGGGACGGGACGGACAGATATGATTCTCATTCCAAATTAACAGCTATATATAGAGTATTGGATATTCTTATAATAGGAATGATCGAGTGACGGGGTTTTAATACGCATGCTATTCATATTTACACATAATATGGAGAATCAAATGCATACCTTTTGAATTCTGATTGAGCCTTTGATGCGGAAAATCTCCTGCTGTTCCTTTAACCTAACAGCGTCTCCGAACTACGTTCGAGAACGGAGCACTAATTCACAGTACGTAACAATTAGAGTTTGGGTCTCGATATTGGGAGCGGCAATTGGACTGTTGTTGTATTTGATCGATAGAGGTGACTATTTAATAAGGAAGTGGTTGAGCCACTTCCCAACTCTCTTCCCACGTCTAGCCACTCCCACGTTCAAAAAAACACGAACGTCTCTATTGACCTTGTCAATTAGAGAATAGTTATTTAACCCAAATGGGTCGGACCCTCCATGGGCGCCCCAATTGGATATCCATATTCCAACATCTCCCACTCGCCCATGGCGGGGACGATGTAATCCTTATATCTGCCAAAAACAGCTCAAACCAAAACATATAAAACCTCTAACTGCCGAACCGTGCGACCGCTGAGTTCACCTGCAATGCGGGAGCTCTATATCAAACCTGTTAGGGCCAACATAGAGACATCTACCCTTTCAAAGAAATAATACGGGAGCTTTCACGTCGAACTTAATTAGTTCACGTAGAGGCTACAACCCACAAACTCAGAGTACCCCAGACACATTTGAATTTTCACTAGGTTAAGTATCTCTAACCCCTCAGAGAGCCTTACTTAACCACCTTTGGGCCCAAGTCCATTTCATATCTCACTTATTACTATATCGCTATCAAAACGCTATAGTTGTCGACAATAGGTGCAGAACGAGGTGAAATCAAATTGTCTTCCCTTTGCCCTAATACTACTCAAAAATGAATCAACTGCTTTCCCAGAATCGGTCCTTATAGTCTCATCAATCCTGACCTTAGGAATCGAAACCAAAGTAGCAACATTGATCCATGTCATTGCAGTATAGTCAAAGATCACAAAGAGCACTTAACATAGGAACAAAACTTGTCCTACAAGACTCACACGGCGAGGAAGCAGGGATTCATTCTCTCACCTCTTTTACATGGTCGCTAAGCACATGTAACTCGCTCGCAACATGCTATTCTATAGCCTTGTTGTACGGACCTTAGAACATTTCAAATTGCTCGCTTATCTAAGCGTCATATTTGAAACTTCGCATCCGGTTATCATGTTACGACAGACAATCTCATCTACGTGAGCATATGTCCTATGGTCGTGCCGTACGGATCTTAGTTCAGTCGCTTCATAAGCGCCTAACTCGAATTTTTCAGATTGCTCGCTTATCTAAGCGCCAAACCTAAAATTTCGTATCCGGCTATCAGTACAGGTTAATATAGATGGTGGGGGCATACTATATTTGGTTAATCCAAGTTAACCTCATCTTGGCTCATGCCAAGGCGACATCATGTTCATTTTGATCACTACTAAGCGCCAATTGATTGCTGTCAAAAGCATCAATAGCTCGCTACTCAAAGTGCCAATAAATGAACTGTCTCAACCTTGCTCGCTTTTCAAAGCGCCAAGGGTGATTGCTCATGTGAGTGAGCCAATCAACCTGTTGACATATATTTAATATGTGTGCATATCCAATATGCATAATAAACTGTGTGAACATATAAAATTTATCATATGCGCTAAAATAACCAAACACAAGTGGAAATAAATGAAACTCGCATAAATGATAAATATCTCGAAATAACAATGAATATCTCTAATACAAGCTAAATAATGAGTGATATGCAAAGAAATAATAGAAAGTACATCAAATTCTACGAAGCCCTAATGAACTAACATGCCTACAAAAGGCATCTTTAGGGATTGGCTTCGTCAAAGGATCAGCTACCATAAGGCCAGTGGGCATGTACTCCAATATCACATCATTATTTGCTATGATATCTCTGATGAAGTTCATCCTCAAGTTGATGTGCTTCGTCCTGCCGTGATACTTGGGGTCCTTAGTGTAATCTAGGGCCGCCGTGCTATCACAGTAAACAGTCACAGGATCTGAAGCATGAGAGACGACACTAAGATCCTCGAAGAATCTCCTCAGTCACATGGCTTCCTGAACAGCTGACGTACAAGCCACAAACTCCGACTCCATCGTAGAAAGAGCAACGCAAGTCTGTTTCTTGCTACACCAAGTGATGGCACCACCATGTAACAAGAATGCATATCCTGAGGTCGACTTGCGCATCCCCTGGTTACCTCCCCAACTGGCATCGGTGTAACCAATCAATCGTAGGTCCGGTCCTCCATAGCATAACATGTAGTCCAAAGTACCTTTCAAATATCGCAATATCCTTTTGATTGCCTTCCAATGAGCAATCCCAGGGTTTGACTGATACCGACCGAGATAACCGACTGCATATGCTATATCAGGCCGAGTACACACAACTGCATACATTAGCTTTCCTATAGCATTGGCATACGGATAATAGGACATCTTCTTAATTTCTTCGGGAGAAGTAGGGCATTGTTCGGGTCCAATGGCGTCGCCTTTAGCGATAGGAGTGTCTATGGGTTTGCAGTTGTTCATCTGGAATTGCTCAAGAACCTTCTTAAGGTAAGTCTCTTGAGACAAACCAAGAAACTTTCTTGAGCGATCTCTAAAGATCTTAACTCCGAGAACATAAGCTGCTTCCCCCATGTCCTTCATCTCAAAGTTAGAGGACAACCACCCTTTGGTGGCGACAATCATCTCCTTATCGTTCCCAGCTAGAAGGATGTCATCGACATACATAGATAAGATAAGGAATTTATCTTTAGACCGTTTGATATATACACAATGGTCTTCCTCGATCATCGTAAACCTATCACTAATGACGGCTCGATGGAATCTCAGATACCATTGTCTGGACGCCTATTTCAAACCATAGATAGAACGTTTGAGCTTGCATACTTTGCGCTCTTGTCCTTCCATGACGAAACCCTCTGGCTGATCCATGTACATCTCCTCAGCTAAATCTCCATTGAGAAAAGCTGTCTTAACATCCATTTGATACAACTCCAAATCTAAATGTGCGACAATCGCTAGGATGAGGCGAATTGAGGCAAACCTCACAACTGGTGAGAAGGTTTCCTCGTAATCAATTCCTTCTTGCTGGGTGTAGCCCTTGGCTACAAGACGAGCTTTGTACCTTTCAATGGAACCATCCGCCTTGCGTTTGACTTTAAGAACTCACTTGTTCCCAATAGCTTTTCGCCCTGGTGGAAGGTCAACCAAGTCCCAGACTTGATTAGTCCTCATGGACTCCATCTCTTCTTCCATTGCAATCATCCACTTATCTCTCATAACAAATGATAGAGCATCTCGATAAGATCGAGGTTCCTCATCGTCTTGCGTATCAGTTACAAAGGCATTCCCCTCAATCTCAAAAGGATGACGTGGAATGTTACCCCTTTGACTTCTATGCACTTGAGGAATATGAGACTCTTCATTTGATGGATGAGAACTGCTCGAAGGCATGTCACTCCCACTTTCTACAGGAGCCTGAGGAATAACCTCTTCAGCTTCTACTGTATGAGTTGGGGCGCCTAAATCTTCTTCCATCTCATTAAGGTTCATCTCCTTGCTCACATCACCTCTATTAGGGAAATCCATCTCAAGGAAATCCGCATCTCGTGACTATCTCAGATACAGTCCCATCAGGCTGCTCTCCTACAAACACATAGCCCTTGGAGTGTTCAGAATATCTCACAAAAATACACTTCTTACCCCTCGGGCCTAACTTCCCATGCTGATGAGAAGTGTTGTGCACGTAAGCTGCCGATCCCCAAGGCCGCATTCCACCCAATTCGGGCTTTCTGCCGGTCCAGATTTCATATGGGGTGGACTGAACTGATTTTGAAGGCACGCGATTAAGTATATATGTCGCAGTCAACAATGCATCACCCCAATAAGAGATAGGCAAATTTGCTTGCGCCATCATAGACCTAACCATGTCTAATAATGTTCGGTTCCTCCTCTCCGCCACACCGTTTTGTTGCGGAGTTCTAGGGATTGTCAGTTGCCTGATTATCCCTTTTTTCCTCACAAAGTTCTTTAAACTGATCGGACAAATACTCGCGGCCTCGGTCAGTTCGAAGTGCCTTAACACTTTTATCTAACTGATTCTCGACCTCAATCAAATAACGTCTAAAGCAATCTAATGCCTCAGACTTATGAGAGATCAAGAAAGTGTACCCGAAGCGCGTATAGTCATCTATCATTGTGAGAAAATAGGAACGTCCATGCCTTTCTTTCACATTCATAGGGCCACAGATGTGACAACCCCAAAATAGGTCCATTCCACCCAACCCATTCTGAGTCGTCAAATACATGGTACAGAAAATAACTACAACTTTATTACAACAATTGTCGTGCAAAATACAACAACACATATGCTGTGAGTTTGGATACAAATATATACCAAATGTGACTCATGTTCCAACCGTGGACATCACCTCACAATAACACCTTACATAAAGGTATAGTCAAAAACTGTTTTAGAAATTAGAATCTTTGGGAAGTGCTCAAGGAAACCTTCGTACATGGGAGGCCACGCGTCTAGGCTATGATAGATATCATATGGCCACAGAATTATCCTTGGTTGACCCAATAGACCCCAAAGAAAAACGAGAAGATTACTATCATATTCTTCCCAATGGTGAGTCTTCTCTTGACTTATCATTATCTCCACTGTCTCAAATTGAGAATTATACTTCAAACAAATACCAAGATTATATAGGTAGTGCACATAGATATACTCAGCAAGTGGATGAGCACAACCCTGTCCTATGATGACACGAGGTTGTATGTCATTAGACATCTTGTATGATAGTGACAAAACACCCTTCCAACGTTGGGTTCGCCTCACCCTATTTTCTTCACCAAATATAACTACTAAATGATGACCACCGTTCTATTCCCTTGTTACCCCCGCTCGACCCAGCTACACTCTTATTACCTGAAAGGAATTGTGAAGCAAAAGGGTGAGCACAACTAGCTCAGTAAAGAATATCATGACTAAAGATAATTAAATTATCAATAGCCTTCATCAATAATAAATCAGAGATTTAGAACATATGGTAAATGATAAAAATTTCAACCATAGTTGCAGCGGAACGAGCAATCCATTAGAAGAGTCAAATAGACTATAAAGTCTATTATTTTCTCCATGTTAAAAATCCACCAACAATGTTTTATCCCTGTAACATCAATCAACAATTCTTGTCCACAATCATATAAATAACTCATAATCATAATTGTAGTTCTAAATTCCTCTTCTCATCCAGAACAAAGATAATTTTCATCACTTGTCTTTACCTGAAACATCAAAGATCATGGTTATACCAAATCACAGTTCCTGTTCATAATCATACTAATAACTTCATCTTTGCACTACGGGCCAAAGATATTCATCAACAAGTCATCTTTGCACTACAGGTCAAAGATATTCATCAACAGTTCATCTTTGCATTACTGGCCAAAGATATTCAACAACAGGTCATCTTTGCACTACGGGCCAAAGATATTCATTTGTATCACCAGTTGGTCATGTTTATCACAACATCTGTTCATCTTTGCACTACTGGCCAAAGATATTCAACATCATGTCATCTTTGCACTACGGGCCAAATATATTCATCAACAATTCATCTTTGCACTACAGGCCAAAGATATTCATTAATATTTCATCTTTGCACTACAGGCCAAAGATATTAATATCTCAAAGAAATATATAATCATTTCAGAATTTATATAAACAATAATTATAACCATGTTGATCAATTCACCTTTGCACTTAAGCTAAAGATATTCACTTATAAATTCAATGGTCATGATCATACCAGTCACAATTCAGCTTTGCACTACAGGCCAAAGAGAACCCTAGTCATGATCATACCAATAATCTACCCATCTTTACACTATAGTGAAAGAGAATTTCAACATCAGGGTTATAAAAATGTTATATATGATAATAAAAACAATATAATCAACATATAGATTTAATCTCAAGAGTAATATTCATAACTCAACTATAATTTGGTCAGAAAAAGAAACCAATTTTATCATGAATAGTAACTCGTGAATAGTAACTCGTGAATAGTAACCTCGACTCAAAAAGGTAAAAATTCCACAATAAAATCTATACCAATATTTCGGTATAATGATATTGAAAGAATAACATTTCTTAAGCTTATAAACAATTTATTTAAATTGTTTACACTTTACTAATTAATGCATTTAATCATCATAAAATGTCAACTCTTAAGATTTCATCATCAATAGCCAAAACTCTCATCAAAAATCTGCATATACCTCATATAGGATTCTCAAGCCATAAAATCATATTTTCCAATTTTTTTACTTCACATAACATATTTAATTCATTTACTCATAACTAGACATTTTCATAAAAAATACCAAATCAGTTCCAAAAATATTTCTTTTCTGGAATTTAGCATAATATAGTCCCATAGTGAACATATATTTTTCTCAGAATTTTTAAAAGTCATTTACTATTTTTCATATGGCCAAAATAGCTGAATATTTAGACATTTATCAAAAATTGTACTTTTATCTAAAAATTCTAAAATTTACAGAGTATACTCCTTTCATATATATATACTCCCAATAAAAATTTCATCAATTTTGGAGTTAACCACAAGAAATTATAAGCAGTTACTTTTAAAATAGTCTTTTCTCATAAAATTCATAACTCTCAATCTATACATCCAAAAATCACCATTTTTGGACACAATCAATAAAACTCATCAAAATATCATTTCAAATTTTTCCAGAATTTTTGAAGTTCAGAAAAATTACGAAACTGAAAATCATAACAACCCTTAAAATCCCTTAAAATCCCTTACAATCCCTTACCTCAAAAGAGCAGTACTTCTGACTGGATAAGGCTGAAGGAAACTTGCACTGATGAATAGAAACATATAGAGTATCTAAATAATCATAAAATACACTCAATAATCTAGAGAGAGAAAGAGAGAAAATTTATGTTTCTGGTGTGATTTTCAATTCTAACTTAGCCCTCAATTTATAGGAAAATTTTGGTAGGTTTGACCTGCAACCTGATGGCTTTACCTGCTACTATTCCCACCCACCACATTTGAAATATAATTCAGCACATTTCTTCACCAACCACAAGTGGGGCCCACCAATTCTAGAATTTTCCACCAAAAATGATTTATAACCTGATTTCCAAATCAGCCACCTCTTAAAATTCATAACAAATCATACGTTCATTTTTAACGGTTCAAAATTTATGGACATATACTCAATTTATATATGTATAACATATCCAAAAATTACCACGATCCAACGGTCGGATTAAAAATTATAACCCCCGCAAAATATCTCAAAAATCCTGATTTTTAATACCTCCATTCCGACAAAAATACTGATAAAAACCTCAACATTAACTCCTTCATTTTTAACCACAAAAATATATCCCTCATTTATATCCACATAAAATAAATATTTTCTTATCATATGAATCAATAATTAATTATTCACAAATAATATTACAGAATCACATTTATGACAACCAGGCCGTTCCCAGGAAAGAGGGGGCTTTCCAATAAGAATTTCTCCTTACTGGCGCGCAATTAGATGACCAAACCTCTCCTTAGACAGAACTTTCTAGACATTGCCAATAATGTTATCTAATAATACTATTCAAATAATATGAATTATTGATCTGATAAAGGAAAATACTGTGCAGCAACAATTATTGAAACAACAATAATATAAAATATCAACGCAGCAATTATTGAATCAATAAAATAAAATATTGAACAGTAATTACTGTAACAATTATTGAGTAGTGCCTTCTTACGTAAGAATCAATAATTTCAAAAATACTGTGCAATACCGTGTGCTACTGTGCAATAACGCGTATTACTGTATTTTAACCACCGGGTATTCCAACAGTGTTAACGGTAACAACTACGCCGTTATTTGTAAAAACTCAAATTTGTCGTTTTCTTCACCCGACAGTTATTCGTTATGGGGCCCACAAATAGCTGCGCCGTCGTACGAATATTCTCCGACAGAAAGAATATTCCACGACCAAACGAATATTCCCCGACAACAATGATTATTTTATAACCACTTAAAAAAAATTCATATTTCACCCATAACTTTAAACTTTTATCAATTTAACCATTTACTGAATAGTAATTATAAGAAAAATTGAATACTTTTATTTCATAAAATTTGGGGTCTTACAATCTCCCCTCCTTATGAAATTTCGTCCTCGAAATTTACGTACCTGGTATTTCAAAGAGTTGAGAATACCTTGCTTTCATTTCGGATTCCATCTTTCTTGTCATCATGATTTCTCCATTGCTCATCTCCTGTATTTCAGATATCATTCTAGAATACAGCTTCAAAACAAGGGTTAATTTAACAAATTAACATATCACATAATATCTCGATATTATGACTGACCAACAAATAAGCTTAGGTAGGACACACTAGCGAAGGATTTACTCATCTCTCCCCTCCTAGTTTTATTCCCCGATCTCCGCCAGAGATCATATCCCTAAGCTCTGATACCACCTGTGACAACCCCAAAATAGGTCCATTCCACCCAACCCATTCTGAGTCGTCAAATACATGGTACAGAAAACAACTACAACTTTATTACAACAATTGTCGTGCAAAATACAACAACACATATGCTGTGAGTTTGGATACAAATATATACCAAATGTGACTCATGTTCCAACCGTGGACATCACCTCACAATAACACCTTACATAAAGGTATAGTCAAAAACTGTTTTAGAAATTAGAATCTTTGGGAAGTGCTCAAGGAAACCTTCGTACATGGGAGGCCACGCGTCTAGGTTATGATAGATATCATATGGCCACAGAATTATCCTTGGTTGACCCAATAGACCCCAAAGAAAAACGAGAAGATTACTATCATATTCTTCCCAATGGTGAGTCTTCTCTTGACTTATCATTATCTCCACTGTCTCTAATTGAGAATTATACTTCAAACAAACACCAAGATTATATAGGTAGTGCCATAGATATACTCAGCAAGTGGATGAGCACAACCCTGTCTTATGATGACACGAGGTTGTATGTCATTAGACATCTTGTATGATAGTGACAAAACACCCTTCCAACGTTGGGTTCGCCTCACCCTATTTTCTTCACCAAATATAACTACTAAATGATGACCACCGTTCTATTCCCTTGTTACCCCGCTCGACCCAGCTACACTCTTATTACCTGAAAGGAATTGTGAAGCAAAAGGGTGAGCACAACTAGCTCAGTAAAGAATATCATGACTAAAGATAATTAAATTATCAATAGCCTTCATCAATAATAAATCAGAGATTTAGAACATATGGTAAATGATAAAAATTTCAACCATAGTTGCAGCGGAACGAGCAATCCATTAGAAGAGTCAAATAGACTATAAAGTCTATTATCTTCTCCATGTTAAAAATCCACCAACAATGTTTTATCCCTGTAACATCAATCAACAATTCTTTCCACAATCATATGAATAACTCATAATCATAATTGTAGTTCTAAATTTTTCTTCTCATCCAGGACGAAGATAATTTTCATCACCTGTCTTTACCTGAAACATCAAAGATCATGGTTATACCAAATCACAGTTCCTGTTCATAATCATACTAATAACTTCATCTTTGCACTACGGGCCAAAGATATTCATCAACAAGTCATCTTTGCACTACAGCCAAAGATATTCATCAACAGTTCATCTTTGCATTACTGGCCAAAGATATTCAACAACAGGTCATCTTTGCACTACGGGCCAAAGATATTCATCATTCAATCACAACATGTTCATCTTTGCACTACTGGCCAAAGATATTCAACACATGTCATCTTTGCACTACAGGCCAAAGATATTCATCAACAATTCATCTTTGCACTACAGGCCAAAGATATTCATAATATTTCATCTTTGCACTACAGGCCAAAGATATTAATATCTCAAAGAAATATATAATCATTTCAGAATTTATATAAACAATAATTATAACCATGTTGATCAATTCACCTTTGCACTTAAGCTAAAGATATTCAATTATAAATTCAATGGTCATGATCATACCAGTCACAATTCAACTTTGCACTACAGGCCAAAGAGAACCCTAGTCATGATCATACCAATAATCTACCCATCTTTACACTCCAGTGAAAGAGAATTTCAACATCAGGGTTATAAAAATGTTATATATGATAATAAAAACAATATAATCAACATATAGATTTAATCTCAAGAGTAATATTCATAATCAACTATAATTTGGTCAGAAAAAGAAACCAATTTTATCATGAATAGTAACTCGTGAATAGTAACTCGTGAATAGTAACCTCGACTCAAAAAGGTAAAAATTCCACAATAAAATCTATACCAATATTTCGGTATAATGATATTGAAAGAATAACATTTCTTAAGCTTATAAACAATTTATTTAAATTGTTTACACTTTACTAATTAATGCATTTAATCATCATAAAATGCCAACTCTTAAGATTTCATCATCAATAACCAAAACCCTCATCAAAAATCTGCATATACCTCATATAGGATTCTCAAGCCATAAAATCCTATTTTCAATTTTTTTACTTCACAAAACATATTTAATTCATTTACTCATAACTAGACATTTTCATGAAAAATACCAAATCAGTTCCAAAAATATTTCTTTTCTGGAATTTAGCATAATATAGTCCCATAGTGAACATATATTTTTCTCAGAATTTTTAAAAGTCATTTACTATTTTTCATATGGCCAAAATAGCCGAATATTTAGACATTTATCAAAAATTGTACTTTTGTCTAAAAATTCTGAAATTTACAGAGTATACTTCTATCATATACATGTACTCCCAATAAAAATTTCATCAATTTTGGAGTTAACCACAAGGAATTATAAGCAGTTACTTTTAAAATAGTCTTTTCTCATAAAATTCATAACTCTCAATCTATACATCCAAAAATCACCATTTTTGGACACAATCAATAAAACTCATCAAAATATCATTTCAAATTTTTCCAGAATTTTTGAAGTTCAGAAAAATTACAAAACTGAAAATCATAACAACCCTTAAAATCTCTTAATATCCCTTACTATCCCTTACAATCCCTTACCTCAAAAGAGCAGTACTTCTGACTGGATAAGGCTGAAGGAAACTTGCACTGATGAATAGAAACTCACAAGTATCTAAATACTCACAAAATATACTCAATAATATAGAGAGAGAAAGAGAGAAAGCTTATGTTTCTGGTGTGATTTTCAATTCTAACTTAGCCCTCTATTTATAGGAAAATTTTGGTAGGTTTGACCTGCAACCTGATGGCTTTACCTGCTACTATTCCCACCCACCACATTTGAAATATAATTCAGCACATTTCTTCACCAACCACAAGTGGGGCCCACCAATTCTAGAATTTTCCACCAAAAATGATTTATAACCAATTTCTGAATCAGCCATCTCTTAAAATTCATAACAAATCATACGTTCATTTTTAACGGTTCAAAATTTGTGGACATATACTCAACTTATATATGTATAACATATCCAAAAATTACCACGATCCAACGGTCGGATTAAAAATTATAACCCCCGCAAAATATCTCAAAAACCCTGATTTTTAATACCTCCATTCCGACAAAAATACTGATAAAAACCTCAACATTAACTCCTTCATTTTTAACCACAAAAATATATCCCTCATTTATATCCACATAAAATAAATATTTTCTTATCATATGAATCAATAATTAATTATTCACAAATAATATTACAGAATCACATTTATGACAACCAGGCCGTTCCCAGGAAAGAGGGGGCTTTCCAATAAGAATTTCTCCTTACTGGCGCGCAATTAGATGACCAAACCTCTCCTTAGACAGAACTTTCTAGACATTGCCAATAATGTTATCTAATAATATTATTCAAATAATATGAATTATTGATCTGATAAAGGAAAATACTGTGCAGCAACAATTATTGAAACAACAATAATATAAAATATCAACGCAGCAATTATTGAATCAATAAAATAAAATATTGAACAGTAATTACTGTAACAATTATTGAGTAGTGCCTTCTTACGTAAGAATCAATAATTTCAAAAATACTGTGCAATACCGTGTGCTACTGTGCAATAACGCGTATTACTGTATTTTAACCACCGGGTATTCCAACAGTGTTAACGGTAACAACTACGCCGTTATTTGTAAAAACTCAAATTTGTCGTTTTCTTCACCCGACAGTTATTCGTTATGGGGCCCACAAATAGCTGCGCCGTCGTACGAATATTCCCGACAGAAAGAATATTTCACGACCAAACGAATATTCCCCGACAACAATGATTATTTTATAACCACTTAAAAAAAATTCATATTTCACCCATAACTTTAAACTTTTATCAATTTAACCATTTACTGAATAGTAATTATAAGAAAAATTGAATACTTTTATTTCATAAAATTTGGGGTCTTACAATCTCCCCTCCTTATGAAATTTCGTCCTCGAAATTTACGTACCTGGAATTTCAAAGAGTTGAGAATACCTTGCTTTCATTTCGGATTCCATCTTTCTTGTCATCATGATTTCTCCATTGCTCATCTCCTGTATTTCAGATATCATTCTAGAATACAGCTTCAAAACAAGGGTTAATTTAACAAATTAACATATCTCATAATATCTCGATATTATGACTGACCAACAAATAAGCTTAGGTAGGACACACTAGCGAAAGATTTACTCATCTCTCCCCTCCTCGTTTTATTCCCCGATCTCCGCCAGAGATCATATCCCTAAGCTCTGATACCACCTGTGACAACCCCAAAATAGGTCCATTCCACCCAACCCATTCTGAGTCGTCAAATACATGGTACAGAAAACAACTACAACTTTATTACAACAATTGTCGTGCAAAATACAACAACACATATGCTGTGAGTTTGGATACAAATATATACCAAATGTGACTCATGTTCCAACCGTGGACATCACCTCACAATAACACCTTACATAAAGGTATAGTCAAAAACTGTTTTAGAAATTAGAATCTTTGGGAAGTGCTCAAGGAAACCTTCGTACATGGGAGGCCACGCGTCTAGGTTATGATAGATATCATATGGCCACAGAATTATCCTTGGTTGACCCAATAGACCCCAAAGAAAAACGAGAAGATTACTATCATATTCTTCCCAATGGTGAGTCTTCTCTTGACTTATCATTATCTCCACTGTCTCTAATTGAGAATTATACTTCAAACAAACACCAAGATTATATAGGTAGTGCCCATAGATATACTCAGCAAGTGGATGAGCACAACCCTGTCCTATGATGACACGAGGTTGTATGTCATTAGACATCTTGTATGATAGTGACAAAACACCCTTCCAACGTTGGGTTCGCCTCACCCTATTTTCTTCACCAAATATAACTACTAAATGATGACCACCGTTCTATTCCCTTGTTACCCCCGCTCGACCCAGCTACACTCTTATTACCTGAAAGGAATTGTGAAGCAAAAGGGTGAGCACAACTAGCTCAGTAAAGAATATCATGACTAAAGATAATTAAATTATCAATAGCCTTCATCAATAATAAATCAGAGATTTAGAACATATGGTAAATGATAAAAATTTCAACCATAGTTGCAGCGGAACGAGCAATCCATTAGAAGAGTCAAATAGACTATAAAGTCTATTATCTTCTCCATGTTAAAAATCCACCAACAATGTTTTATCCCTGTAACATCAATCAACAATTCTTTCCACAATCATATGAATAACTCATAATCATAATTGTAGTTCTAAATTTCCTCTTCTCATCCAGGACGAAGATAATTTTCATCACCTGTCTTTACCTGAAACATCAAAGATCATGGTTATACCAAATCACAGTTCCTGTTCATAATCATACTAATAACTTCATCTTTGCACTACGGGCCAAAGATATTCATCAACAAGTCATCTTTGCACTACAGCCAAAGATATTCATCAACAGTTCATCTTTGCATTACTGGCCAAAGATATTCAACAACAGGTCATCTTTGCACTACGGGCCAAAGATATTCATTTGTATCACCATGGTCACAACATCTGTTCATCTTTGCACTACTGGCCAAAGATATTCAACAGCATGTCATCTTTGCACTACGGGCCAAAGATATTCATCAACAATTCATCTTTGCACTACAGGCCAAAGATATTCATTAATATTTCATCTTTGCACTACAGGCCAAAGATATTAATATCTCAAAGAAATATATAATCATTTCAGAATTTATATAAACAATAATTATAACCATGTTGATCAATTCACCTTTGCACTTAAGCTAAAGATATTCAATTATAAATTCAATGGTCATGATCATACCAGTCACAATTCAACTTTGCACTACAGGCCAAAGAGAACCCTAGTCATGATCATACCAATAATCTACCCATCTTTACACTCCAGTGAAAGAGAATTTCAACATCAGGGTTATAAAAATGTTATATATGATAATAAAAACAATATAATCAACATATAGATTTAATCTCAAGAGTAATATTCATAACTCAACTATAATTTGGTCAGAAAAAGAAACCAATTTTATCATGAATAGTAACTCGTGAATAGTAACTCGTGAATAGTAACCTCGACTCAAAAAGGTAAAAATTCCACAATAAAATCTATACCAATATTTCGGTATAATGATATTGAAAGAATAACATTTCTTAAGCTTATAAACAATTTATTTAAATTGTTTACACTTTACTAATTAATGCATTTAATCATCATAAAATGTCAACTCTTAAGATTTCATCATCAATAGCCAAAACTCTCATCAAAAATCTGCATATACCTCATATAGGATTCTCAAGCCATAAAATCATATTTTCCAATTTTTTTACTTCACATAACATATTTAATTCATTTACTCATAACTAGTACATTTTCATAAAAAATACCAAATCAGTTTTAAAAATATTTCTTTTCTGGAATTTAGCATAATATAGTCCCAGTGAACATATATTTTTCTCAGAATTTTTAAAAGTCATTTACTATTTTTCATATGGCCAAAATAGCCGAATATTTAGACATTTATCAAAAATTATACTTTTATCTAAAAATTCTAAAATTTACAGAGTATACTCCTTTCGTATACATGTACTCCCAATAAAAATTTCATCAATTTTGGAGTTAACCACAAGAAATTATAAGCAGTTACTTTTAAAATAGTTTTTTCTCATAAAATTCATAACTCTCAATCTATACATCCAAAAATCACCATTTTTGGACACAATCAATAAAACTCATCAAAATATCATTTCAAATTTTTCCAAAATTTTTGAAGTTCAGAAAAATTACGAAACTGAAAATCATAACAACCCTTAAAATCCCTTAATATCCCTTACTATCCCTTACAATCCCTTACCTCAAAAGAGCAGTACTTCTGACTGGATAAGGCTGAAGGAAACTTGCACTGATGAATAGAAACTCATAGAGTATCTAAATAATCACAAAATACACTCAATAATCTAGAGAGAGAAAGAGAGAAAACTTATGTTTCTGGTGTGATTTTCAATTCTAACTTAGCCCCCAATTTATAGGAAAATTTTGGAAGGTTTGACCTGCAACCTGATGGCTTTACCTGCTACTATTCCCACCCACCACATTTAAAATATAATTCAGCACATTTCTTCACCAACCACATGTGGGGCCCACCAATTCTAGAATTTTCCACCAAAAATGATTTATAACCTGATTTCCAAATCAGCCACCTCTTAAAATTCATAACAAATCATACGTTCATTTTTAACGGTTCAAAATTTATGGACATATACTCAACTTATATATGTATAACATATCCAAAAATTACCACGATCCAACGGTCGGATTAAAAATTATAACCCCCGCAAAATATCTCAAAAATCCTGATTTTTAATACCTCCATTCCGACAAAAATACTGATAAAAACCTCAACATTAACTCCTTCATTTTTAACCACAAAAATATATCCCTCATTTATATCCACATAAAATAAATATTTTCTTATCATATGAATCAATAATTAATTATTCACAAATAATATTACAGAATCACATTTATGACAACCAGGCCGTTCCCAGGAAAGAGGGGGCTTTCCAATAAGAATTTCTCCTTACTGGCGCGCAATTAGATGACCAAACCTCTCCTTAGACAGAACTTTCTAGACATTGACAATAATGTTATCTAATAATATTATTCAAATAATATGAATTATTGATTTGATAAAGGAAAATACTGTGCAGCAACAATTATTGAAACAACAATAATATAAAATATCAACGCAGCAATTATTGAATCAATAAAATAAAATATTGAACAGTAATTACTGAAACAATTATTGAGTAGTGCCTTCTCACGTAAGAATCAATAATTTCAAAAATAATGTGCAATACCGTGTGCTATTGTGCAACAACGCGTATTACTGTATTTTAACCACCGGGTATTCCAACAGTGTTAACGGTAACAACTACGCCGTTATTTGTAAAAACTCAAATTTGTCGTTTTCTTCACCCGACAGTTATTCGTTATGGGGCCCACAAATAGCTGCGCCGTCGTACGAATATTCTCCGACAGAAAGAATATTCCACGACCAAACGAATAATCCCCGACAACAATGATTATTTTATAACCACTTAAAAAAAATTCATATTTCACCCATAACTTTAAACTTTTATCAATTTAACCATTTACTGAATAGTAATTATAAGAAAAATTGAATACTTTTATTTCATAAAATTTGGGGTCTTACAACAGATATCTGAGTGAATAAGTTGCAATGGTGTTTCTGCCCTAGTGGCTTTACCGAATGGTTTTCTAGTTGATTTCCCTGCCAAACAATGTTCACATGTGGGTAGATTGACCTTAGCGAGTGGGCCTAAAAGACCTGCTCGAGCTAACCTGGCCATTCTATCTTGTCCAATATGGCCTAATCTAGCATGCCATTGAATTGAACCATCATGATCATTTTCAACAAGGAAGGAATAATAATCATTACTATTACAGCTAGAATCAATAGTATCCAAAATCATAAAATCATTCAACATAAAACCATGTCCAAAAACATTCGTCCCATGCGAAATTATTACAGAATTGTTCTCAAAACTAACAGAATAGCCTAAACGAAGTACTGATAAAACAGAAAATAAATTATGCCAGACATCCGGCGCATAAAGTACATCATAAAGGATCAATGCTGAGCATCCTCACATTTCCAGTTTGTAAGTGCCAATGCCTAGCACGTCCACACTGGAATCGTTTCCCATGTATACTTTTCTGCCAGCCGGAACTCGGCGGTATTCCACGTATCCATTCCGATCTCTAGCTATGTGGTCCGTTGCTCCGGAGTCTACAATCCACATATGGAGAGAATGAGCAACAAAAATAGTACTCGATACTAAGCACATAGATAGATTAGGACTAGGAATTACCTTCTTCGGCTCAGTGCACTCACGAGCGAAGTGTCCCGCCTTGCCACAGTTGTAGCACGTCATCTTAGTTTTGTCCTTTTTACCATAACCTCGTTTGCCTCTCTTACGCTTGACAGCACCCCCACTCGCAGCCCCTTTAGGCGCAGCAGGATGAGCAGGTTTCTTCCCCTTCTTAGGTGTGAACCCTCTACGAGAGTTTGATTCAGCCACATATGCCCTGGAGGTCTTGACAACATCAAGGCGCTCAGCCTCGAGCTCCAAGTGACGACGAATATCATCAAAGGTCTTGATATTCTCGTTATGAGTCATGTTGACCCGCATATGTTCCCAATTATCGGGAAGGGAGCGAACCACCGCTGAAATCTGCTGTTCGTCTGACAATTGAGTACCTCCGGATTTCAACTCCCGGATCATATTAGCCATGATTCGAAGGTGTTGTTTCATAGTGTGGTTATCTTTTTTTTTTGTAACCATCGAACCTTATGGCTAATTCCCTCATCCTTGTCAACGAGGTGCCACCAAACTTAGTTTTGAGAGCCTCCCAAATATCGTGTGCAGTAGAGTATTGTTCATACTCAAACAGAAAGTCATTGTTCATGCAGCTCAGCAACGTTATGCGAGAGATACGATCCTTTTTGCGCCAACTTTCGAAGGCAGCGACCTTGATCGGATCCTTTGCATTTTCACCCTCTGGTTTAGCCATTTTGGACAGCAGGGTTTCTTCAACCTCTTGCTCCTCCAAAACCATCCTGACTTTTCGGTGCCACACGTCATAGTTATCTCCGTCTAGTTTGTTTCCTTGGTTAAGATCTGCGATAATGTGTTTTGAAGTCATTTTCTGCTTTGATTTAAAAACCGAGGATTCATTAGAGATATTCAACGTTCACCACAGTATATAAATCATCTTTGCCACATGAACCAAATTAACATAAAAATAATAGGACATAAATATAGAAGGGAGACTTCGCCAGGCTTAGGAATCACAATCCGTATAAATGTCTAATTATTTAAATTTAATTTTTCAGCGCACAAGACGTATAATTTAGAGAATAGTTTAATTAAATTACTACAACCTAAATCACTCTCACTTGGAACAGGGGTATACATGTAATTATAGCATGATAATTTAATTCCAAGCACCAACAATTAATATCCCAAAAATATTAACAAATGGAATTAAAAAATAGGCATTATTACTCGATTAATATACCAAGTATGCTATAAAAATATTAAAATGCATCCAAAAAATTCTCAACAGTAAATTAACATTATAAAACATTACTGTAATTTTCTGGAATTTATTTCAATAATTTTTCTAATTATCACAATTAATTAATCATGCATAAAAAGATGAAAATTAACCAAAGAAATCCAAATCTGTTAATTTCTTCCAAAAATTTTTATAACAGTATCTTATCATCATAAAAGCATAACTGTAATTTTCTGGAATTTTCCGATAATCATGCTAATTATCATAATTAATAAGCTATTGCACAATTAATTGGAAATTAGCCAAAACTATACAATACAGTTATTTTCACTCTGAAAAATCATAACAGTAACTTAACATCACATTATAGTCACTGAAATTTTCCTGAAATTTTCGTGATAAATTTGCTAATTTTCATAATTAATAAACCATTAATTAATAGGTAGAAAATTAACCAAAAATATCCAAAACAGTCAATATTTCCAAATTCCAGTATAATAATTAATTATATGCCAATAATTAATTTCTATTAATTTTCCAGAATTTAATAGTCACTTTTACTATTTTTAAATTAATTTCCATGCTAAAAACAATTAATAAATCATTTTCTGGAAATTAAATATAAAAAATCTGTAAAAACGGTCAGGGCCGCGGGTCAGCCGCGCGGGTCGGGCGCGCGGGTCGGGCCGATAGTCATCTTCAACCTCCAGACACAAGAATTTACAGAAATGCCATTTCACGACTAAAACTTTGAGAAGCCATATCTCACTCTATACAACTCCGATTTAGGCCCATAATATATCGTTGGAAAGCTTACAACGAGTACTACGCATACATGCAAAAATCAACCGAATCGGACAATCACAGAAAAAGTTATGGCTGTTTAAAGAAGGCTGTTTGCAAATTAGGGTTTCAAATTAATTTTAAATTAATTATCGAATTAAACCCAAATAATGCAGATCATATACACTGTGTTTAGACTACAAAATACTTCAATATTAGCCCCTAACATTTAGTGTATCTAAGATTGCCATTAATGATGTTTTCAAGCTTTTTTTTTCTTTTAAACATGCAACCATGACATAAAGTGTAAATATTCCATACATAGCATACATGAGATCGTTAAACCTTGCTCTGATACCAATGAAGGGGTTTTAATACGCATGCTATTCATATTTACACATAATATGGAGAATCAAAGGCATACCTTTTGAATTCTGATTGAGCCTTTGTTGCGAAAAATCTCCTGCTGTTCCTTTAACCCAACAGCGTCTCCGAACTACGTTCGAGAACGGAGCACTAATTCACAGTACGTAACAATTAGAGTTTGGGTCTCGATATTGGGAGCGGCAATTGGACTGTCGTTGTATTTGATCGATAGAGGTGACTATTTAATAAGGAAGTGGTTGAGCCACTTCCCAACTCTCTTTCCACGTCTAGTCACTCCCACGTTCAAAAAAACACGAACGTCTCTATTGACCTTGTCAATTAGAGAATAGTTATTTAACCCAAATGGGTCGGACCTCCATAGACGCCCCAATTGGATATCCATATTCCAACATCGAGTTATATAGTAATTTGTATGGTTAGAGAGCTAGCTAGCCATAAGAATAGTAATAATATTATATATTAGTGTACGTATAATAAAATAAAGACCACTGAAATAA
Source organism: Panax notoginseng (assembly GCA_016801055.1). Lineage (NCBI taxonomy): Eukaryota > Viridiplantae > Streptophyta > Magnoliopsida > Apiales > Araliaceae > Panax > Panax notoginseng. The sequence continues at coordinate 10,754,893 of CM029018.1, read as the reverse complement.
AACTTTCTAATTAATACACATAATTAATTTCTCCAAAACCAACGGTCCCAAATTCAAATACTACTATTATCAATTACTCTCATAATGAAAGTCACGATTGAAATGATAATTAATTAATTACTTAAATCAGACTCTTATACTATTAATTAGTGCAAAAGCAAAAGGACAATCTAATTTGAGTGCAATATAATCTCTTTGTGAGTAGGAATGAAGCCAATGAGAGGGCTAGCTAGCTGGTGCATTAAATAAATTAAGAGGAATATATACTTTGGTTCGTTCCTACGCATACGTACTCATGATACTCTCTGCCTGGTATTCATGCTATATGTATGTATATTAAAAGTAGTAGCTTTATAGCGTTCTCTACGGCTTTCCAATTCATTAAAGGGTGTGTTTGAATATGTTAAACAACTTTTGCAGTTTTATTCTAATAAATAACAAACTAATTAGATGCTTATTCCTATTCTACTACTTATATGATTAATGGATAATTAATTATTATGTGCATCAATTGTTATTTGTGTGTGCGCATAAAATATTCAATTATAGGTCACACTCCCTATTTTTTTCTTTTTTTTTTATATTGTGTGCACGTAACTTTGTGTGTATAGTTGGTATATCTAACATTACACATGATTACATGTGGTAAATGGGTTGATTTAATGGATAATGGATAAAGTTTAATTTCATAAAAAAAGAGAATATATATATATATATATATATATATATATATATATATATATATATACACGTACGGTTATACATACATATATATGTGTATATTTTATTTTTATTTATTTATTTATCTTTTGTTGGGGCAGGGGCAGGGGGAGGGGGATTTTAAGTCAACGAAAAATATGGCTGATTTTAGAGCGTTTAATCAAACCTAATGCACCAAAAATTTATTTTATCCCTCCACTATTGAATAAAAATTAGATGTATGTATAATTATGTTGTATCCTACAATCAGAATAACATTTAGTGTTGGTGGAAATGTGTGATCAAGAATTAGTATGGGCCGCTCAATCACTAAAAGCCCAAGAATAACAGAAATATCTAAGTTGGGTTTGGTAACCTACCTAACCATACTGGTACGTCAATGGAGGGTCGGACTCAGTTGGTGGTTACAACCCACTAAATCAGTTTTAACTTGGTCCACTATGAAATATGACCACTTTGTTAGAAATTATTTTCCCTATTTATAAAGAAGATACGTCATCTACGTAATTTCGAGTCACAATTTTTTTTACAACTTTAATTATATTAATATTTTTTTAATTTAATTTTTATTTAATCCTTCCAAATTTCTATTATGTCTTCACATAATTTATACATGAATCATCAATATGTAGATATGAAAACCTAATTTACTTGATATTTAAAGGCATGCATGCAATCTATAATAAAAAGCCCTCCGGACGGAGTTTCCTCTCTCTTAATTCATGATGGATATGTCCGTCCTTAATTAATTGACTTACTACCAAATCTTATCCTATTCATTAACCTGTCTTATCTAAAACTAATTGATAAGGATAAGAGAATTGTCTTCTATATTTTATTAAATTTTAAATTAATAAAATATGAATTGACCTAAATTAGAATCACAATCATACGGGTCCAAATTATATTATGTATACTTTAAATTGATAATGTGATTTTAATTCTTAATGAACCCATAACTCATATTATAAAAATTATAATTAATTAAATTCATATTTTATCAGGTCTAATACAAGCAGGCAGGATGTGTGTGGCTCTGAATGCCCTAATCCTAATGTGAACAAAGGAATTAAATTAGAAGCCGAAAAGCCAAGTCCGTGTTTTTGGACAAATCGCACAAAACGGGGTCTGCTTAGTGAAGTTTAATTAAATTTGGATAGGCCTAGTGCTAGTGGTTTGGTCAATATGATCTTCCCACTCCAGGTCGCCATTATTTGAATGGGAAGGTTCCACCATTTTTTATTGGTTTAAATACGTTTTAATATACTTAACTACGGGACATATTTCACTTTCGTGATTTATTTTTTAATTTTTTTAATTAAATGATTGAACTATTGATTTTTTTCAATTTGATCCATTTGAGACTACCACGTCAGAAATTACTTATTATTTGAATAGGAAGTTTCCACCATTTTTTATTTGTGCTCTACATGTTCCCACACAGAGTATTCCCGTCCCAAAACTGAAATACGGTTTTTGTTTCCTCCAAATTAGACCTGGCAAACGGGTGGGCCGGATCAAAATGGTCCGAATTTTGGTGGGCTGAAATTGTGAGGCCCGTGGCCGAGGTTGGGCCGGCACGGGCCGGCCATCGGACTTCTTCCTTTATTTATTATTATTATTATTTGTAAAATCTTGCTACACTAGAAATAGTAATAATAATAAATGTTAAAAATAATAAAATAATTAATAATAAACAATAATACAAACGGACACGATTAATTAATTACTTACATTAACTACATATCTCAATCAATTAAAATTTTAATTAGTATTAGAAATTAATTACTTACATTAATTACATATCTTAATTATTCATGTTCTTAACAAATCAATTAAAATTTTTTAAAAAATGGCAATGCTCATAAATATTATAAATACAACTACGTCATTTTTATTTATGAGTCATGTGATTTTCTGACATTCACTGTGCTTGGGTTTGATGTTGCATCCCATAGCCCATGATTCTATGGACGGGTCGGCCCGTCCCGCGGGCCTGGGCCAAAATTACTAGGTCTACTCCAAACCCACCTTAGTTGTTTGCCTCTTTCACACGGGACGGGTGTGACAACTCCAAAATAGGTCCATTCCATCCAACCTATTATGAGTCGCCAAATACATGGTACAGAAAATAATTACAACTTTATTACAACAATTGTCGTGCAAAATACAACAACACATATGTTGTGAGTTTGGATACAAATATATACCAAATGTGACTCATGTCCCAACCGTGGACAGCACCTCACAATGACACCTTACATAAAGGTATAGTCAAAAACTATTTTAGAAATTAGAATCTTTGGGAAGTGCTCAAGAAAACCTTCGTACATGGGAGGCCATGCTTCTAGGTTATGATAGATATCATATGACCACAGAATTATCCTTGGTTGACCCAATAGACCCTAAAGAAAAACGAGAAGATTACTATCATATTCTTCCCAATGGGGAGTCTTCTCTTGACAAATCATTATCTCCACTGTCTCTAATTAAGAATTATACTTCAAACAAACACCAAGATTATATAGCTAGTGCTCGTAAATATACTCAGCAAGTGGATGAGCACATCCTTGTCTTATGATGACACGAGGTTGTATATCATTAGACATATTGTATGATAGTGGCAAAACACTCTTCCAATGTTGGGTTCGCCTTACCCTATTTGATTCACCAAATATAACTACTAAATGATGTATACAATACTTTTCTATACTGCTTAGGGAAAACCTCCACAGCTAGAGACCACCGTTCTATTTTTTCGTTACCCTCGCTCGACCCAGCTACACTCTTATTACCTGAAAAGAATTATAAAACAAAAGGGTGAGCACAACTAGCCCAGTAAAGAATATCATGACTAAAGATAAATAATTTATCAATAGCCTTTAATAGTAATAAATTAGAGATTTAGAACATATTGTAGATGATAAAAATTTTCAACCATAGTTGCAGCGGAACGAGCAATCCATTAGAAGAGTCAAATAGACTATAAAGTCTATTATCTTCTCCATGTTAAAAATTCACCAACAATATTTTATCCCTGTAACATCAATCAACAATTCCTTTCCACAATCATATGAATATCTCATAATCATAATTGTGATTCTAAATTCCTCTTCGTACCCAGGACGAAAATAATTTTCATCACATGTCTTTACCTGAAATATCAAAGATCATAGTTATACCAAATCACAGTTCATGTTTATAATCATACTAACAATTTCATCTTTGCACTACGGGCCAAAGATATTCATCAACAGACCATCTTTGCACTACAGGCCAAAGATATTCATCAACAGGTCATCTTTGCACTACGGGCCAAAGATATTCATCAACAATTCATCTTTGCACTACATGCCAAAGATATTCCTCAACAATTCATCTTTGCATTACAGGCCAAAGATATTCCTCAATAGTTCATATTTGCACTATAGGCCAAATATATTAATATCTCAAAGAAATATATAATCAATTCAGAATTATATAAACAATAATTATAACCATGTTGATCATTTCACTTTTGCACTTAAGCTAAAGATATTCAATTATAAATTCAGTGGTCATGATCATACCAGTCAACAATTCAACTTTGCACTACTGGTCAAAAGGAACCCATAGTCATGATCATACCAATCTACCCATCTTTACACTCAAGTCAAAGAGAAATATCATCATTAGGGTTATAAAAATGTTATATATAATAGTAAAATCAATATAATTAAAATATCTAGATTTAATCTTAAGAGTAATATTCATAAATCAATTATAATTTGGTTAAAAAAAATTAATTTTGTCATGAATAGTAACTCGTGAATAGTAACCCATGAATAGTAACTTCGTGAATAGTAATCTCGATATGAAAAAGGTAAAAATTCTACAATAAAATTTATACCAATATTTCGGTATAATGATATTGAAAGAATAAAATTTCTTAAACATATAAACAATTTATTTTAATTGTTTACACTTTATTAAATAATATATTTAATCATCCTAAAATGTCAAACTCATAAGATTTTATTACCAATAACCAAAACCCTCATCAAAAATCTGCATATACCTCATATAGCATTCTCAAGCCATAAAATCTTATTTTCCAATTTTCTTACTTCACATAACATATTTAATTCATTTACTCATAACTAGTCTATTTTTATGAAAAATACCAAATCAGTTCTAAAAATATTTCTTTTCTGAAATTTAGCAGAATATAGTCCCATATTGAACATATATTTTTCTCAGAATTTTTAAAACTCATTTACTATTTTTCATATGGTTAAAACCGCTGAATATTTAGACATTTATCATAAATTATACTTTTATCCAAAAATTTTGAAATTCACAGAGTACACTGATATTATATAGATATACTTTCAATAAAAAATTTATCAATTTTGGAGTTAACCACAAGGAGTTATAAGCGGTTACTTTTAAAATAGTCTTTTCTCATAAAAATCATAACTCTTAATCTATACATCCAAAAATCACCATTTTTGGACACAATCAATAAAATTCATCAAAATATCATTTCAAATTTTTTCAAAATTTTCTGAAGGTCAGAAGAAGTACGAATTAAAAAACATAATAACCCTTAAAATCCCTTACTATCCCTTACCTCAAAAGTGCAGTATTTCTGACTGGAATGCAAAGCCGAAAGAAACTTGCACTGAATAGCAACTCTCAAAGTATCTAAATACTCATAAAATATGCTTTATAATATATAGAGAGAAAGAGAGAAAGCTTATGTTTCTGGTGTGATTTTTAATTCTAACTTAGCCCTCTATTTATAGGAAAATGTTAGCACGCCGAAGCAGACTTAACCTGCAACCTGATGGCTTTACCTGCTACTATTCCCACCCACCATATTTGAATAAAAAACTCAACACATTTTTTTACCAACCAAGAGTGAGGCCCACCAATTCTAGAATTTTCCACCAAAATGATAAATTCCGAAACTTCAACAATTTCTGAACCAGTCATCTCTTAAAATTCATAACAAATCATACGTTTATTTTTAACGGTTCAAAATTTGTGAACATATACTCAACTTATATATGTATAACATATCCAAAAATCACAACGATCCAACGGTCGGATTAAAAATTATAACCCCCGCAAAATATCTCAAAAATCCTGATTTTTAATACCTCCATTCCGACAAAAATACTGATAAAAACCTCAACATTAACTCCTTCATTTTTGACCACAAAAATATATCCCTCATTTATATCCACATAAAATAAATATTTCCTTATCATATGAATCAATAATTAATTATTCACAAATAATATTACAGAATCACATTTATGACAACCAGGCCGTTCCTAGGAAAGAGGGGGCTTTTCAATAAGAATTTTTCCTTACTGGCGCGCAATTAGATGACCAAACCTCTCCTTAGACAGAACTTTCTAGATATTACCAATAATGTTATCTAATAATATTATTCAAATAATATGAATTATTGATCTGATAATGGGAAATACTGTGCAGTGACAATTATTGAAACAACAATATATAATATAAAATATCAATACAGTAATTATTGAATCAATAAAATAAAATATTGAACAGTAACTACTGTAATAATTATTGAGTTGTGCCTTCTTACGTAAGAATCAATAATTTCAAAAATACTGTGCAATAACGCGTATTACTGTATTTTAACCACCGGGTATTCCAACAGTGTTAACGGTAACAACTACGCCGTTAATTATAAAAACTCAATTTTTGTCGTTATCTTCATCCGACCGTTTTCCGTTATGGGGCCCACAAACAGTTATGCCGTCGTACGAATATTCCCCTACAGAAAGAATATTCCACGACCAACGAATATTCCCCGACAACAATGATTATTTTATAACCACTTGTTTATTTTGAAAAATTTTCACATTTCACCCATAACTTTAACTTTTTATGAATTTAACCATTTACTGAATTGTAATTATAAGAAAAATTGAATATTTTATTTCATAAAATTCGGGGTCTTACAACGAGAGCATGATTAAAAGTTTTTTTTAGTAATATTAAAAATATATATTTTGTTTTTTGTTCCCGAAAACATTATTAAAGATTTTGAGTTTCAAATTGGTTTTGGTGTTTTTTGTTCCCGAAAACATTATTAAAAAAATTAATAAAGATTTTGAGTTTCAAAATGGTTTTGGCACCAGACCAAATGGATCATGTACTCCGTACAGAAAGACTAAGCGGGTGTTTGATAAAAACTGAATAAATCTGAATCTGAATCTAAATAAGCTGAATCTGAATCTAAATAAGCTGAATCTGAATTAAAAAAATTGTTTGATAATTGACATGTCTGAAACATCTGAAAGACAAAACTTTATTATTTTACCCCTCTGAAAAAATTCAAAATTGTTGTAAATTTATTTAATATTACATAATATAATAAATAATATTTTTTTAAAAAATTTTTTTGCTTCATTCAGTGGCTCATTCAGCCATTCAACTAAAAAATCTGACTTAGCCATTCAACTCGTCTGTGGCGCCCCGAAAATTAGGTATACATCACCCATATTGGGTCGTTAGATACATGGTACAGAATACAAATACAACTTACTAATACAACTGTCGTGTACAATACGACAAAATATAACTGTGAGTTTGAATACAATTATTGTCTACTAGAGACTATACAAACTCAAAAGGAGTCCCCATTACAATTATTGTCACACTATTTAATAGAATAGTGATGACTACTAATACTATCATCTGGTCCATCACTCCGTTCTCCGACTTGTCCCAGCTATATTCTCATTTCCTGAAGAGAACAGTGAAAGAAAGGGTGAGCTCAACTAGCCCAGTAAGAAATATTATGACTAAGATAATGTAAAATAAATTATCATTAGCCTTCAACAGTGTTAAACTGATAAAATATAACGAACATCAAGTTTAACTGCAGCGGAACAAGCAATCCATTAAAAGAGTCAAGTAGAGAATAAAATCTACTATCTTCTATGATTTAAAAGGTTTTTCAACACTGTTATCGCTGGGACTCAACTTAATAAAATAATCCACGTCATCGAATCACCCCTGCACTACGGCCAAGGATATTCGTGTATTCATTAATGGTCATGATCATGCCAATAACTGTCCATCAATGCACTACGGACCAATGAGGACTTTTACCACATCATTTGTAACATTACGGTCATGATTACACCAAATAATCCCTGGTTATAATCATACCAAGTCCATCTATGCATTATATGCCATAGATGACTTTCAATATTTTATAAACATGAGGATGATGACAATGATATAAGAATTCAATAAAAAAAGTTCAAGAATTAATTTATCCAAGAATTAACAACGTCCAAATTGTCAACATGATACTGCTTTGTGGAGTAAAATTCAAGAATGCTTAGAATAATATTTTCATGAAAAGATACTGGATGAAACGCAATTATCAAGGATATTCCACTAATTTCATAGAGTATAGAAGTTAAAACTTAACCAACTGAGTATAATAAAGAATGGAATAACAAAAGAAATCACCCGGCATGCGATAGACCGCACAGACAGGTTATTCTAACATAATAATAAATAATGGAATCGGGTCCGGCGTAAACGCACAGACAGGATATTCCGACAGAATAATAAATAATGGAACCAGGTCCGGCGTAAATGCACAGACAGGATATTCCGACAGAATAATAAATAATAGAACCAGGTCCGGTGTAAAACACACAGACAGGATGTTCCAACAGAATAATAACAAGACGGAACCATGTCCGGTGTAAAACACACAGACAGGATGTTCTAACAGAATAATAATAAAAACGGAACCAGGTCCGGTGTAAAACACACAGACAGGATGTTCCAACAGAATAACAGAAGAATGTCAACAAGTATAGGGTAGACCGCGTATACAGGTTATTCCAACAGAATAATAAGAAATAGAATAACAACAGTTCTCTTCATGAATAAGAAAGAATAATACCCCTTACCATTTTAAAAAAGAACTGAAATAAGGAAGTAGTTAAGTAGCAGAATACTTTTCTTCTCTCTCTCTATAGTTTCTCTCTATAGTTTCTCTCTATAGTTTCTCTCTCTAGAGTTCAGTGAATTCGTAAGAAATAATGAAGGAATGAGCTGCTATTTATAGAAAAATAGAATGCATAGTAACTAATCCATGAACGGTCCAGATTGATTACTTTAATCTGACGGTCCATATTTAAAGAAAAATCTTTTAAATAAAATATAATATATTATATTTATAGAATAACTTTAATAAAATATTCTGTTTTATATAAAAAGATGTTTCTGTTTTATTACGTTAATAATACGAATAAAACAAAACTTCATTATCGCTAAATAATTCATATTATTAACTGACAATAATTGAATCAAACTGAGTGGCTTCTCACATAAGCATTAATAATCAATACCGTGTGCTACTATGCAACAACACGTATTATAGTACTTTTACTACCGAGTAGTTCAACAGTATTAATGGTAAAACTTTCGCCGTTATTTTTAATAAAATATTTTTATCGTTTTCTCAATCCGACAATAATTCCGTTGTGGGGTCCACCAATGATTGTGTCGTTATACGAATATTTCCTGCTAAAACGAATATTCCCCGACCAATCGAATATTATATAACAACTTGCGTACTTTACAAAATTTATAAATATTACCCACAACTATAACATTATATCAAATTAACTCCATAATATTCAAAAATGATATTTATAGAAAATTCATCTTTATTTATAAAAATTGGGGTCTTACAACCTCCCCTTCTTATGAAATTTCGCCCTCGAAATTAGGGTATGTACCTGGTATGTCGAAGAGGTAAGGATACCTTGATTTCATTTCAGATTCTAACTCCCAAGTCATTTCCTCAACATCGTGGTTTCTTCACAAAACTTTGACTTGAGATATAACCTTGGAGCGTAGAATATGTTCCTTCTTATCCAAGATTTGAACAGGAACTTCTTCATACGTCAAATCTTTTGCTATTTCGTCCGGTTCTAACTCAATAATGTGGTTCGAGTTTTCCACATATTTACGTAACATGGATATGTGAAAAACGTTATGAACACGAGACATACTTGGCGGTAAAGCGAGTTTATAAGCCACAGTTCCTACTCGATCGAGGATTAAAAATGGACCGATGAATTGAGGATTGAGCTTTCCCTCTTTCCAAATCTCGTAACTCCTTTTCATGGAGCAACACGTAAGAACACATAATCTCTTATATCAAATTTTACGTCCTTTCGATGAAGATCAACATAACTCTTTTGTCGATCTTGTGAGGTTTTTATACGTTGTCGGATCGTTTGAATATTTTCTGTAGTCATACGTACCAACTCCGGTCCCAACAACGTTGCTTCACCCACCTCATCCCAGCATACTAGAGAACGACATTTTCTTCCATACAATGCTTCGAATGGAGCCATGCCAATACTTGCTTAATAACTGTTGTTATAGGAAAACTCCACCAATGGTAAGAACTTGTCCCAACTTCCCTTGAAGTCAAGGACATAGAGTCTTAATAAATCTTCTAGAGTTTGAATAGTCCTCTCTGATTGTCCGTCCGTCTGAGGATGATATGTCGAACTATATCGTAAATCCGTGCCCATAGCTTTTTATAAACTAACCCAAAATCGTGAAGTGAATCTTGGGTCTTGATCAGAAACTATGGATACTGGCATACCATGCAGTCTTACAATCTCGTTTATGTACATACGAGCAAGACGTTCAAGTGTATAAGTTTCTCGTATCGGTAAGAAATGAGCAGACTTGATCAATCTATTAACAATGACCCAAATCGCATCTATACCTTGAGAAACCTTAGGAAGACCGGTAACGAAATCCATGGTAATGTGCTCCCACTTCCATTCTAGAATTTCAAGTGGTTGCAATGGACCTTTTGGTACTTGATGCTCCGCTTTGATTCGTTGACAAGTTAGACACCTTGAGATAAATAGCGCTATCTCTCTCTTCATATTGCTCCACCAAAATGTATGACAAAGATCATGATACATTTTGGTACTTCCAGGATGGATTTCAAACAGTGTGTTGTGCGCCTCCATCATGATTTCATACTTTAAATCAGGGTTGTTAGGAACACAAAGTCTGGAGTTGACTCGAAGTATTCTTTATTCATCGATTCTTGCTTCCGGCATAGCACCTTCTTGCACGTTCTTCCTCATACGCATCAGCTCCAGGTCTGTAGCTTGAGCAGCTTTAACTTTATCGATTAAAGTTGGTTCTACTGGTATATTCGCCATCATCACATAGGTCCCTGAAGTCTTTAACTCTATCTCCATCCTTTGCAAGTCACACAAAATGGGCCTTTGTGTTGACAATATCGCACTCATACTTGCATATGATCTTCTACTCAATGCGTCAGCTACCACGTTCGCTTTTCCAGGATGGTATTAAATGGTATGATCATAATCTTTTAACAGTTCAAGCCAACGTCGTTGTCGCATGTTGAGTTCCTTTTGAGTGAAGAAATATTTGAGGCTTTTATGATCCGTAAAGATCTCCACCTTCTCCCCATACAAGTAATGCCTCCAAATTTTAAGTGCAAAGACAACAACTGCCAACTCTAGATCATGAGTAGGATAATTCCTCTCATATTCCTTGAGTTGTCTTGATGCATAGGCTATGACTTTTCCATGTTGCATGAGAACGCATCCCAACCCTTTGCTCGAAGCATCATTGTAGATGACAAATCCCTCCGAGCCAGATGGTATTGTTAGAACAGGTGCTGAAATGAGTCTCCTCTTGAGTTCTTGAAAACTCTTCTCACATTCTTCGCTCCAACCGAACTTTGTATCTTTCCGAGTCAGCTGAGTTAATAGAGTAGCGATTCGAGAAAATCCTTCCACGAATCTTCGATAATAACCAGGTAAACCAAGAAAGCTACGTACTTCGGTCACTGATTTAGGTTGCTCCCAGCTTTGAATAGCTTTAATCTTTGCCGGGTCAACAGATATTCCACGACTTGATACTACGTGCCCAAGGAATGCTACCTTCTCCAGCCAGAACTCGCATTTCTTCAACTTGGCATAAAGCTTGTATTCACGAAGCTTTTGGAGTACCAGTCTCAAGTGTTGCTCATGATCTTCACGACTTTTAGAATAAATAAGGATGTCATCAATAAAGACGACAACAAAGTGATCCAAATATTCTTTGAATACCCGGTTCATCATATCTATGAAGGCAGCAGGAGCATTAGTCAATCCAAAGGACATGACTAGGAATTCATAATGCCCGTACCGAGTTCTGAAAGCCGTCTTTGGAATATCCTCAGTTCTAACCTTCAGCTGATGATATCCAGAACGAAGATCGATCTTTGAAAAGAATTGTGCTCCTTGCAACTGGTCAAGCAGGTCATCAATACGTGGCAATGGGTACCTGTTTTTTGATGGTGACATGATTCAACTCCCGATAATCAATACAAAGTCGCATACTTCCATCTTTCTTCTTCACGAATAGAACAGGAGCACCCCAAGGAGAAGTACTAGGACGAATAAAGCCAATGTCTAACAATTCCTGCAGTTGGATCTTTAACTCCTGAAGTTCAATAAGAGTCATTCGATATGGGGCTTTGGAAATGGATTTTGTACCGGGTTCAAGGTCGATACAAAATTCAATTTCACGCTCTAGGGGTAGGCCAGGAAGTTCTTCAGGGAATACGTCAGGGAATTTATTAACAATAGAAATATCATTCAAAACTGACGTATTTTTGTTTAGATCCGTGACATGAGCTAAGAAAGCTTGACATCCATTTTTCAATAAATGAATAGCTTTATGGCTTGAGATGACAGCGATTGATTTTAATGGTTTAGTTGCTTAAATTCGCATAATATGTCGATTAGGAATATGAAAGCTAACAACCTTACGAAAATAATCAATTTTTGCATGATGAGTAGTTAACCAATCAATCCCTAGAATCACGTCAAATGCAAGTATTTTTAATGAAATAAGATCGATAGGTAATGTGTGGGTACCAACTTGAACCAAACAAGAGTTATAAACCGTAGATGTAATGAAGGTTTCTCCCAATAGAGTTTCAACAGATAAGTCAAAGTTTAATTTCTCCGAAGTCAAATTTAATCGATGAGCGCAAGTAGGAGAAATAAAAGAATGGGTAGAACCGGTATCAAATAAAGTATAGACTTCGTTAGAGTTTATGATAAGCTTACCCGTGATGACCTCATTCGGGTTCCTTACTTTCTGGAAGGTCACAACAAACGCTCTCCCTTGCACTACCGGTTTTGACTTTTTTGGGACGGCCTTTGGTGTCTCCATCTTGGCTGAACTTGTTTTTGGTAAACGACAAAATCGAGCTAAATGACATTCTCTTCCACAATTATAACATGCTTTAGACGGCATCGCGCAGTTTGGACTGATGTGCCCCTCCCCTCCGCATTTGAAACATATGATAGGTGGTCGTTCTCCTACCTTAACAACGGGTGCTGGTGCTGACGTCTTTCCATCATTGTTGAATCTCCTCTTCTTGAAATGACCATTCTTATTGTTTTTGTGACACCCCCAAATCTGGGTACTTCGATTCCACGGGATTTGGTGTTCACTGTACAAGCATCATCTATCTATCTACCCATAAATAATATCAAACCAAACAATAGATAGAAATCATAATAAAATCTATTCCCTTAAGGGTTACATCAACTGAATCATAAATAAATCCCAGGTTACTCTAACCTTAAAATATATGTGCGGAATTCTAAACAAATAAGTCTTAACATCAACATAACTCAAGTCTTAAACAAATACATCAATTAATAAATAACAGGTCTTCATCATTTGCTAACTTTGCCCTTGCCCTTACTAGTGGAGGGTTCATCGCTTCTTTCATTCTTAACTGCAATGTTATTATTAAGCAAGAGTGAGCACAAATGCCCATAAGTATAAAAAAAATGAAACAACAGTATAATAACATCCGAATAATCAACGACATCTGAATAAAGCTCAACTTTTGAATCAAGAATAAATAACATGAATCAAAAGAATACTGAGGGTCATAAGACCTTGAACTATGTCCTAGGTTAACAGGGGTTATACTTGAAACCTTTAACAGTCATAAGACTATGGACCTTCTTCTCGTACTTAGGGGGATCAGCCATTAGTACCATACTGTGCACAATATCTTAACGCTAACGCATAAGTGAATCCCTTTTCAGGGTTGTTCATCTCAGTTTGACATTCGAGTCCGCACCAAAGGAAGTTTGGTTTGGATAATTCAATAAGAGTTCTGAAATTTAGAACGTTCATCAACTAAGGACTAGCTAAATCATTAAGATTCACTAGTCTAAAAAGGTTCAACAATAATGATATTCGATTTGAATAATAATCTCAAATGTATACAATAGAACAATTATTGTATAATTGAATCATGCTTTGAAAGATAATCAATCTTTAATATAATACTTGAACTTGAATAATAATTTAAGTTTAAGTAAATTGCTCAATGTAAAAATAGAGTTAAGAAACTTGCTCAATTTAAGAGTTTAAGTTTAGGAGACTTCCCTCGAGTGTACATTCAATACCAGTTAATTATTAACTAATCATCATAACTTATTCTCGTTGTCTACTTTAATAATTGACTAACTTAGTCAAATCATCACGTTGACACCTAATTTGTTCGTCATGAATGAATAACTAATTATGTATTTAATAATACAATTCACATGTAATTATGTTATTTACATGCTAAACAAATATTTTATCATCATATAATATTTCTAACATATTTACATGTTCATTATTTTAATACACTAACCCATTGTTAGACTTAGAAAATTTAAAAGCTCATTTTTTTTTTTTTTTTTTATTTTTTTTTTCCAGTTCGCGAAGAACACAGAATTCAGCGAAAATAATTACTACAAAATCATTAATTCTCCAAATTAAACATACCCACATGTTGGAATTCATATATAATTAATACCCAATATTTATATACTGACAAAACTAATTTTAAACACTTAATAACAGATTTAAAGCCTAACAATTCACTGACTTTGATGTTCATGAAGTTTTAGAAAACTTTATGTGAAAATTCTCCCTACGAATTCGTTACAACACCGAATTCGTTCGTTTAAGGCTTAAACTCTTCGTATTAACATGCATAACAACATACAAGTCTAAAATTTAGGGATAATATATAATCAATACATTAATTATCACATATATGGCCATATGGTCATATCACGTACTCTGTTTATTTTGAAAAACATACGTACGACATGCTTTCATGAAACTGGTCACATGGCTTACATGGTATATATAATTAAACACTATTTGGTATAACATAACACACATATATAAAGTTATACTCATCTCATATACCAAACACAGAGATTTTTAGAAAACTGTGAAAGCCATTTTATGAAAACCTAAAAGACGTAAATGTAGAAATTGGGTTTGGAGAGAATTACCCAGAGTATAAGATGATCAGATAACCCTTTTTGCAATAACCTGTAATTACACACTCACAAATTCTCTCAAAAATTCTCACCTTCTCTCTAAACTCTCTCTGAAAATAATGCCAGACTTAGGAAATTATGAAGAAGAAGAAGGAAGCGTCAAAGAAATAAAACTGACGCGATGTGGTCAGTTGCCCAGTCATGGGTTAAGTGCCCATAACCTCTCTTAGTGCCATGTTTGGCTTAGCAAATAAATTCAAAGCTCATTATTTTAATAAACCTTTTATTATATAGTTTAATAAATGTCACACTCCTTATAAAATAACTCTAATATTTTATTTAATTTATTATAAATAAAATATAATATTTTCTCATAAATTCATATAGTCACATAATTAATTTTTCTCATTAATAAATAATAACAATTTATTAAATCTCTAATTAATAATTAGATTAATTAAATAACATCATGCTTAATTAAATAACTTATTTAATTCGACAAGCTCACATAATTACATACTTGAATAATAATTATTCTCCACATTAATTTAATAAATGTAACACATATAATTAAATTAATCTACCACAATTGCATCGATTAATTATTAAATCTAATAATTAAATCATCGAAAAATATTTATTTACTTCAATAAGTATTTAAAATAATTTACAAAATTCTCGTTCGTCACAGTTTTGGCCCTGATTACCACCGAAGTGGTTACCATTTCTAGCCTGTTGATTCCCTCCACGCTTGTTGTCACCGCTTCGATGACTGATCTCACTGGTATTATCATTTTGCCGATTGCTCTCTTTTGGTTGCGTTGACTCGTTATCGCGCTCCACTAATTGAGCCCTATTCACAACATCTGAATACAAACACAATTTATGAGAAATAAGATGTTGACGTATCTCAGGTTTCAAACCTCGCAAAAATATTCGCGTCATTCGTTCTTCATTATCCACCAAGTGGGACGCAAACCGGGACAACTCAACAAATTTAGCCTCATACTGCGACACGGTCATATTATTCTGCTCCAATTTGATGAACTTCACCTCCTTCATGTGACGAACACTTTCGAAAAAGTATTTGTCATTGAACAACTCTTGGAACTTCTCCCAAGACATCTTCAGTGCGGCAGGTTGAGTACGCTTAATCGATTCCCACCAGTAATCTTCCTCTCCTCGCAACATAAAGGCGGCAAAGGGAACCTTTTGCTCCTCGGAGCATCCCAAAACATCAAATATCTTGGTGATCTGCTTTATCCATGTTTCCGCTATAAGTGATTTTGGCTCTCCCTTAAACTCCGGTGGTCCCAGCTCCTTCAACTGTTTAGCGATGATCGTCCAAGAGTTTTCAGTGTTTTCACCTATATTTTGGACAGGAGTCGCTCTCGCCTGCTGTTGCATGAACTGCATAAAGCTTCTGAACATTTCATCATTCATCATCTGGTCAGTGTTGTTGTTTGCATGAGGATTGTCACCTTCCTGATGCACATAATCCTGATTATTCAGATACTGTCACAAAATAAAAGTTAATTGATATGTCATATATTATCCTTACATTATGACCGACCAATTAAATACCATGCAAATAAACTTAGGTAGGTCATACTAGCGAAGAAATTCCTCGTCTCTCCCTTCCTAGTTCTATTCTCACATCTTAGCCAGGGATCATATCCCTAAGCTCTGATACCAACTGTGACGCCCCCAAAATTAGGTATACATCACCCATCTTGGGTCGTTAGATACATGGTACAGAATACAAATACAACTTACTAATACAACTGTCGTGTACAATACGACAAAATATAACTGTGAGTTTGAATACAATTATTGTCTACTAGAGACCATACAAACTCAAAAAGAGTCTCCATTACAATTATTGTCACACTATTTAATAGAATAGTGAGGACTACTAATACTATCATCTGGTCCATCACTCCGTTCTCCGACTCGTCCCAGCTATATTCTCATTTCCTGAAGAGAACAGTGAAAGAAAGGGTGAGCTCAACTAGCCCAATAAGAAATATTATGACTAAGATAATGTAAAATAAATTATCATTAGCCTTCAACAGTGTTAAACTGATAAAATATAACGAACATCAAGTTTAACTGCAGCGGAACAAGCAATCCATTAAAAGAGTCAAGTAGAGAATAAAATCTACTATCTTCTATGATTTAAAAGGTTTTTCAACACTGTTATCGCTGGGACTCAACTTAATAAAATAATCCACGTCATCGAATCACCCCTGCACTACGGCCAAGGATATTCGTGTATTCATTAATGGTCATGATCATGCCAATAACTGTCCATCAATGCACTACGGACCAATGAGGACTTTTACCACATCATTTGTAACATTACGGTCATGATTACACCAAATAATCTCTGGTTATAATCATACCAAGTCTATCTATGCATTACATGCCATAGATGACTTTCAACATTTTATAAACATGAGAATGATGACAATGATATAAGAATTCAATAAAACAAGTTCAAGAATTAATTTAACCAAGAATTAACAACGTCCAAATTGTCAACATGATACTGTTTTGTGGAGTAAAATTCAAGAATGCTTAGAATAATATTTTCATGAAAAGATACTGGATGAAACGCAATTATTAAGGATATTCCACTAATTTCATGGAGTATAGAAGTTAAAACTTAATCAACTGAGTATAATAAAGAATGGAATTACAAAAAAAATCACCCGGCATACGATAGACCGCACAGACAGGTTATTCGAACAGAATAATAAATAATGGAACCAGGTCCGGCATAAACGCACAGACAGGATATTCCGACAGAATAATAAATAATAGAATCAGGTCCGGCGTAAACGCACAGACAGGATATTCCGACAGAATAATAAATAATAGAACCAGGTCCGGTGTAAAACACACAGACATGATGTTCCAACAGAATAATAACAAGACGGAATCAGGTCCGGTGTAAAACACACAGACAGGATGTTCCAACAAAATAACAGAAGAATGTCACCAAGTATAGGGTAGACCGCGTATACAGGTTATTCCAACAGAATAATAAGAAATGGAATAACAACAGTTCTCTTCATGAATAAGAAAGAATAACACCCCTTACCATTTTAAAGAAGAACTGAAATAAGGAAGTAGTTAAGTAGCAGAATACTTTTCTTCTCTCTCTCTATAGTTTCTCTCTATAGTTTCTCTCTCTAGAGTTCAGTGAATTCGTAAGAAATAATGAAGGAATGAGCTGCTATTTATAGAAAAATAGAATGCATAGTAACTAATCCATGAACGGTCCAGATTGATTACTTTAATCTGACGGTCCATATTTAAAGAAAAATCTTTTAAATAAAATATAATATATTATATTTATAGAATAACTTTAATAAAATATTCTGTTTTATATAAAAAGATGTTTCTGTTTTATTACGTTAATAATACGAATAAAACAAAACTTCATTATCGCTAAATAATTCATATTATTAACTGACAATAATTGAATCAAACTGAGTGGCTTCTCACATAAGCATTAATAATCAATACCGTGTGCTACTATGCAACAACACGTATTATAGTACTTTTACTACCGAGTAGTTCAACAGTATCAATGGTAAAACTTTCGCCGTTATTTTTAATAAAATATTTTTGTCGTTTTCTCAATCCGACAATAATTCCGTTGTGGGGTCCACCAATGATTGTGTCGTTGTACGAATATTCCCTGCTAAAACGAATATTCCCCGACCAATCGAATATTATATAACAACTTGCGTACTTTGCAAAATTTATAAATATTACTCACAACTATAACATTATATCAAATTAACTCCATAATATTCAAAAATGATATTTACAGAAAATTCATGTTTATTTATAAAAATTGGGGTCTTACATCGTCTATCTTAGTGATTCAGTCATTCAGACCAAAATAAACGCACTGACCGATTCAATCATTCAGATTCAACTTCATTCAATTCTAAACAAACACCCTTTAAGATGCACATTAATATTATTGTTGAGTTTCCCGTGCAACATCACCCATCATATGAGATTTGGATGATCAACTACAGTCCACACAAGTTTTTAAATAATTAATTTTCATATGAGTTCTGTCATTAATTTATATTGAATTATAATTGTGAAATTTATTAATACATAATATTAATAAAAATTATAAGAAAATCTCACTTATTACACGTCTCTTTGAAAAAGTTACTACAATTTTAATTTTATTTTAATGACATATTATGATCCTAGTATCGTTCGTTTGAGATTCGGTTATCATGAAATTAATTTTATAATAAGTTGATCAATTAACTAATATAATATTAATATACAAAGATAAAAATTTCCTCTTACTTGCGTGTCGATAATATATTAATCAATTGATAAAAATTAATTTGAGACTTACCAGGCTCAGTTGTTTGTGTTGTGTGCACAAGGTTAAGATATCAAATTTAACTTAAAAGCAAAATAAGCAAAGTCAATGCTAGTAATAAATGTGTAACAAATCACAAATGAAGTGCAAGCAAAAAACTTGAGCCACAAGCTTGTCAGCACTCAGCAGGATAGGAATTAGGGTAGTCACGTTGTTAAATTTTGGTAGAGAGAGAAAAGTACGCAGTCCCTCCCTCCTCACACGCCTTACGCGTCACCCCTAGTTGTGACTTCTCTCGGAAACTTCCCTCTCCTTCCTCTATAAAATCTTGTAATTAAACCGCCTCATTTCTTCCCCATTATCATCCTCCTCTCTTATCTTCTCAATTCATATATCAAAAAAATTCATACTCCGACGAAATTAAAATTCATACCCAATTGAGACGAAATTAAAATGGGTGGTTGTTTCTCATCTTGGATCATTAATCCCGATAACGATGAGAAAATCTATACATCAGCAGCTAATGTCAATGTCATCACCATTAATGGTGAATTCCGCCAATTCCCACCCCTAGTTACAGTTTGCCAAGTTTTACTACAGCTCCAATCCCCATCTTCTTCTTCCTTTATCTGTAATTCAGATAATTTATACTACGACGAAATCATACCGGCATTGGATTCCGAACACGAATTGCAGTCTTGTCAGATCTATTTCATACTCTCGATTACGAAGCTTAATTACCCATTAAGCGCATCGGACATGGCGGCACTTGCCGTTAAAGCTAGCGCAGCTCTTTCAACCGGAAATAATGGTAGTAGGAGGCGGGGTAATTGTAACAAGAAGGCTCGGATTTCCCCTGTTTTAGCGATCGAAGTTAATAATGAGAGAGTGTCAGTAAATAAATCATATTCTGATGGAACTGTGCAGAAGATGATGAAGAAGAAGGGTTATTCGGATAAGATGGCGGGTACCCGGATATCGAGATCCGGGTCCATGAAGAAGTTGCAGCGGTACTCTTCCCGGCGGGCTGAATTGGCGGCTCGTTCATTCAGACTTCGGTTGAAGACTATATACGAAGGCTCTGTTCTTCAGTTTTAATAATTTTTGACTCTATTAGCTTTGACTAACTATCGTTTTGGTTCATTTTAGAGTCGAACATATATCGGCACAAATCAGTCTTATATGTTATTCTAATATGATATCTTAATTCTTAATACTAATGTTACGTTTAGATCGAAGGAATGAAATGAAAAATGGAATGATTCATTTTATTTTAATTGGAATGAATTATTTCATATTCTATCTTTTTTGAAAATAAAATTCATAAATTTGAAATAAATAAAAATGGTTCAATTCATTCTAATCGCAATTAAATACAATTTTTTTTTATTCCATAAGAATAAATTATTATATTTTTACCTTCATTACTTCAATTCAAATATTGTATTAGTATTATTTATGGGTGATCTCTTTCATAATTTGTAACACATGGGAAATGCTACACCTACATGTCTTCATTTGGAGCATGCCATGCATCATGTACGCAGATTATGGCTATTTTTATTTATAAAGGGCAAAATGTGATTGTTTCCCTGTATGATTTTTGACTCAACGATATCTTTTATTTTATAATTTTTATGAGAGCAAGAGTTCGATTTTTGAATGTACGAGTGTGGTGTGTGTGAAAATTAGCAGCTAATAATAATGTGATTGTTTCTTAATTAGCTAGCTAGTCAGTCAAATTCTTTTCATTTATATCGGGATCATGTTGATGCACTTGAATATATTAATCCTACTTTCCTTGTCAGGACATATTATGAAATGTCAGTTTTCTAGTTGTGATCGATCATCAAGCTTGTGACATTGTATACTTGTTGCCTTTTTTTTTATGAGTAATGTTATAGACACAAATTATTTTATAAATATTTTATAAACTGTTGATGTGACATACTCCACCTCAGCATATTGATCAACAAATTATTTTAATATAGTTTTCGGCCCCATACAATATGCTGAGGTGGAGTATGCCACATCAGCCGTTTGTAAAATATTTGTAGAATAGTTTGTGTCTCTAGCATTATTCTTTTTTTATACCTAATTGAATACTCCCACCCACCCACCCACCCCACCCACCCATAATATATGATGTTTAAATAATTTTATTTTTCCTAAATTATTTGATATTTTATATAATTTAGGAGAATCGTAATCTTTTTAAAATTACACCTTATGAAAAAATATTACAGATGAAAGAGTATGAGATAAGTATATAGTAAAAGGTATATAGACAATTAATACTAATTCTTGCGTATAATGCTAAAATATCATAATATTATGGGAAAGATGGAGTATGATTTAAGCAATAATATTGATAAACATTAATTTAATACATTTGGACAAGAATTAGTATTAATCGTCAAGTCCTAATGAATAAGTTCACTTTGCATGTTGTACAATCTAATGAATGAATTCACTTCTCTTGTGTTCATATTAAGAATGGTTTTCTATCAAGAAAGATCATTTCAAATTTAGTTTTTATGTAAAATTCAAAAACTATCCATGGCCTGGTTTACCCAAATTATTAAGTCACCTTTGTAGTTTGGAAATTATCGTCTCAGCACTTGTAATTTGCTCCAAAATTTCAAGTTACCCCATTTTCATCCAAGTTAACAGTTATTTTTTTGATATGAAAGTGCTTCGAGGCATTGGGCATTGTGTGTGTGTGTGTATATATATATATCGGGAAGCTTCAAGAGCATAATTCTTAAATGACATAATGCCTTAAGTAGCATAATTTTATCAAAACGACGCCGTTTTATAGAGACGCGGTGGCATTTTTATAAATACCATGCCACCGCGTATTTACAAAAATGTCACCGCGTCCCTATAAATTAATGGGTATGAACTTGATTCTCTCCATGTAGAACCTCTATAAATTAATATTGTTGGGAGTGAAATTTTTTATTAATTTAGAGAGTTATTATTTAATCGATAAATTAATAATTTATTAATTTAAAAAGTGTTTTTCTATTCGGTAAACATAAATTTAATTACATTAAAATTATTGCATTTTATTGATGTTTATATCATACTTTTATTGATGCAATGTATCATACTTATTAAATTAATGTAATATTAGAATTCATTGTAAGTGATATTAATTATTTTTAATAATTAAATAATGTTCATTGTATCCAATTTTCAAATTACATTCGCATTTTATTTCAAAAAAAAATTATATTCACATTAAGTTTAATTAATTTGTATATATAAGTTCATTGTATTACAATTTAATACATTCAGGGACGAAACTGGCTTATGGCTGCAGGGGGCCATGGCCCCCCCACCCCCCCCCCCCCAAGATCTCAATTTTTTTTTTTTTTTTGCTAAGTGATGTGAACAATTTTAAATGCTATGCATCTTGTGAAAATCATAAAAAAACTTCTTTAGAAGTTGAGAGATGATGGATGTGATACTTTCATAATAAATGTGAAGTCTTTTTGTGAACGACATACAATAGATGTCCCAAATTTAGATTCTTTATATGTTAAGAGAAGAGGCCGAGCTCGACATTAAAAAGATAAATTTACAGTGATTGAGTATTATCGGATTGATATATTTGCAGCTATAATAGACTCTCAGTTGCAAGAGCTAAATAATAGGTTTAGTGAGCATGCGGTGAAGTTACTTGTTCTCAGCTCTACATTGGACCCTCAAAATGGGCATACGTGTAAGACTCCAATTTTTATAAATAAAGATGAATTTTCTATAAATATCATTTTTGAATATTATAGAGTTAATTTAATATAATGTTATAGTTGTGGGTAATATTTATAAATTTTGCAAAGTAAGCAAATTGTTATAAAATATTCGTTTGGTCGGAGAATATTCTTTTTGTCGGGGAATATTCGTACGACGGCACAATCATTGGTGGACCCCACAACGGAATTATTGTCGGATTGAGAAAACGACAGAATTATCTTTCTATAAAAATAACGGCTGAGGTGTTACCGTTAAAACCGTTAAAACTGTTGAACTACTCGGTAGTAAAAGTACAGTAATACGCGTGGTTGCATAGTAGCACACGGTATTGATTATTGATGCTTACGTGAGAAGTCACTCAGCTATACTCAATTATTGCTACAGTAATTGCTGCATCATATCTCTTAAATTATTGTCATAGTATCATCTGTATAATATGTTATATTATTGAGACGTTGTGGTAAGTTTGGTTATTTTATGGGGGGCCATATGTCATCATCTAAGAGTCTCTTCGTCAATAGTAATTACCGTCGTCAATAGTAATTACCTTCGTCAATAGTAGTTACCTTGGTCAATAGTATTTACCTTGGTCAATAGTAATTACCTTCGTCAATAGTATTTACCTTGGTCAATAGTAATTACTTTCGTCAATAGTAGTTGTCCCTTCAATATTACCAAGAGTCATTTGACCCTTCGTTAAGACCAAGAGTCATTTGACCCTTCGTTAAGACCAAGAGCCACCCTCAGTTTTTCTATAAATAGAGGCCTAGGGCTTCATTATTTTTCACGAATTCATTCAAGCTATAGAGAGAGAAAGTATAGAGAGAATAAGAGAGAGAGAGACTAAAAGTATTCTGCTACATCACTTTTCCAATATCCAGTTCTTTTAAGGTAGGGAATATTATTTCTTTTATATTCATGAAGAGAACTTCTGTTATTCCATTTGTTATTATTCTGTTGGAATAACCAGTATACGCGGTCTACCCTATACTTGGTGACATTCTTCTATTATTCTGTTGGAACATCCTGTCTGTGTGTTTTACACCGGACCTGGTTCCGTTTATTATTCTGTTGGAACATCCTGTCTGTGTGTTTTACACCGGACCTGGTTCCGTTTTATTATTATTCTGTTGGAATATCCTGTCTGTGTGTTTTACACCGGACCTGGTTCCATTATTTATTATTCTGTCGGAATATCCTGTCTGTGCGTTTACGCCGGACCTGGTTCCATTATTTATTATTCTATTGGAATAACCTGTCTGTGCGGTCTATCGCATGCATGGTGATTTCTTTTGTTATTCCATTCTTTATTGTACTCAGTTGGTTAAGTTTTGACTTCTATACTCCATGAAATTTGTGGAATATCCTTGATAGTTGCGTTTCATCCAGTATCTTTTCAAGAAAATATTCTTCTAAGCATTCTTGAATTTTACTCCACAATGCAGTATCATGTTGACAATTTGGACGTTGTTAATTCTTGGATAAATTAATTCTTGAACTTGTTTTATTGAATTCTTATATCATTGTCATCATCCTCATGTTTATAAAATGTTGAAAGTCATCTGTGGCCTGTAGTGCATAGATGGACTTGGTATGATTATGACCAGGGATTATTCGGTATAATCATGACCGTAATGTTACAAATGATGTGGTAAAAGTCCTCATTGGCCCGTAGTGCATTGATGGACAGTTGTTGGCATGATCATGACCATTAATGAATACACGAATATCCTTGGCCGTAGTGCAGGGGTGATTCGATGATGTGGATTATTTTATTAAGCTGAGTCTCAGCGATTACAGTGTTGAAAAACTTTTTAAATCATAAAAGATAGTAGAGTTTATTTTCTACTTGACTCTTTTAATGGATTGCTTGTTCCGCTACAGTTAAACTTGATGTCTATTATATTTTATCAGTTTAACATTGTTGAAGGCTAATGATAATTTATTCTGCATTATCTTAGTCATAATATTTCTTACTGGGCTAGTTGAGCTCACCCTTTCTTTCACTGTTCTCTTCAGGAAATGAGAACGTAGCTGGGACAAGTCGGGGTACGGAGTGATGGTCCGAATGATAGTATTAGTTAGTAGTCCTCACTATTCTATGTAATGGTGTGTTAATAAATGTAATGAGGACTCCTTTTGAGTATGAATACTCTCTAGAAGATAATATTTGTATTCAAACTCACAGTTTATGTTTTGTCGTATTGTACACGACAGTTGTATTAATCAGTTGTATTTGTATTCTGTACTATGTATCTGACGACCCAAGATGGGTGATGTATACCTAATTTTGGGGGCGTCACAGTTGGTATCAGAGCTTAGGGATATGATCCCTGGCTAAGATGTGAGAATAGAACTAGGAGGGGAGAGACGGGGAATTCCTTCGCTAGTATGGCATACCTAAGTTTATTTGCATGGTATTTAATTGGTCGGTCATAATATAAGGATAATATATGACATATCAATTAATTTTTATTTTGTGGCAGTATCTGAAAATGGCATCTGAGAATGTTGAGAATAGCAATGGAGCACAGACGACTGTTGATTCACCACATATCAATAATCAGGATAATGTGCATCAGGAAGGTGTCAATCCTCATGCAAACAACAACACTGACCAAATGATGAATGATCAAATGTTCAGAGGCTTTATGCAATTCATGCAACAACAGGTGAAAGCGGCTCCTGTCCACAACGTAGGTGGAAATACTGGAAACTCTCAGGCGGTCACCGCTAAACAGTTTAAGGAGCTGGGACCACCGGAGTTTAAGGGAGAACCCAAACCACTTGTAGCTGAAACATGGATAAAGCAGATCACCAAGATATTTGATGTCTTGGGTTGCTCCGAGGAGCAAAAGGTTCCCTTTGCCGCCTTTATGTTGCGAGGAGAGGCAGATTACTGGTGGGAATCGATAAAGCGTACTCAACCTGCCGCACTGAAGATGTCTTGGGAGAAGTTCCAAGATCTGTTTAACGACAAATACTTTCCCGAGAGTATTCGTCACATGAAGGAGGTGGAGTTCATCAAATTGGAGCAGAATAATATGACCGTGTCGCAGTACGAGGCAAAATTTGCGGAGTTATCCCGGTTTGCGTCCCACCTGGTGGATAATGAAGAAAGAATGACGCGGATGTTTTTAAGAGGTTTGAAGCCGGAGATACGTCAACATCTTGTTTCTCATAAACTGTGTTTGTATTCAGATGTTGTAAATAGGGCTCAGTTGGTGGAGCGCGATAACGAGATAACGCAACCAAAAGAGAGCAGCCGGCAAAATGATAATACCAGTGAGAGCAGTCATCGAAGCGGTGACAACAAGCGTGGAGGGAATCAACAGGCCAGAAATGGTAACCACTTCGGTGGTAATCAGGGCCAAAACAATAAGAATGGACATTTCAAGAAGAGGAGATTCAACAATGATGGAAAGACGTCAGCACCAGCACCTGTCGTTAAGGAAGGAGAACGACCACCTATCATATGTTTCAAATGCGGAGGGGAGGGGCACATCAGTCCAAACTGCGCGATGCCGTCCAAAGCATGTTATAATTGTGGAAGAGAAGGTCATTTAGCCCGATTTTGTCGTTTACCGAAGACAAATTCAGCTAGGATGGAGGCACCAAAAGCCGTCCCAGAAAAGTCAAAACCGGTTGTGCAAGGGAGAGCGTTTGTTGTGAACTCCCAGAGAGCAAGGAACCCGAATGAGGTCATCACGGGTAAGCTTATTATAAACTCTAAAGAAGTTTATACTTTATTTGATACCGGTTCAACCCATTCTTTTATTTCTCCTACTTGCGCTCATCGATTAAATTTGATTCCGGAGAAATTAGACTTTGACTTATCTGTGGAAACTCCGTTGGGAGAAACCTTCATTACCTCCACTGTTTATAAGTCTTGTTTGGTTCAAGTTGGTACCCACACATTACCTATCGATCTGATTTCATTAAAAATACTTGCATTTGACGTGATTCTAGGGATTGATTGGTTAACTACTCATTATGCAAAAATTGATTGTTTTCGTAAGGTTGTTAGTTTTCATATTCCTAATCGACCTATTATGCGAATTCAAGCAACCAAACCATTAAAATCAATCGCTGTCATCTCAAGCCATAAAACTATTCGTTTATTGAAAAACGGATGTCAAGCTTTCTTAGCTCATGTCACAGATCTAAACAAAAATACGTCAGTTTTGAATGATATTTCTATTGTTAATAAATTCCCTGACGTATTCCCTGAAGAACTTCCTGGCCTACCCCCAGAGCGTGAAATTGAATTTTGTATCGATCTTGAACCCGGTACAAAACCCATTTCCAAAGCCCCATATCGAATGGCTCCTATTGAACTTCAGGAGTTAAAGATCCAACTGCAGGAATTGTTAGACATTGGCTTTATTCGTCCTAGTACTTCTCCTTGGGGAGCTCCTGTTCTATTCGTGAAGAAGAAAGATGGAAGTATGCGACTTTGTATTGATTATCGGGAGTTGAATCATGTCACCATCAAAAACAGGTACCCATTGCCACGTATTGATGACCTGTTTGACCAGTTGCAAGGAGCACAATTCTTTTCAAAGATCGATCTTCGTTCTGGATATCATCAGCTGAAGGTTAGAACTGAGGATATTCCAAAGACGGCTTTTAGAACTCGGTACGGGCATTATGAATTCCTAGTCATGTCCTTTGGATTGACTAATGCTCCTGCTGCCTTCATGGATATGATGAACCGGGTATTCAAGGAATATTTGGATCACTTTGTGGTCGTCTTTATTGATGACATCCTTATTTATTCCAAAAGCCGTGAAGATCATGAGCAACACTTGAGGCTGGTACTCCAAAAGCTTCGTGAATACAAGCTTTATGCCAAGTTGAAGAAATGCGAGTTCTGGCTGGAGGAGGTAGCATTCCTTGGGCACGTAGTATCAAGTCGTGGAATATCGGTTGACCCGGCAAAGATTGAAGCTATTCAAAGCTGGGAGCAACCTAAATCAGTGACCGAGGTACGTAGCTTTCTTGGTTTAGCTGGTTATTATCGGAGATTCGTGGAAGGATTTTCTCGAATCGCTACTCCATTAACTCAGCTGACTCGGAAAGATACAAAGTTTGGTTGGAGCGAAGAATGTGAGCAGAGTTTTCAAGAACTCAAGAGGAGACTCATTTCAGCACCTGTTCTAACAATACCATCTGGCTCGGAGGGATTTGTCATCTACAGTGATGCTTCGAGCAAAGGGTTGGGATGTGTTCTCATGCAACATGGAAAAGTCATAGCCTATGCATCAAGACAACTCAAGGAATATGAGAGGAATTATCCTACTCATGATCTAGAGTTGGCAGCTGTTGTCTTTGCACTTAAAATTTGGAGGCATTACTTGTATGGGGAGAAAGTGGAGATCTTTACGGATCATAAAAGCCTCAAATATTTCTTCACTCAAAAGGAACTCAACATGCGACAACGACGTTGGCTTGAACTGTTGAAAGATTATGATCATACCATTCAATACCATCCTGGAAAAGCGAACGTGGTAGCTGACGCATTGAGTAGAAGATCATATGCGGGTACAAGTGCAATATTAACAACGCAAAGGCCCATTTTGTGTGACTTGCAAAGGATGGAGATAGAGTTGAAGACTCCAGGGACCCATGTGATGATGGCGAATATACGAGTAGAACCGACTTTAATCGATAAAGTTAAAGCTGCTCAAGCTACAGACCTGGAGCTGATGCGTATGAAGAAGAAAGTGCAAGAAGGTGCTATATCGGAAGCAAGAATCGATGAAGAAGGAATACTTCGAGTCAACTCCAGACTTTGTGTTCCTAACAACCCTGATTTAAAGTATGAAATCATGATGGAGGCGCACAACACACCGTTTGCAATCCATCCTGGAAGTACCAAAATGTATCATGATCTTCGTCATACATTTTGGTGGAGCAATATGAAGAGAGAGATAGCGTTGTTTATCTCAAGGTGTCTAACTTGTCAACGAGTCAAAGCGGAGCATCAAGTACCAAAAGGTCCATTGCAACCACTTGAAATTCCAGAATGGAAGTGGGAGCACATTACCATGGATTTCGTTACCGGTCTTCCTAGGGTTTCTCAAGGTATTGATGCGATTTGGGTCATTGTTGATAGATTGACCAAGTCTGCTCATTTCTTACCGATACGAGAAACTTATACACTTGAACGTCTTGCTCGTATGTACATAAACGAGATTGTAAGACTGCATGGTATGCCAGTATCCATAGTTTCTGATCGAGACCCAAGATTCACTTCACGATTTTGGGTTAGTTTACAAAAAGCTATGGGCACGGAGTTACGATTTAGTTCAGCATATCATCCTCAGACGGACGGACAATCAGAGAGGACTATTCAAACTCTTGAAGATCTATTAAGACTCTGTGTCTTTGACTTCAAGGGAAGTTGGGACAAGTTCTTACCATTGGTGGAGTTTTCCTACAACAACAGTTATCAAGCAAGTATTGGCATGGCTCCATTCGAAGCATTGTATGGAAGAAAATGTCGTTCTCCAGTATGCTGGGATGAGGTGGGCGAAGCAACGTTGTTGGGACCGGAGTTGGTACGTATGACTACAGAAAAGATTCAAACGATCCGACAACGTATAAAAACCTCACAAGATCGACAAAAGAGTTATGCTGATCTTCATCGAAAGGACGTGGAATTTGATGTAGGAGATCATGTGTTCTTACGTGTTGCTCCATGGAAAGGAGTTACGAGATTTGGAAAGAGAGGAAAGCTAAATCCTCGATTCATCGGTCCATTTTTAATCCTCGATCGAGTAGGAACTGTGGCTTATAGACTCGCTTTACCGCCAAGTATGTCTCGTGTTCATAACGTTTTCCACATATCCATGTTACGCAAATATGTGGAAGACCCGAACCACATTATTGAGTTAGAACCGGACGAAATAGCGGAGGATTTGACGTATGAAGAAGTTCCTGTTCAAATCTTGGATAAGAAGGAACATATTCTACGCTCCAAGGTTATACCTCAAGTCAAAGTTTTGTGGAGAAACCACGATGTTGAGGAAATGACTTGGGAGTTAGAATCAGAAATGAAATCAAGGTATCCTTACCTCTTCGACATACCAGGTACGTACCCTAATTTCGAGGGCGAAATTTCATAAGAAGGGGAGGTTGTAAGACCCCAATTTTTATAAATAAAGATGAATTTTCTATAAATATCATTTTTGAATATTATGGAGTTAATTTGATATAATGTTATAGTTGTGGGTAATATTTATAAATTTTGTAAAGTAAGCAAGTTGTTATAAAATATTCGTTTGGTCGGAGAATATTCTTTTTGTCGGGGAATATTCGTACGACGGCACAATCATTGGTGGACCCCACAACGGAATTATTGTCGGATTGAGAAAACGACAGAATTATCTTTCTATAAAAATAACGGCTGAGGTGTTACCGTTAAAACCGTTAAAACTGTTGAACTACTCGGTAGTAAAAGTACAGTAATACGCGTGGTTGCATAGTAGCACACGGTATTGATTATTGATGCTTACGTGAGAAGTCACTCAGCTATACTCAATTATTGCTACAGTAATTGCTGCATCATATCTCTTAAATTATTGTCATAGTATCATCTGTATAATATGTTATATTATTGAGACGTTGTGGTAAGTTTGGTTATTTTATGGGGGGCCATATGTCATCATCTAAGAGTCTCTTCGTCAATAGTAATTACCGTCGTCAATAGTAATTACCTTCGTCAATAGTAGTTACCTTGGTCAATAGTATTTACCTTGGTCAATAGTAATTACCTTCGTCAATAGTATTTACCTTGGTCAATAGTAATTACTTTCGTCAATAGTAGTTGTCCCTTCAATATTACCAAGAGTCATTTGACCCTTCGTTAAGACCAAGAGTCATTTGACCCTTCGTTAAGACCAAGAGCCACCCTCAGTTTTTCTATAAATAGAGGCCTAGGGCTTCATTATTTTTCACGAATTCATTCAAGCTATAGAGAGAGAAAGTATAGAGAGAATAAGAGAGAGAGAGACTAAAAGTATTCTGCTACATCACTTTTCCAATATCCAGTTCTTTTAAGGTAGGGAATATTATTTCTTTTATATTCATGAAGAGAACTTCTGTTATTCCATTTGTTATTATTCTGTTGGAATAACCAGTATACGCGGTCTACCCTATACTTGGTGACATTCTTCTATTATTCTGTTGGAACATCCTGTCTGTGTGTTTTACACCGGACCTGGTTCCGTTTATTATTCTGTTGGAACATCCTGTCTGTGTGTTTTACACCGGACCTGGTTCCGTTTTATTATTATTCTGTTGGAATATCCTGTCTGTGTGTTTTACACCGGACCTGGTTCCATTATTTATTATTCTGTCGGAATATCCTGTCTGTGCGTTTACGCCGGACCTGGTTCCATTATTTATTATTCTATTGGAATAACCTGTCTGTGCGGTCTATCGCATGCATGGTGATTTCTTTTGTTATTCCATTCTTTATTGTACTCAGTTGGTTAAGTTTTGACTTCTATACTCCATGAAATTTGTGGAATATCCTTGATAGTTGCGTTTCATCCAGTATCTTTTCAAGAAAATATTCTTCTAAGCGTTCTTGAATTTTACTCCACAATGCAGTATCATGTTGACAATTTGGACGTTGTTAATTCTTGGATAAATTAATTCTTGAACTTGTTTTATTGAATTCTTATATCATTGTCATCATCCTCATGTTTATATTCTGTTGAAAGTCATCTGTGGCCTGTAGTGCATAGATGGACTTGGTATGATTATGACCAGGGATTATTCGGTATAATCATGACCGTAATGTTACAAATGATGTGGTAAAAGTCCTCATTGGCTCGTAGTGCATTGATGGACAGTTGTTGGCATGATCATGACCATTAATGAATACACGAATATCCTTGGCCGTAGTGCAGGGGTGATTCGATGATGTGGATTATTTTATTAAGCTGAGTCTCAGCGATTACAGTGTTGAAAAACTTTTTAAATCATAAAAGATAGTAGAGTTTATTTTCTACTTGACTCTTTTAATGGATGGCTTGTTCCTCTACAGTTAAACTTGATGTCTATTATATTTTATCAGTTTAACATCGTTGAAGGCTAATGATAATTTATTCTGCATTATCTTAGTCATAATATTTCTTACTGGGCTAGTTGAGCTCACCCTTTCTTTCACTGTTCTCTTCAGGAAATGAGAACGTAGCTGGGACAAGTCGGGGTACGGAGTGATGGTCCGAATGATAGTATTAGTTAGTAGTCCTCACTATTCTATGTAATGGTGTGTTAATAAATGTAATGAGGACTCCTTTTGAGTATGAATACTCTCTAGAAGATAATATTTGTATTCAAACTCACAGTTTATGTTTTGTCGTATTGTACACGACAGTTGTATTAATCAGTTGTATTTGTATTCTGTACTATGTATCTGACGACCCAAGATGGGTGATGTATACCTAATTTTGGGGGCGTCACAATACGTCTTTCAGTATTGATAATATTTGTAAGCTTGTGGATTAATTTTATGCCAAAGACTTCACAGAGAATGAGAAAGAAAACTTAAGGATACAATTGTAACATTACGAGTTTGATGTACTCCAACATCAAGAATTTTAAAAGTTATCCACTATTTCTGATCTCTGTCAATAGTTGGTGAAAATAAGAAGGCAAACAATTTATCCACTAATCGATAGACTGATCAGACTTGTTCTAATTCTTTCAATTTCTTAGGTAAAGCAAATCTATTACTACATTATCTTTGTTTTAGTAAAAATATATTTTATAATGGTGGAACTTTATTTTTTAATGATGAATATATATTATGTTGTTAAAAAAAATTATTGGCCCCCCCAAGATCAAATCCTGGTTTCGTCCTTGAATACATTCCATGTATGATGATAAAGAGAACTACTATATAAACATCAACAAAAAATCTTCAAATCATACTCAACAATGACTTCTCATCTAAAAGGTGTCCATAAATTCACCATGACGAATCAAATACGCAAGGAATTATGCGAGTATAAGAGAGATCACCCTACATGTACTCAGAAAGATTTACGAAAGTGGCTTAATGAATCATATTTTACAAGATTACTCTAGATATATTTGTAATTTAAAAGAATTATTAATTTATGATTTTGACGAGATCATATATTTATATAAGCGTCTTTTTAAAATTTATTATTTTATCGAAATTATTAATTTATCCCATTAGCCCAAGTCAGGACTAGGAAAAAATATTATTTTAGAGAGATTATTAATTTATCGAATATTAATTTATAGATGTTCTACTTTATATATACAGTTGTGTGTGTGTGTGTATATATATATATATATATATATATATATATATATATATATATATATATATATATATATATATTTAGGAAATTAATTAAGAAGCTTACAAGAGCTGCAGGCTGCAGCAGCAGGCAAGCTGGAAATTGGCTTCACAAAAGAGGGACCAAGACTGCATCTGCATTGACAGCATGTGATGGAGGAAAAGCCCCTGGGCCAGATGGGTTCAACTTCAGATTAATTCCTCAAGAAATTTAATTTGCACATGAGGGGAAATTTTTTTTAAGGAATATATATTTAT
This sequence comes from Panax notoginseng, assembly GCA_016801055.1. Lineage (NCBI taxonomy): Eukaryota > Viridiplantae > Streptophyta > Magnoliopsida > Apiales > Araliaceae > Panax > Panax notoginseng. The sequence goes on along the minus strand of CM029018.1, from coordinate 10,721,022 downwards.
ATACGATGGTACGTATAGAATGTTTTTTTATAGTTGGCGTACGTTCTCGTGGACTTTGAAATTAATGGAATGATGTATTCATGATATTTGACTTGACAATTACAAGACATTAATTTGTTTCAATTTTTAATTTCAAGGATTAGGGTAGGGTGGAAGGGACATTCTAGCATGCATTTTGGGATCGTTAGATTAAGAAAATATTAAACTAGAATTATATTTTGTACATCTGGGGAAAAAAATCGTTAAGATGTGCATGCCTATGTGAAACTTGGGTTGTGAATTAATATACAATAATTTTCCAAGTGACTTAATAATTTAGATAAATCACATATGATTTTTTAAATTTAATTTACTCAATAATTTTTAGGACAATATAAAAATTAATATTTATAACTAACTCAAGATAATAAAATATCTATTAAGTTCAATTTCAGACGATCGATATATGTAAACTAACTCGATTTAAAAAAAAAATAAAAATAATTAATGCTAACAAATTTCTGATCAACAAAAAGCAATCGTGAACATAAACTCTAATTAAACATGCAAAAGAAAAGTTATAAAATGCTTCAAAATAACCCTCTTTTATTCCCTCTATCTCTCTCCGTCTCAAGGAAAAAAATGTACTAGACCACATACCAACATTATGTCCATAATCTCCAAATGGCATCATCATCATCATCATCATCATCATCTGATCTTCCCCCCGAGCACCAAACCCCAAATGCTGCTGCTGCTGCTGCTGCTGATGATGATGATCATTAGGCGTGTTATTATTGTTCATCCAATCATTGAACCATTGTGGCCTTTGCATGATCCCATCCAAACCCCCCAATTCCACACCCGGCTTTTGTTCCTCCCCTTGCACAACCCCTTTAGTTTTACCTACATTTCCACCACTAGTCACCGCTGCTGCCACTCCCACATGGTTGTGATCATTGCCCTTATTTTTGAGCAACTCCATCCTCTTACAAATCTCCTTCAAATTCACATCTATCAACCACCCGAGATCATTCAAATCCGCCATAACCAAATTGTGCATTCCTTTTCCGGTCAAGCACTGATACATAACCTCAGTAAGTTCCTTCTCCCGATTATCCTTGTGCTGTTTCTTTAGCTGCTCATTCGCCTTGGCGATCCTTTGCCTAATAAAACTCTCTTGATTCACCATTTTCTTGCTTTGTTCCACCTCTGGCATCCTCTTAAACTGCCCGACAACACGTTGAGCCCCCAATGTATTAGGCCAAACCTCGGGTTGAGATTCGTAGGGGCTGTACATGATGGCGCAGACATCAATACCACATAAGGTACTCAACTCACTAACCTTTTTCATTAGCCCCTTCTTCCTTTCCTTGAATGTTGCTTTTCTTGACGCATCATTAGTTATAAAAGCCAGCTTCACCTTCTTCCTAGTCATGCCTAGATGGCTAGTTAGCTAAAGACCAAAGTGGCAACAAGAACAATATGGAATTTGGTGTGTTTTCTAGTACCAAATATGTAATCATATATATACAATTAGATGCATGCAAAGGAATTAAGGAGCTAGAAGATTTTGCTAATAATGGAAATAAATGATTTGATGCATAAATATAATATGCATTTATATGTTAATATTTTGACTTGATTAGTGACCTATTAGGGAAAGATTTTTTGGAAATGAATTCCTCATGATGACTTGGACTATATATAAAATTAAAATGAATTCTGTAATCAAAATCTTGATCAACTATAAATATCCCGCTTAATTTCTTGTGTACAATCAGAATTTCCAAATGTTTGTTATAATATAAGCAATGATAAATTGACAATGAATTAATAGAGAATCCGCAGAGTTACTCACGTATTATTTGCTCATTTAATTTAGTAATAAAAAAGGAAAAATATATAATAATTATGATGCTAATGAATATTGATCCTTATTCATTTAACAGATGTCCTATTGCCATATTAATTATCTCTTTATTAAAATGATTGTAACATATTCAAAACTTAAGGGGATATATATATATATATATATATATATATATATATATATATATATATATTCGAGATTAGTTATCAATTTCTCAGCCCCATTCACTAATACCCATGTTGAAGGCCGGCGTCCCATGGCGGTCAACGCCGTTAAACACCATAAGCCGTGAGTAGGTCCTCATCGGAGTCTTAGTTGAGTATTGAACTATGGTAATATATATATAGTTTGTAAGCTGAAATATTTGGCGTCCATTCAATTACTCTCCGGGTGGTTTGGTTTGTTCAGACCATATAGATGCATTCCAGAACTGTTAGGGCAGCTATAAGAGCTCCAACTTTTTACTTCCTCCATCAACAAAAATAGTAGTCTCATGTAGACTATTTGCAGTTAAGTTTTAAATTCCAAATTTTAAAAATTATTCTTTTTTATTTGGAGATCGAACCTTAGGCTAAAGCTTCACTATCAACTATTTTTTGACCAAGACTTCATTGACTACAAAATAATTATGAACTCGTTTAATTTTATAAATTAATATTAAGAATATATTTTTGTTTAACGCTTACCCACAAAAATATTAAATTACTTGTTTAGTAATGATGGTGTTAACTCTTGAATTTTGGTGATTTGTTAGTGTGGTCATGGTGTTGTTCTATTCTACTATCAATAAAATAAACGAGGACTCTTATTGTGAAAAAAATGATAAACGAAACTATACTGTAGAACATAGGAATAACCGAATAAGAATTATTCAAAAAGTGTTACTAATTACAAATTTATTTAAAATTATTAAAAAGCACTATTAATTATAAATTTATTATTATTTTAAAAATAAATGAATTACATTAATTTTTTTGTGAATTAATTTAAAATAAAAATAAAAATAGGACTCCTATTAAAAGGTTGCTAACCAAGATCCTATCTCTTTGTTTATATTTTCTCCCTTGCTAATATGAAATGAAGATTCAACAATTTTAATGTTAAAGAAAGTTTTTCCGTTTCTTGTGGAGAATTTGGCATAATGAAGTGCGTCCATGTCTCTATATATGAGGGCCCAATCTAAAGGGCCTGAAATTGATGGGCTGGTCTCTCTCTCTCCCTATATATATATATATATATATATATATATATATATATATAGCCCGACTCTCTATAGTAAACTGGAGGGAGCGAACCGGCTATAGCTGTAAGACCCCAACTTTTATGAATAAAGATGAATTTTTTATAAATATCATTTTTGAGTATTAAGGAGTAAATTTGATATAATGTTATAATTATGAGTAATATTTATAAATTTTGTAAAATAAGCAAGTGATTATAAAATATTCATGTTGTCGGAGAATATTTGTTTGGTCGTAAAATATTCTTTCTGTCGGAGAATATTCGTACGACGGTGCAGCCATTTGTGGGCCCCATAACAGAATAACTGTCGGATGAAGAAAACGACAAATTTGAGTTTTTATAAATAACGGCGTAATCGTTACCGTTAGCACTGTTGGAATACCTGGTGGTTAAAATACAGTAATACGCGTTGTTGTACAGTAGCACACGGTATTGCACAGTATTATTGAATTATTGATTCTTACGTAAGAAGGCACTACTCAATAATTGTTACAGTAATTACTGTTCAATATTTTATTTTATTGATTCAATAATTGTTGCGTTATATTTTATATTATTGTTGTTTCAATAATTGTCACTGCACAGTATTTTCTATTATCAGATCAATAATTTATATTATTTGAATAATATTATTAGATAGCATTATTAGCAATGTCTAGAAAATTCTGTCAAAGAGAGGTTTGGTCACCTAATTACACGCCATTAAGGAGAAATCCTTATTGAAAAGCCCTCTCTTTCCTGGGAACGACCTGGTTGTCATTATTGCGATTCTGTAATATTATTTGTGAATAATTAATTATTGATTTATATGATAAGGAAATATTTATTTTATGTGGACATAAATGATGGATAGGAAAATATTTATTTTATGTAGTTATAAATGAAGGAATTAATGTTGAGATGTTTTATCAGTACTTTGTCAGATTGGAAGTAATAAAAAAATCAAATCGATATTTTTAAAGCTCTATTGTGTGAGTTATAATTTTAATATGACCGTTGGATCGTTGTAATTTTTGAATATGTTATGCATATATAAGTTGAGTATATGTCCACAAATTTTGAACTGTTAAAAATTAATGTATTATTTGTTATGAATTTTATGAGGTATTGAAAATCATCCGTTTGTGGATTTCGAATATTTTCTGTTTGGAATTTAAAAAAACTTAAACTTACAAAGTTGTAGATAATTAAATTTCCTATGGAATAAACTTGAGATTCAAATTTTTCTGATAAAAGGGCTAATTATTATAAATTTCTGAAGTTCGAAAAATAAAATAATTTTTATTAAAATTGGATGGGACCCACTTTTAATTTTTGAAAACATGTGGGCTGCTATATTTTTCAGAAATGGCATGCTAGTCTTGGTCATTGGCATGCGTAGAAATTTTGTATAAATAATAATATTATTTTATTATTTAGTCTCTTATGGCGTTCTAGTATTTTTCTATAAATAGGTGCTTAAGTTAGAATTGAAAATCACACCATAATCAGAGAATTCTTTTTCTATAATTTTGAGCGTATTTCTTTAGAGTTTTAAAAAACTTTGAGCGTAGAAATCCGTAAAAGTTTTCTTCAAGAATATCCCCGTTATACCAAGTTGAAATACTCTTCTTTTCAAGGTAAGTGATGTTATTTTGTTCAATATTCGCTTGAAATAATATTTTCTTCCATACTCTGTAGTATGTAAGTAATATTATTTCGTTTCAGATTTCGAATTCTATACTCGTTTTGTTAAAATTTTGACTTCTATACTCCATGAAATTAGTAGAATACCCTTGATATTTGCGTTTCATCCGGTATCTTTTCATGAAAATATTATTTTGAGCATTCTTGATAAGTTTTAACTTTTTCATGTCGGAGTACTATTCACGGGGTTACTATTCCCGAAATACTATTCACCCGGAGTACTATATATGATAAAAATTGATTCGTTTTCGGCCTAAATTATTTTTGATATAATATTATTCTTGAATTCTACTCCGCAAAGCAGTATCAGGTTGACAATTTGGACATTATTAATTTCTGAATAAATTAAATTATAAATCTTTAAAAATTTATCATTGAACTTTTTTTATTAAATTCTTATATCATTGTCATCATCCTCATGTTTATATTATGTTGAAATTCATATGTGGCCTGTAGTGCATAGATGGACTTGGTATGATTATGACCAGGGATTATTCGGTATAATCATGACCGTAATGTTACAAATGATGTGGTAAAAGTCCTTATTGGCCCGTAGTGCATTGATGGATAGTTGTTGGCATGATCATGACCATTGATGAATACACGAATATCCTTGGCCCGTAGTGCATGGATAATTTGTGGTCGTGATACTAATGAATATCCTTGGTCGTAGTGCAGGGATGATGTGGATTATTTATTAAGCTGAGTCTCAACGATAAAAGTGATGAAAAACTTTTTAAATCATAGAAGATAGTAGATTTTATTCTCTACTTGACTCTTCTAATGGATTGCTTGTTCCGTTGCAGTTAAATTTGATGTTTGTTATATTTTATCAATTTAACACTGTTGAAAACTAACGATAAATTATTCTGCACTATCCTAGTCATAATATTTCTTACTGGATTAGTTGAACTCACCCTTTTATTTTTATTGTCCTCTTCAGGAAATAAGAACGTAGCCGGGACTAGTCGGAGAACGGAGTGACGGTCCAGATGATAGCATTAGTAGTCCTCACTATTCTATAAAATAGTGTGATAATAATTGTATTGAGGACACCATTTGAGTTGAATACTGTCTAGAAGACAATATTCGTTTTAAAACTCTCAGTTTATATTTTGTCATATTTTACATGACAATTGTATTATTAAGTTGTATTTGAATTTTATACTATATATTTGGCGACTCAAAATGGGTGATGTATGCCTATTTTGGGGGCGTCACAATAATGACGGTTTTTTCCGTCGCTATAGTATAAAAAACCAACTTTCTATGCTATAGCGACAGAAAAAATCGTCGTTATAGTCGGTTTGTTCTTAGTTCGCTCTTTCCAGTTCGTTGGAGAAGCAGACTGTATATATATATATATATATATATGACCAAAAGTAAACTGAAGGTTATTCTTACAACAGACCGTGTTCGTCTAATCGCAAATCAAACACTGAAAATTACTCCCTCCGTCCCAGGATGAAAGTTTTTATTATTATTTCAGGTAGTCCCAAGTTAAATGTATAATTACCTTAAATGATCTATTTTTTTATAATAATTTGCCTATAATACCCTTATTATTAATTGTTATATTTTTATTCTCTATGCATATTTATGGAGTATCACTAGTAATGTACAGAAAATTATACAATTAAATGAGAATTTAAATGTGGACAGTTTTGTCATTTTGTCATATTTCTTAATATGCCTAAATATTCAACCAGGACTTTTATCCTGGTACGGAGGGAGTATCATTCGAGTCCGCATAACTAAAGTGCGGTGACCAAAATGCCCTCAAGGTAGTACGGACAATGAGTTTAAATATAGCATTTTTTATAATTACTCTCATCCGCATTGCATTTTAGTTAAGCGGAGACTAAAAGCTTTATGTAATTGCCTCTCCCAGCCGCAGTCGCAGCCGCACTATTATATGGCGGACTGAGAGCCTTTTATACAGAGTCTCAATCTCTTTTATATTTTATGTGTAAGCTTCATGTAAGTTAACTCTATACAGTAACATTCATTAGAAGTGGGTGGTGGGTGGTGGGTGGTGGGTGGTGCTTGGATATTAACAAGTGATCAATTTTATTCGGTAACATGTTGACAGGATCGAGCTTTCCATTTTCATCTAAAAATTATTGGTCTTGGATACTGTGGATGACTAAGATCACCATCTGTTAAATATATATAGAGGCAGGCATAAATTTACAGTCTATTATTATTGTAGAACAAAATGCAAACATAAATTAATTATTTACCATGTATGTGTATAACCTCCCTCTGATCTTCTACAACCGGATGAAAACACTAGCACATTCAATAACTCAATCAGAAGGGCAGTGTTATAACTTATAAGTTCTCAGTATTCTTGGACTAACAATATCTCTAACTATATATATACTACTAAATATATTTGGTTCCATATGCATGGCAGAACCCATACTCAATTAAATACGGAAATTTGCTCGATCACTTGAGCTCAAAATGAGAGTCTAATTTATTTATAACACACTTAAATTAATTTTGATAAGATAAAATAATAATATATGAAATTTTTATTTATCTCATATATACGTTTATACTCTAAAAAAAACTTATCAAAAGAAAACTGTGTCCGACTGTAAAATTATCAGCAAAAAAAGTTATATAAAACTCTTATTATTGGATTATTTGGATACAACAACAAGTATTGTAGTGGGAAATGCATGGTCTCCCTCGTATAAAAAGACTGAAGAATTTAAAAGGGTAAGCGTTGGATGTACGTATAAAAGTAAGGTAGCGTATATCCGGACCGTTCATGAGATTTTGGTACTGTAGGGCGAAAAATAAAAATAATTTTTTTTTCCAAATATTGTCTTCAGAAAAAAAAAGTATAAGTTATATTTTAAAAAATGCCTTTTCAAAACTTAAAATATAGTAGTTTCACTACAACAAAATATATGAGAATTTCGACTACAACAAAATATATGAGAATACATTCATTGAAAAATACTTCTTCTAAAGACAAAATCTTCAATTAAATATTTAAAATCAAGCTTGCCCAACATATCATTCTCGATGCGCATGATTGCCAACCCATTTAACTTTTCTTGTGTCATAATCGAGTGCAATAAATTTTTTAACAATTTCAACTTCGAAAAATTTCTTTTAACAAATGTCACTGTTACAGGAATAGTTAGTAATACCCTATGTTGGGATTAACCTATATTTCTGCGGGTTCGGCAAATGACCACTACGACGGGATAGCCGGGATTTTACTAATATATTAGTAGTCTGGTCTTGAATTTTACTAATGTATTGGGTATCATGACCAATGAGTCCATGTTATAGAATCTAAGATTTTCTAGTTATTATAAAAATATTGTTTGGTGTGTGGATTATTGTAGAGTGTACGAGACATCTTATGAATACATCACACAAACAGGACTAATCAAATTGGTGAACTTGGATATATCGCGTGTTCTTACATTTCTGTCTTTTATATAATATTTGTGTGATTGCAATATTATTCGTTATTAAATTATAACACCCTGTAAGCAATTGAAATATTAAGAAAACAATCCAAAGTTTTTATAAAATCTAGAATTTCAATTGTCGACTCTATTTCTTTTGTCAAAATTACTTGTAACACTTGCAATTATGAAAAGAAATTATTTGAAACAACATCTCAAAATTTGTTATGTTTTAGAGCCTTTATAAGATTAACAATTTCAATCTGATATCATCCAGCATTCTTAATGTTTTTGGATTATAAATTCAAAAATATCTTCAAATGTTTGCAATTGTAAAAACCTATTCTTCAGTTGAGTAATAGTACATCAACTAGAATAAGAAAATAATTAACTCTAAAATCAAATTGAAGTAAAAATCAAACAACAAACAATGAGAGTAGTACGTGTCTTCAAGTTTCAACTTCAAATCTAAACTTTAACCAAACTCTAACATGGCTTAAATGCAAATATGCGATTATAAATTAAAATATATAATTAGGATTACGAACTCATAAAATAGTAAATCGCCAAATCAGTAAATATAATTTCTGATATAAATAAACTGAAAGGTTAAAAAAATGCATCAGTCATCAATTAAATTATCTCTTTCTTAGTATTTTTATCTTATGCAAGAACTGAGAAATTTATGAGATGCTTGAAGGTAGATTGAGAAGAAAAATAGAAGTCTGCAAGCGTTTAGTAAAGGAAGAAAAGTAATAAGCGTAGTTGCGTAAATTAACATATTTTTTTAGTTGGTTTAGTTTGGGCTTCAACAGTATAGTTGATTTGGCTCTTAAAAATTTATTGAGTTTTAAAAATTACTTTTGTATACCTATGTTATTATATATTTATATTTTTAATTTCACACACACACACATATATATATAATTTGAGACCGTTGATCGGAGACCAATGCGATCGATCCTTCTGGCCGTGCTTAGAAACAACCTACTTATCCACACAACACGTGCAGTTGCCACTAATTAATTGGATACATGATTTTAAAACTCTTATCGGACTGTCAATTCAACCGGTTAAAATCAAAATCGATCGACACTCCGATTCAATTTGAACCAATAAATTATTTTTGGTTAAAAATCGGTTGACTCATGGTGTTTAAAAAGAAGAAGAAACAAAAATATCTACACGTATGGGGAACGACCTCCAATGCAGGAACGACCTCAATCTCTGACTGTCAGCGTGTCAAATGACAGCACCAACACGTGTGGCTCCATCCACGCACCCCATTGTTTTCCTTTTCCATTGTACTGCATATATTTCTCGGATTTTACAAGTATTCGCAACTTTCGTATTTTTAGTCGGTTTATAGTTTATACAATAAAATATAGAACTAAAATCATCAATATAATAACGACTAAATTAGTTAACTAATTTACTTTTAAAATATCCAAATACTTAGTGCAGTAAAATCTCTTTTTAAGAATAGATTTGGATCAAATTATTTATATTTTAATTTAGAGGTTATTACTAAATAGAGGTATTGGTACAAAATATTTTTCGAACACTCAAAAATATTCACGACTGAGATTGTAGTCTTTTATAGAAAAATATTGTCTTTTATAGAAAAATGTAATCTTTTATAGGAAAATATGGTCTTTTATAGGAAATATAATCTTTTATAAGAAAATATAATTCTTTATAAGAAATTTAGTCTTTTATAGAAAAATTTAGTTCTTTAAAATTAATATTGTCTCTCTCTCATATATATATATATATATATATATATATATATATGTATATATGTGTGTGAAATTATTACTATATAGAGGTATAGTTTCTTAATACGAGACTTAAAAAGGATATAACATATTACAATTTAGAGGTTATTCCTATTTATAATTGGCCAAAATTGAGACCAAATTTTTTTATAATATTATAGAAGTTATTCTTATGTAGAGTATTCCTAAATAGGAATTTTACTGTATATACATGATTGACTAATTTTAATTAGAAAATCAATTTCAAAAAATAAAAAGAGCAATATCAAATGTATATTAATTACATTATAAAAATTAAAATATTAACGTTTATATTAAAATTGAATATTAAATATGTAAGGAGTGTTTTATAATTTGGCCATAAAAGAAGCTTACAAAATAAAATAGAGGTCTAGTTAGTTTAAGGGAGAACTGTTTGTCTTTCGCTTGAAGTAATATAGAGGTTACGGACAACAACATAAGTCTGTTTTAAAAATCTTATCCGAATCTAGAGATTTAGTCCGACATAAATTGAAATACTCGTCATTATAAAAAAAAATAGAGGTCAAGACGTGGAAAGGAAAGAGTGGAAGTGGGGTGAGGTCGTGGCAATCCCAAAGAGAAAGATGCTTTAGATTTTGTGTACTCCGCTTATTTTCTGGCTCCCCATTTATATTTTGACACATGTCTTTTCATTTAATTTTTGAATTAATTAATTTTAAATAAAATATTATATATCAAAATATAAATAAAGAGACACAAAGAGATAGAGAAATTGAGGACAGATGATTTGCTCTCCTCTGCTTCCTTCCTCTCAACACCCCCACTATCATTTTAAAGAAGCTTGCAAAAATTAGCTTAAATTGATTTTTTTGCAAAAAATTCACATAATTTTTTTTGGGAACAATTAGAAAAGTTAAAGATGATATAAAAAAATAAATATTTTATCTGAGTGGGCAAGGAAATCGCGCCTTGCTCGCTTAGGGTTTCGTGTTGGCTGAGGAGGAGAGAAATCCACGAAGAATACGGAATTGATTGGTTGATTGTAGAGGGGAGAACGACAGGTGGGCGATTACTCCAACGACGCGTGGCAGAACCCCTAGAATCCGGAAACCGTGTTAGGGTTATTGGGATTCCAAGAGCCTTCTTCGGTTCTTCGAGTTGAGAGAGTGTTCGAATCTTGTTAGTGCTTTTTAGGTGGAATATCCGAGCCTTAAGCTACTAAAAGAGTCCGAGTCTTGTGTCCGGAGAGCCGTCCCCTTCCAAATAGAATGGAAGGGGTATTTATAGGGTATTCTGAAAAGTAGTCATGTGCAAGGCACATGCCTTCAGGAAAATTTCAGAAATACCCTTTAGTCCTTAGAATAATGCCCATATTGCCCTGTCCTTCTAGCCACCAATCCAATCCCTCAATCAATTCCCAAAATGAGCCGCCTCCACGAGTCTTCTGCCTCGGGACACGTGGAGGCTTCTCCCGGTCTAGCACATTTATTTCTGACTTTTTCATCTTCATTCCATTAGGTTATGCGAACCCTAACTTGCACATTTAATGAGGTCGTGGAACCCTAATTGTGCATTTAATTTAATTAGGTCATGTGAACCCTAATTTTGCACATGGGCCCACAACCTTAAAAAAATGATTAAATGTTAAATTATTTTTGTCCACAAAAATAATGATATAAAATACATAAAGTGAATGATAAGTATGTTATTTAGTAAGATACATTAGTATAAAAAAAATTTACTCATTTTACTCTGTTTTCTGTAGTTTTGTTTTTCTTAATATATAAAATTTATATTTTACTCATTTTTTTAAGAACAGAAGGAATAATTTATTTATTCTTTAAATTATAAATGATAAATAAATTAAAATATATATTTTTTAATTTAAAAAGTCTATTATGTACTAGTATATTCCTGCCGTTCTTTAATATAAGTCGTTTTAAAGAAATATTTTTGTTCCTTAGTTGAGAATTTTAAGTAACCATTAATTGTTTAGTTTCTAATTTTACTCAAAGTATTAAATGTAATTTCGATACTCTAACTATTTTTTATCTAATAAATAATAATATCTTCTTTTAATATAAAAATAATATAGATAATTAATATTATATAATTATTTTTTTAATAATTATATATAATTTTAAAAATAATTTATATTAAAGAATAGAGGGAGTAATAAATAAAGGCCCGCAGGCCGCAGCCTTTAAAATTCTTCACGGCTCTTCGAGTCATCCACTTGTGGAAATATATGCATATTCTAGTAATGCCAATAGACTCGTTGAAAGAAAAGAGTGGATAGAGACGAACAAATTTAGAGGAGGATATAAATTAATATTACCTCCATATGGTAGGAGTATATAATAGTAATAATAATTTAATTGATTCATTAAATTAATGAAAGGGACACATAAAGCATCTGGAAGTGGGAGAGAGAGACAGAGAGGGACCTATACTATATTAGTAGTACTATTATTTTTATTATTTTGTTTATATCTATTTTGACCCTATAAACAAATATATTAATGGTGGGTGTTACGTGTCCCCCAAGCATAGCTTAGATTACATTTTCCATGACATTACGCTATACACAAGAAAACAAATTTCATGATTTAATGGATGATCCAAGCCACACCCACTTCCCACCTATAATAATCCCCCACACACACACACTATTTTCTTTTCTTTTTTAATCTAATGTCAAAAAACCAAATAAAGAAATGATGCAAGCTCCAACCCCAACTGCCTATTCAATAAATAATATTGTATATTAAATGGACAGTTGATAACGTCAAAATAATAATTATATTGTCTAAAAATTTAAATTTTAAATTTTTTTTGTCAAACTTTAAATTTTAAATTATTTAAATAATTTATTAAATTTTAATATTTAAATTATTTATATTTTGAGATCAGCTTATTTTACAGCCTTATAGAAAACATATTAACCATAAATTAACATGCAAATTGTAGGCAGAGAAAATCAGTTCATAAGAGAATCCCTTTTTATTACTTTTATATTTTATACCTTATCGATATTTTCAATTTAATGAGTTGTACATCAAATCCATTAAACAAAAAAATAAATATTTTTAGCCTTTCATAAATATTTTGAAGAAAGAATGAAATTACAAATTTGAAGAGAGAAAATGAAGTTGCAGATTTAATGACTAAGGTTTTGAAGAGACTGTTGAAGATAAATTTTCTAATACGACTCAACTATTTAAGTATCCAAATAGTTGAAAAAACTGTTGGAGATGCTTTTAAGTAAGTAACACAAGATGATGCTATCTAATAAAAAAGATCAAACCATATACATATACTACAAACATATATTACAACCACTTTATTATGTATAAAACATCTTCTGTACAATTATATACATGTATCTTCACTATCCATCATATCTGGCTGAAAGAGAAAGGTACTTCCTTCCCCCTTCAATTCTGAAAGAGCTAGCTGAAACTGCTGTCTTATATCTATATATACACAAGATACTCAAACTATACATATATATATGATTCTAATTTCCACACATGCTACATTGCTATACCTTGGTTCTGCATTTTTTCCATTATTTTGTTTTTTGCGACTTCAGTTGTATCATTTAATATCTAACAACTTAATTATACCTTTTACCTTTTGGTCAGTCCACTAGTTTGTGACAATGTGTAGAGAGATTTAGTCCATTATTGAGCTTTACGTTATCAAAATGGAGCTCGGTGTGGAATGCCCTTCCTCCTGCTGGAATTACGATGGTTGAAAGGGGGAGGAGTGCCTGGGGAAATACTGTGGATACCTTGCTCCTCATCTCCGGAAGTACTAGAACCTGAAGACTTGCCGTAAACACCGCCATAAATGCGGCGAAAATCAGATGAAAACATAGGGGCATTCAGGTAACGATCGAAAACATGGGTCCTGCGGATCTTCTTTGGGGTTGAGGGCTCATCTGATTCAAAGCCATTGAATTCATCCCTATTATGTTTCACCCTCAGTGTGAATGTTAGCTCAGGTTCACCCCTCATTATACCCCCAAGCTGTTATAAACAAGGAACACCCAAGTCAAAATCACAGCAGTAACGACATACTATTTGATAATGGGAAAAGGGGAGGGAAGATAATTAAGAAAGGCATTCAATAATTGGAAAAAGAGAAAAAAACATTTATAATAAACTACTACATTTCAACAAAAAAGCTACCAAGAAAGAATTCAAACACGGAACTTAACTCCATTTTGTGGTCACGTGTTGTACGAAATAGAACATCTCAAAGTCATGAAAAGTAGGTATTGAATCAACAATAAGTTGGCTTTATTTATTGGTTAGTGTAAAAGAAACCCCCCACAAGACAGAATAGTGTCGAGAAATTAATACTCAACCACCTTAAAATACTAGTCAATATAAAACGGACAAAAAGAGGGAAGAAAATTCACCTTGCAACCAAGAGAACAAAACCTGAAAGAGTCGAGAAGACTTCTGCAACAAATTTCACAGGTGTTTGTAACTCCTTTTCCTGGCCTGGGCTGTGGACGCTCGTTGAGGAAGACAATTTTCGCACTATTGATAATGTAGGTTTGGACACAAGCTATGTCGATGTACTTCTGAATCTCATTCACTCTCACCACATTATGGTACGAAGATCTCCTTATCTACATATACATAAAATTGAATTTCAAAGAATTAAATCAAATCCAAACAAATTGAAACCAGAAAAGCTAACGGTTCAATCTATGTTCTTATTCGTCTACCCACGTTTCCAAATGCACTTGAAAATCTTGTTCGTTTACAAAAATCTTATTATAAAGGCAACTTATTTAATTAACAATCGCAAGAGCATTTGGAGCTACTCTATACCATTCTGGTATGGCTGTCCAAAGGCATTTGAAAATCTTGTTTGTTTACAGAAATCTTATTCTAAACGCAGCAAACTAAATAACAAACGTCGGTTCGGAGCTGCACCGAATAAACACTTAAAAAAATGCTACTGCAAAGAAAATAATATCAGACAAGTTTGAGTGGAAGAAAGAAAGGGGAAACTAACCTGAATGACATGGTGATCTTTGTGATGGATCAAACAGTAAGAGCAGAGAGCATTCCCCATGCAGTCCAAGCAATACATATTGCATTCGCTTTTGTTCGAATCACCATGAAATGGGCAGGGTACGAAGTAATTGGCTTTCAGCAGTGGTTTCAACCATGGTGGACCCATTTCCTCATTATTTCCCATTTTAACAATCGGACTCACCTAAAATTATCAAAAATAAAACCAACCCACACACAGAATTAACTAACCGGTATTCAATCATTTATCAAACCCCAAATGTTATAAACACAAGCAAAATCAGTTCTTCACAACAGTTATTCAAAAAGTATGAAATTTCAAATGGAATGAAGAAACAGGGGAAAGAATACCATGACTTCGACTCAACTAAATTATCAAAAATAAAATTAACCCAGATACAGAATTAACCGGTATTCAATCATTTATCAAGAAAAATCAGTTCTTGACAGCAGTTAACAAAAAAGGATAAATTTTCAAAAAGAACGGAAAAACAGGGGGTAAAATACCATGACTTTCTTATGGTTGCTCTTCAGAACCTCGATCTGTTGCTGTTGAACGTTGAAATCCAGAATTTCTAACTAGAGTTAAACCTAAAACATGCATTAGTTTTCCTTATTAATAAAAAGAATTTTTTTTAAAAAAAATAAATCATAAAAAAAGGAATACAACCCAACCCAACCCAACCCAACCCCCTGTAAACTAAAAAAAAACTTGTGCAAATAAAAACGGATAATACCTCTGAAATATTCTGGAGCAGATGAATGAAGGGGAAATTGTCACATAGACAGTCTTATCTGTGCTCTGTTTGTGGTGGTGTTGTGAACTTAAAACAGAGAAAGAGAGAGAGCAAAGGAGAAAGACTAGAAGACCAAGAAAAAGATTGAAAGGAAATAAATACTACTAAAAACTTTATAAGGCGGTCGACATTATTGTATTATTATCAATTTATTATTTAAAAATTAATATTCCATTAAATAAAAGAGATAATAAAATAAATTAATAAGGAAACATGCCTGGTGATTGAATAATGTTAATTTTGGGGGGACGAACGGATATGAATGAATGGGAATTTGGACCCGCAAGATTCTGTTTTTGTTGTAAAACCATGACCCGACCCGACTACTTATGGAAAGTTTTGTAGTACTAATTTCAGTATGTGGTCACCATCATGTCCTAACATAACATGGGTTCCCTCTCCATTCCTGCCGTCCGATGAGAATGAGTACTACGTGGTAGAAACCTCGTAAGTACTAGTATTAAATTATATTTACATTTTGATTTGATTTTGTTAAAAATATAATTAATGGTCTTAAATCTGGGCCTAACAACCACTTTATTTAGATTCTTGAAAAAGAGAAATAAAATAAGACTTGAATGTGATTCGATGCTGAAATTTCACAAATGTAGATGGAACTTGTGCTTAAAGGTTTTTCCTTTTTGTCATTTTACCTCCAGGTTTATTTAACTTTTATTTCTTTTGATACCAAACCATAAAAAACACAAACCCTTTTATTTCTTTTTTTCCGAAAGAGTTTATCAGCTTTATTATAATACCTCAGTCCCACGTCATGTTGGATATTTGAATTCTAAGCTTATAATTAATACTTCGGTCATATATATATGTTAAAATTAGATTTAATCTTATTTATGATCGTGCATATTATCAGAACAAAAATATTATTGATAGAGCGTTGCAAAAGTGTCGCTAAATGTATATTTATTCGTTTTTTTATGACAATATTTTGGCTGCTGAAGAAAAACGATCGACGCCGGTTCTAGTAAAACTTACTGCTTTGGCAACATGATTTTTTTGCACTGACAAATGACAATATCAATCACATTTTAGTTTGAAACTAGAGGATATGATGATGGCACAAGCAAAGAAAAAGAAAAGAACTGTTACCAGCAGAACACTCGTCGAATTACTTTCTTGCAACACTCATAAATTCAGCAGCAAATTCCTCATCATTCTTGCTCAACATGTCTTTCAAGCTACATTCAACATTCCTACTCTTCAACTCCCAATATCTGGGTTCTATTTTTCTCTCCAAGGAGTAACTGAAATACCTCGGATAATCAACAACATCTCTCGTAGGTTTTTTCATGGTGTTCACTAGGAATTCTAACTTGGGTCTCAAAACCTCTTTAATGCTGTACCCGAGTATCGGTGAGAACCTACACACCATGAATGTCACATCCCTCTTCGACAGCCCAATCTTTATTAAGTAATTCATTCTGCGCCAACCACGAAACCAAGTTACTCACAAAAAATTCAATATTTCTCTAGCGACTTCCACAATGAGACTAGAAATGAAAAACAAACAACAGTAATGCTAAATCATGATGGTCCATGCCCTCATTCTCAGGGAGTGGCTATAAATCTGTGACAATATACTATGTGCAGATATAATATGTTTGAACTCTTATTCCTGTAATATAACGATCACAACATTTGGAAGGCCATCTGGAGTTGCTGCAGTTCATGATATGTCACTTAGAAAGTTCAGAATTAGGATCATTACCGAGGAAGTAAGGCTTTGTTGACGTCGCATACAAAGAGCTCTGGGTATTTTCTGATGACACGGGGAAGATTACCCTTGGAAACACCAATCCTATTTAGGAAGTCAAGCTTCTTCTTGAGAATTCTCTCGATGTCTGTCGCGAAGATTTCAGGGCACCGTCCAAGTATCCTACCAACAGTTTCCTCATCAAGTCCTAATTCCTTCAGAAAATATACCACCTGAATAATCAAATTCACTAAAGACCGTAAATGCAAGTCGATAAAAATGACAAACTCTATAAACTGTATCAGTCGCTTCACATAGTGATGTTTATTGCAGCATAAAATCTGAAACTCAGAAGCGCCTCTATAATGATTTGACCATGTTATTATTCCATAAGAGTTAAGAGCTATCATAAATTAATAGCTTGCGAAGTACATTTCATGCCCTAGGAGAAGAAAGAAGGAAAAGAACAATACTATTAAATAAATTCTACACTTAAAATTATGACAATTGGGTAATTATCCACGATCTGATGACATCTTAAATATATTTTTTTAAAAGTTATCATTTTTGCCTTTCTTCCCAATGTTGATGAAAAGAGGAATTTTTTTCATTTTGCCAGTGATGGAATAACGCATCATTAAATAGAAAATAATCACAACTCAGTTACACTACTTCGACCCCAATATAATATATCAATCAATGGTCTGGTAATAAAACAAACTTAAAAAAAAAATTATGCTAAAGCAACAATTGCATAACAGAGGGAGCCTCCAAAATGGAGCCACCACAATCCAAAAGTTACATAAAAATTGTAGTGGGAACTGCATCAGCTGTCCATTATTTCTTGGAAGAAGACTATCAAGCATCAAAAAGAATCATGCACTATGAAAGCCGTATCTAATGAATACAGGAAGCAATGATCTACCAAGTTTAAAAATTCATCCATTACAATACAATCATAGAAATATCAAGATTCAGGGATTGATAATAAATTAGTATGGCACATGCTGCCCATTCTAACTTGCCCCTTTGCCGCCCATTCTGACTTGCCCCACGACCATAAGTAAGAATGCTATCACACAAGCCATTGAAATACTGTCCAAAGACAAGAGTGTCTAAAAAAATTAAAATTATAATAGCTCAATTCAAGGATCACTAATATGTCAAAATTCCCATGACTAAGCTGCACATATTTTGATTTCCATGACCTAATGGTAGACTCACTCCATAATTAAATAGTGCACAAATTGTTACTCTAAAACCTAAGTACAACTGTACAACATAAGTTTTTAGAACACGTTTAAAGCTCCACTAGACTACACTTGACTAAAAATACTTAACTTGAAAATCCTTGATTCGTTTACAACCGTAATACCTGCATCACTATAAAAGTATCAACTACAAATGATTGAATATTGAGTTTTTTTACCAACTACATAACTCTCAAAACTTCTCCTTTCTCATGTTAACCTCAAAATCCAACACTAGGAATGAAAAGTGAGATCGTGAACCAGATTTAGATGAAGAAAAAAATAATGGAACAACATTCTTCCTTGCATAACTGCACGCAACTATCCTTTTACTTCAGTGGTAATTGAGATATTTAACCTTGAAATAGAAGTCAAAACATAAACCCAAGAAACATACGGATGATACCTCTGCATCCATGTCATAAACTACGATAGAAATGAAGTGAAAAACCAACCTGTTGAAATTCCTGAGGTTTCCGCAGTAGTAGCTGAGGACTTTTAGCAATAACTTGGCCTAACTTCTTGTTACTAACACCTAATTCCGCAAACTGCTTTACCATCAATATCAGCTTATCTATTGAGCAACCCAAAAGATGCGGCCTATTTTTGATTGCACGGTCAACGCTGAATTTTGGTACCTGCAGGGAAAATTTATTTACATATATATGTCTTGCTGATAGAAATATGAAAGGAAAGGATCTAGACAGAGGAAACATTGACACAATGAGCGCTCCCCACCCCAACCCCCAAAACAAAAAAACCTTCGAAACTCTAGCCCTGACAAGATGAAGAAAAAAGAAGGAAAAAGGACCAAGTGACATTATAATTCCAAGTAGAAGTTGTCTATGACCCAATCACGTATTTACTTTTAATAGAAGTCTACGACTGAATCATACTGTTTCAAAGGAAATAGAACAGAAGTTTGTGGAGATAACTACATTATTTTTCACCTCACATAGATATTTCATTATTATCCATTGTCTATAAATTTCTAATAAAACAAAAATTCAAGTTCCCGTTAAACATTAACAAGAAGACCAGAAGTTTCATATACTTGAAAAAACAATTGGTTCTGTTCATGGCTACATCGTATTCCATTCTGTCATCACAACTAGGACCAAAATGCCAAAATATCGCACACAAGAAGTTGAGTACCTTCTTCGTATCAAAGAAAGACTGGATTTTCACACAGTTTTTCTGAATGCTTGTCGAAAGAATCCAAGGATACTTCAGCAATAACCTACCCAAATCCTTATTTTCGGCACTGACCTGAAAAAATGATGTGCAAGGATGATCAAATAATAAGCACATAAGATTCCCACAATATTACAAAAATTCACACTCAAGGAGATTGTCACACCAAGCCCAAGTTTGGCAACTTTGGTATGACTTTTTCAACCTTAGGAAGGATTTCAACAGACTTCAATCAAGTTAGTTGATGATGTGAGAGAAAGAGCTCAATCCAAGAGCGGTTTTAGTGCTGAATTGTTGATTCTCTGTCAAAGAATGGTGACAATCAAGATAATGTGCAAATCTACTACAACTCAACTGAGCTTCCTTCTTCATGTAGTCAGTCTCCTGAAGATTATAGGTGATCCATTCAACTAAAGGAAATTACTTTCCTAGTACCTAGTATGATGTTGGGTGTCCCCCATTGTAATTGTTAGGGGTCAGGTTTATGCCCACCCAATTGCAATAGTTTTTCCAGAGTCCAATAAATCTTGTTCCTGGAAAACACCCCCTGTCCCTCTGGGCCTCGAAGGAGGTATTACCCTGGAAATTTTAAAAGAGAAAAACTGAGACAAGCTCTGCCTTTAGGCACACAGATATTGCACAATTGAATGGCTCCAAAGGCTCTACCCAGATTAAAATTTTCTCAAAAGACCTATCTCTTAATACTAACATTGTATTAGAGTGTTTCTAAAGTGTCGTTCTGGTAAAGTTCAGCCTTCAATACTCAAAAGCTTCTGTTAGCAGAAGTTACATCATGTCTTAACTCATATTACTCCAATATTTGCTCTGGACACTGTTACCTCTACAATGGCCATAACCATTGGGTGTCAGTCTCTGCTCTTATGGTGGTGATGACAGAGACGGTACAGAAAGTGTCCTGAACTTAAGGTTATTGCAATAAATGTCTCCAAACTAAAGAAACTAATATATTTAGGTAATTATGAATCATAATTCTCATAACATCACTAGAATCTAAACTAATATTTCAACAGTAACTAATGTTTACTGACAATAACAACTGTCTCAAGAATCAAGATGCTCAAATGGTGAAGCAAACATTTAATACTTGAGTCTTCAGCAATTAAACTTACAAACCTAATTGCAAAAAAAAAAAACTTTAGGGATTGTATATGTGGAACCACTTCTCCAGTTACTATTTTCAACCCAAAAAGAATTGCTTTGAAAATCAATCTGGCACATACTTGTACCATAAAAATCTATCAGAATGTTGTTCTGATCTTAAGGTTCTTGAAAAATATCTCCGAACCAATGAAACTATGTTGTTTAGGTAACCATGAGTCACAATTCCCATAACATCACTGAAACAAAAATTAATATTTCAACAGTAACTTATATTTGCTTACACTAACACCTGTCTCAAGATGTTCAGATGGTGGAGCCAAAATGTGATACTCGATTCTTCTGTAATCTAAACTCACAAACCTCATTGCAAACTTTGGATCCACCTCCATTTATGAATTGCTTTAAAAGTCTATGTGGCACATACTTGTACCAATTAAAATGGCTAATCGTACTAGGCAGTTGTCATGGCATTTTTGTCATGTGCCGGCTCCACTCAAACAGTTCTAGACCCTCCAGCCTACATATGAGTCTCTTTTAAAACTTAAAAGTGAAGCAGTTAAATCTCATGTTGTTCCAAACATATATTTTAACTACACACTATTATTGCAAGTCAAGATTATTAATATTTCAAACCAGTTCATGGTAAATGATCTTCTTTTTTGTTTTTTGTTTGAAAAAAAAAACAAGTTTTGTTTTCAAATGAGAATTCTGTCATTGGAACAAAGGGAGAAGTTCCTAAATGCATTTATTAATCCTGAAACATCAAACTAGCATATATTATACAATACCACAAAGTAATGAAAAACTTATTTATAATTAGGGGTGTGCAAATCCATAAGGTACAAGCGGTTTTTTACCGAAACCGGGCAAATCGAACCGGACGGTTCGGTACCGGTAAAAAAAACGGAACAAACCGGTTAAACGGTATAGGTACGGTATTTAAATTTTGGGATTACCGGACTGGTATTAACCAGTTAACTATTATATATTTATATTATATATATTATGTTAGCCTGTTATGATATATATAATATACTCAGCAACTCAATCTCTCATTCTCTATCAACGATCTGTCTCTTCTCCTCGTCACCACATCACAGAGTCACAGACTCTCTCTTCTTCATAGAGTTGCATTCTCTCTCTCATAGATATTGCCTCTCCATCTCATATTTTTAAGCACAATTTTTACTTTGACTTCCGATTTTCTTTTTCTCACTCTCACAAGTCTCATCTTTATGGGTTTATCGTAATCAATTTGAGGTTGATCTAGTGATTGTATACTTTGTAATTGGGATTTGACAACGATTAATTGTAATTGTATGTGAAAATTTCTATCTTTGGGTGACTTTTGGGTGGCTAGGGTTTTAATTTTATTGAAGCTAACTGGTTGTAATATGTGGGATTTTCTATCTTTGGGTGACTTTTGGGATTTTCTATCTTTGGGTGGCTAGGGTTTTAATTTTATTGAAGCTAACTGGTTGCAAATAGAAGGTTGTTGAGATAATTAGTTCATCAGTGTTGAACATAATCAACAGATAAGGCTTTGTTTGGATGCATAGATATTACAAGGAATTGATTCATCGGTATATGAAACATGTGTTTACCGATACCGTCCTGGTACCGTGCAAGCTCACCGGTACGGGAAACCGGTTTAATCGGTACCGGCTTCGGTATCCCATTTTGTACATAATCAGTAATCGGTACGGGAGGGTCAGGTACAGGACGGGACAGTAAATTACCGATGACCACCCCTATTTATAATCACGTTTCAGGTGTATCTACAATAATATTTGGATGATGTGATCGGAGAGTATAGTATCCTACAATTACCATTATCCTCAAAGAAGAAAAAATTGAAACTCCATCTTACAGATGCACAACAAAATTTGGGGCCATTCCAAAATGAACTCAAACAGTATGACAGATATATAGAAAGTTTAACATAAGACAGGAGCTGCCCAATATAGTTCACTTAAAACAAACATACCTTGGCCAAAGCCGGTTTAATGTCCTTTTCAATGTCATAGAACAGAATGGGTGGATACAAGAGAATAATATTTCTCATGCTCCTTTTAGGGACTCCAATGTCTTCAAGAAATCCAACCATTGGCTTCATACGAGATTCCAGTGGTAGCAAAAGAAGACGCGGAAATGATTGGATGATGTGGTGAAAAGATGCATCTTTGGAGCCCAACATATCCAGACCTCCACGTCTTGCTTGAGTCTAGGGCATTAAGTTCAATCTTTATATGAGCAAACAAAGAAGGAAAAACAAATGCATATTAAGAGAATAACCGATGCTACATAAGAAAAAAGTAACATTAATAGAGAGATAATAAAAGAAAGAAGTGGTAAGTTACTAGCTGCCATCAATAAGCTCAATAACCAGAACAATATTAAGAGTAGGTCTACATAGTAATAATACTAATAAACAGTAACCTTTTCAAAGAAGGATAAGGTTTGTTGGAGAGCATCATCATCAACAGGAATTGATAGGCGCATCATCATCCGGCGGGCAATTTCTCCAAGATGGACCCCATCATCATTATTGTCAGAAAAGAACATTTCCTTCACATACTTAACCTATAAGATGCAGGAAATACTTACAAAATAAGAAACGTAAAAGGCTTTAACAACAGCTACTAGTAGCAGAAACTAAGAATAAAAATGCTTCTGAGAGAGAGAAATAAAGAATGAAAATACTCCCACATTTCCACCCCCAAAAAAAAAGAGTCGCATCTACAAAATTTGCAAAATTTTCAAACTTTAAAGGATATATATTTGTTACATATTTACCCCTAAATTTACAATTGTTTAGTTTAGTAGTTATGTGTCAAGTAACCAACTCATCTAAAAGCTTAGAAAGAGGTCCCAACAATGTATATCAAGCTAACACCTACTTCACATGCAGGACCTTGCACAACACAGAGTCATACACATCCAGGGGCAACATGCAATCTGGAAGAATTGAACCCAAAGCTGTGATATCATACTAAATGACCAACTCATCTAAAAGCTTAAGTTGTTAAAAAGAAACCCCAACAATGTATTTCAAGCTAACACCCCCCCCCAACCCCACATGCATATATGGAGAGACAAATTAATATCAATTAAAAGGGCAACATTGAACAAAAGACCTTGCACAACATACACGCCCATATAAAGTTATTCATGTGGCCTACCCATGCACATTTCAATATATCCCGTTCAGTATATGTTCAATATTTTAATGTCGCCACGTGTGAAGGCACATGTGGTGGGGGTGGGGGTGGGGGGGGGGGTTATTGCGTTAAAGTCCTGCATTGATTAAGTTTGACCTTGAAGGCCTCTCTACTTAGTACCAATTAATTTTAAGTTGGATGCATAATATGTAATTGTGATGGTAGACAACATTGTGTCATTTTAAACTACTATCGATACAAATGGGAGACTTATTGGCAAATGGCAGTTGATCAGAGTGATTATTAGTAAAATTTCTTGTATTGTGATTAGGATATAAGAATGTACCTTGACAATGAGGTGGGAAAGCGTCTGCTGAGAAGAGAGATAGGAGCGGGAGAGATGCATAGCCGATGGAAGAGATAGACCAACAACGCTTTCCAAAAAGGGAACAATACCCTTGTCCCCTTTTTGCTGCCCCATCTCATATACCTTATCCTTGAAGGATTTTTGTTTCTCTTTGCTATTGCTGCTTTTGTTAATGCTAATTTCCAGTTCATCCAATTCCCGAACAGCATCCACCAACATTTTGACATAATTGGGCGAATTCAAAGCCATTTCATAAGCCTCTTCCTTTGAAACACTATCCCTACCATATTCCTGTATAATTTCCAAGATAGCCTCTAGTGCAGCTTCATCTTCCTCAATGGTGGAATCCTTATAACAATCACCTTCGTCGGAACCGGAAAACCCAACAGCCGATGGCAGATTGTCAAACAATTGATGATGAAAAAGGGAATTTGGTTGTGGAGTAATTCTTCTTTTGGAATTCATGAAGAGGGGTTTATTATAGTCATAATTAGAAGTGGTGGGAGCAAGTTGAAAGAGACGATTGGATGGTTGCGGCGAAGTTGTTGCAGCAATTGGAACCACCAAGTTTGATGAACTAGTGCTACTATACATTTTCTCGGACGAATCCTGGCTAAACTACAAAATTAGAGTATACTGTAGAGAGCAGAGGTTCACAGTCACCAAACCTAAAACCCTCTGCTAAAACCCTAAACCCTGTCCAAACAATAATAGGAGGAATAATCTTGATGATAGTGAAGAATTTGTATGCATAACCTGCCGCGAGAAAATAAAAACCCAACCTTGCAGGATGTTTAAATGTAATTTCTTTTTCTTTTTCTTTTTGATAAAAATGAGAAAATTAAAATAGTGTTTGATTGATTATAAAATTATTAAAACATTTTTAATTTTAAGATTAATTTAATTTTTTTTACAATTATCATAGTAGATAATTTTCATAATCATATTTTTAAAATTTGATAAATTCATACTAGATAATTTTCAATTTTCATAATCATAAATTCTAAATTTGATAAATTCATTCAAATTATGCCTTTTTTTTATGTGAACAGCTCAGTTCGATGGGTAGGACAACAGATTTGGGTTTGTGGGTTGGGTTGGGCCGTATAAGTACTGCTTTTGATCTTTCTTCCTTTTTTGCTTTTTATGGGCCAGAAGCCTATATTCAAATTTTCCATATAAAAGCTCTTACTTTGCTCTTTACCAAGAAGAGGTTTCAATCTAGTAAAATATTAAAAATTGATCCTATATTTTCATTCTAATAAATATAAATAACAAACAACATTAATACAAGATCATGGGTTGCATTTAATTCTATAAAAGAAGGGGATAAAGAAAATTAAAATTTTAAAAATAAAACTTTTACTAATTCCTTCCTAAAATTCTCACTTTCAAAACAAATAAAAAATAATTATACTTTTTTCGTGTATCCTCTTGAATATATACTCTAGATTTTAATTAAGTACAAAATTAAAGAAAAAGCTAATATCGCATGTAAAATACTCAAAATCTCAAATAGTCGTAATAATTTTAAGATCTTTTAAACTTAGAGATTAAGGGATCACTCACGGAAGCTATATCCCGAAATAAAAATTTAGTTAGTTAAAGTTGTTTGATTCGATCGAATCTCTCTCTTTTTTTCTTTTTTTAGTTTCTTGCATCTATTTTCCTTGTAAATGGAGCCCAAAGAAAACATTATGGGAATCATTTATAAAACATAACCAATAATTGGGCATTTGTGAAGCCAATAAGTCAAGTTATTGTCAAGGAAAATCATCAATATATATATATATATATATATATATATGAGATTTCTTTTGATGATTTTTCAGTGAATATGCTTTACAACTCATAACAAAGAAAATGTTCAATATTTTGCAACTAAATTAAGTAGCTCATGAATCTCGGCAACTTTTCTAATCAACTGAAAAAAGGGGTACAAAATTTTCTTCACTTTCCCACTTCATATCGAATATTATGGAGAAAAAAACATCAAGGGATCAATATACATATATATATATTCGTGTCATGCTCATTAAGGACCAAGACTTAATATTTAATTATTGCTAGAAAAGAGATTATTATTATTATAAGAAACAAAAAAGCAAATTAGATAAACTGAAAAGAGAATAACTTGACTTTGGGGGCATTTGTGTTTAATTTTAAGTGCATGTCCACCTTGTATGTTTCCAACTTTGGTT
This sequence comes from Panax notoginseng, assembly GCA_016801055.1. Taxonomy (NCBI): domain Eukaryota; kingdom Viridiplantae; phylum Streptophyta; class Magnoliopsida; order Apiales; family Araliaceae; genus Panax; species Panax notoginseng. The sequence continues at coordinate 10,694,185 of CM029018.1, read as the reverse complement.
CTAATCCAAGTTAATTTGTACTACTAGCTTGTCCGTTTCAATATTATTTTAGCTACTACATATATATATCATCTGTTCCAAATCAGAAATGTATTCTTTAAATGATTATTTTTTTTGCGGTTGAGTAAATAATGAGCATCTCTAAAAGTTTTAAGAATTAGTAATGCTAAAAGCACAAACTATCCGAAGACTACATTGAAACAATTTGTTGATCAATATACTGAGGTTGAATATGTCACATCAGCAGTTTATAAAATGTTTGTAAAATAGTTTGTGTCTGTAACATTACTCAAGTTTTAAATGTTGATAAAAATAAGTGTAAAAGTGTGTATATATATATATATATATATATATATATATATATATATATATATATATATATTTAATATGATGGTACAAATATTGCTATAATTATGAACATCATAGAACTTTATTCTTCAAACATATCCCTAAACCATAGCTAGAATTGGGTATTGTTCGGATTAAAAAATAAGCGTATGAAATTAAGATATTTTTCATGAGTAAAATTATTAGTTACACAAGATTTATGGAGCCCACTTATATTATTCTAATTTTTGAAGGACTGAAAAAACGTATCCCTAAATTTGGGAGGGGTGGAAGAGTATGTATGATTTTATGTCCTTTTTCTCGTTAAATAAAAATTAGGGCAAATTGCAATATAGTAAGCTCCTAATTATGCAACGTGTATATATATATATATATATATATATATATATATATATATATATATATATTAAGGTGCCTGCCTTCCTGGCATCTGCATTGCGTTTAAACAGTAGGGATTGAAACTTTTTCAAACTAGCATAAATAACATGCAAGATACCTTGCTTTGCAATTTGCAACACCCATAGAGCTTTAAGGTGACAGAACTCGATCTGTTTAGAATTAATATAATTAATTATATATTCTAAAAGCTCAAAAATCATGAGCAGAATTCCCTATAAGAATATTACAGGAGCATTTCACATGAATAAATATTTTTCAATGGAACTTCCTGCAAGAAAGTCTCTCACTGTTGAATTTCCGACGTCCCCAAATCCTACTGGTTTCCCCGGAGAAGAGAAACTTCATCCCAGTCACTCCCAACACCCTTTAGTTGAAGTGACGGTGTCGGATCTCTTCACCTGCAATGGCTGCAAAGAGATAGGTTCAGGCAGGAGGTTTTCTTGCCAGCAATGTGATTTTCAGTTGCATGATTTTTGTGCCTTGGCTCCTCCTGCTCTCAAATCCCATCCCCTTCATGCACAGCACCAACTTGTTTTTTATTCTAAGCCTAAACCAGGTAAATATATAATTTCAACATCTTAATTTCTTTCATTGGTTTTCAATTTTATATTAATTATATATATATAAAGATCATCAATTATTTGTACGTACGTACTGACTAGATGATATCTATACATCTCCTTTAATGGTATGGTTCAAATAAATAAAGGTGGAATTTTATGGCCAAGGTGTGACGTCTGTGAAAAGCCCACCAAGGGCTTCACATTCCGGTGTAGCGCCTGCCATTTCCGGTTACACCCTTGTTGCGCCATGCTTTCCAATGAAATGAACTTGTCAACTCATGAGCACAAGTTAAAGCTCCTACCACCGTTACCAAATGACTACTCTGTTTTCACCTGTGCCGAATGTAAGAGGCAGAGATCAGGCCGAATGTATCGCTGCACTGTTTGTAATTACCATCTCCATGCAGTTTGTGCAAAGAACATGATTAATGGGCTTGAAGAAAATGGAATCAAGAGATCGGGAAAGCCAAGCATGATAGGCCCAACAACCCGTCTGGCATCTCAAATTGTCATTCACTTTATTGGGGGGCTAATGGATAGTGTCGGGCAAGGTGTTGGACAGGTTTTGGTTCAAGATTTTGCAAAAGGGGGGTACGACGCTTCAAGAAAAAGGATAAATGGTTAACAGGTTTAGGTTTGAATATGCACTTAGTAATATTAATTGTGATCTTATATGTGTTTGAATCAGTAAAGTTTAGATTTTCATGCATATAATTAATTGTGTGATTGTTTATAGGCTTATATATAGCCAAATTAAGATGGTCTTCGAGATTTGTATTTCTCATGTTAAGGGTGATGTTTAATTAATCTTATGGTAGTAATAAGGGTGATGCATGTTTAATCTTGGATTTTATCAGTGTACAGATTTTGTGGTGGGAAAGTGTTGTCATAAAATTAGTTAAATGCTTAAGAGGTTCCAATATTCAAGTTTATGCATACTTACGGGAGTGTACAAGTTAGTATGAAGTTAACTTAATGGTAAGTTGGTCAATTGATCACACACAGAACTGGAGGTGATATCAATTGACCAATTAACCGTAAAGTTAACTTAACTTCATGATAACCGGATCCATAGTTATCATATCTAAAAATCCATATAATTAATAAGCCGAGCCTTTTGTTTATTTTCTTTCGGGTCATCAAGACTGTTTTTCCTTTTTGGTTCATTGGCATTTTCAAAAGCTATCTTTCAACTATTACAATAAGAATTGAAAATAATAAATCCACAACAAAAATGGATGTTTTCACATGAAAATCGTCGCTATAGATCCTATAGCGACAATGTTCACCAAAAATACATTGATTTCTATATTTTATATGGAAATCAATACAAAAATGCAATGATTTCCATATAAAATATAATTTGAAAAAATATAAATTTTATAAAAATCCCGTGACTTGCACGGGTTGCCAAAATAGCAACAAAGAAAACAACAATTTATGTTCCGCTTGGTTCAATATTTTGCATCTAAATAGCTCATGAATATGGCCAACTTTTCAAATCAAATGAAAAAGGGGTACAAAAGTTTCTTCCCTTAATTTGCCACTTCATATCGAATATTAACAAGAAAATAAACTTCCGAAGGATCAAGGTTCGTGTAATACACATTAAGAACTAAAATTTGTTTAGTGCTAGAAAAGAGATTATTATTAACATCAAAAAAGCAAATCAGAAAAACTAAAAACAGAATAATTTGACTTTAGAGCATGTGTTTAATTTTAAGTGCATGTCCACCTTTGCGTGTTTCCAACTTTGGTTCTTATCCCAGTTTGTACTCCTTCTGAAGAACCAACATGTCCTAAGTACTTAGATCCTAGTTAAGTGCAACAAGGTCTAGTAATTTGGGAGGCCCGTCTGGCCTCCCAAATTATCATTCACTTCCTTGGGGGCCTAAAGGATGGTGTTGTGCATAGTGTTGGACAAGTTCTGGTTCAAGATTTAGCAGTACAAGGAGTCAAGGAGTAGGATAAATGGTTAAGTATTATCTTGTGTGTTTATTGCAACTACTCTCTAGTGTTTGAATCAGAAAAGTAGAGGGTTTTATATAATTATGTAATTGTTTATTGGTTTTTATAGATGGTTTCAGATATGTATTTCTCATGTGTTTGTGGGAGAGAGTGAAATTAGTTGAATGTTCTAATAAGAGGTCCGGACATCTATGATTTCTAAAAAATAAAAATAAATATTCTATTAAAACTGTATTATGTTATAAAAAATAAAAAGATTACAATAAGAAGAATTAATATGATAATTCTTTCAAACTAATACAATAACCAGGAATAGGATGAATCGTATCACACCACAAATACTCTTTTATAATAAAATTCCAATATTTAAGTTTATGGTGGAATCTTCAATAAAATTACCTTGAGGAGCACTATTGTCATATCTAAATATCCATATAATAAGACATGACTCGTGAGCCTTTAATTATTTTCTTTTGGGTCTTCAAGACTTTTTTTCCATTTCATTGTCTTTAGACTAAAGAATTCAATCTTGACACTTTCAAAAGCTATACTTTTAACTTTTACAATAAGAATTGTTTGGTTGACACAGAATTTATAGTCATTAAGAACCAAGGACAAGAGGAAATAGCCAAAATGAATAAATTTCAAGAATGTAATACCTGGCAAAGCCACAATAAATAAAATTGAAAGATCACAAAATCTTTATTGTAATTGTACTTGAAAAAATATTTGGCCATTCAACTATATAAATATATGTAATTCCAGATAATCCTACAGATTCTTTACAGTAATGAAAATCAAACCGACTTTAGACGATAGTTATGCATAAACAAGTCAAAGGAGAATTATAACCACCACAAAATTAACAGAAAGAACAGCCTACTGTAGAACAGTAAGATCTCTTACACTTGCCGCAACAAGCTTAAAACTTGATGCTTTGCTTGATATAGCAGCGTTCATCGTTTGCCTTTCAGCTCCCTCTTGTGGGCTTTGTAGCAGCACTTCTTGAATCAAAAACATAACCAACACATTCTTTACCACAAATGGCAGAAAGAAGCCTCGTAGATATTTAGAATCGCAGGTTTAAAAACTAGATATGCAGCACCCAACATTCTTGCCGAACCAGCCTTTTTGCCTGTGCATTCCCTTGTAAGATCAAAATATCTCATAATCATTTGCCACTCTTCTCCAAATACACTATTTTTTACCTTTTGAGCCGGCACAAGTTAGTTACCTTAAACTCCTATTCAACATTAATGTTTCTACTTTAGTTATGTTCTAGATACTCTGTCCCGTCCACCTACAATGAGCCATATCCCAAATTCTCCCACTTGAAGGGAGCAACTAAGCCAATGTCTGGGGCTCCTCGCAAGAATAGGCAGACACAAACACAGACTGCAGCAATGGCAAGCATTGAATGGATGTAGGGCTGGTGAAGCAAGCCTTGAGAAGCTGAAATCCTCTTGTTGTACCTGGAAGCCACTACAGCGCACTTCGAACAAGATTTTTGCCCTTGTCCGAGTTGAAAGCTAGCCCTATGACTCAGACCAACATTCAGTGATTGCTCTTGTATCTCGTTTCCTATTGAAACAGAGACTTGACCCTTTTTCCTGTCAGTAATTTTCCGAGCTACTAGCTTGTTATAAGATTGATTATTTCTCATTGAAGCATATGCATATGGAGAAAGCCCATTTGCATCAAGGAGGGAATCCCAGCAGTGCAACCCAATCTACATTAGGAGAAAGATGGGTGGGAGTTGAGAAAAGATGTATTAAGAACCAAAAGAAATGAGAACCAATGCATTCTATTAAAATTTTAAGGTGCAAAGCATCATTTTTCATCATCTATAAAGCAAACAAATATTATAAAACTGAATTACTGGTTAAGTGCTGTCTTTAAAGCAAGGGATTATTACTAAAGGGTAAACCTAAACCTTAAAAGAGAGAGATGAGAAAATACCGAAAGAATCAACTTTATACCTCCTGTGGATCACTTGTCAAGGTGTCAACCATAGCATCTGAATCCAATGCGCATGCAGCCAAATGTAGAGGTGTAATACCACCTGGTCCAACAAGATTTGGGGGGAAGATGTATGTCTTACTGGTATCAGTTGGTACTGAATAATTTATGAGCAAGTCAACCATATTCCTAGACCTTCTTTTAACTGCCCTATTCAATAGGTGAATCTCCAGAAGCATCTCTAGGGACTCCCTCCATAGTTCATCCCTACCCAGCCATATTTGAAGTAGAATGTCTAGGAGGGTTTTAACCAAAGCACAAAAGTCTCTTTCAACTGAGAAAATGAAAAGAAATTTGAACCGGTGAAGCTTATACTCGGGGGTCTCGAGCATGGAAGAGATCCCCTTTCTTTGGAGTAGCCATCCGAGCTCATTCAAGAAGTGCAAAACTTCCTCCCTTGACCTGGGCCGTCCAGATTCAATGGCATGGTCCTCTGTAATAGCATCTCGCAGTTCTGCAGCTTCATCAAATTCAGACTCTAGCAGTCTCAATTCTTGACAGATGGTAGCATTGGCTATAATTACAGGAAAGCTGGCGCCTCTAAAGCCATTATCAACCTGTAGATATTACTATTAGATGTAATATTCTCCAAATTCAATATCATATTCCAAAATTTTGCATACTAATTGTATTCATAGTAATACCTCAATGAAACAACGGCCAAATACACTAGGAGCTGCACCATTAATCCTAAAGCTGCTTAAATTTATCTCATCATATATGCTGCCCTGACTGGCTGAGCCAGGAATTTCCTTCAACGTGTACTCAACCGTGTGTGTGCAGTAAACCCTGCAATATAATAAAAATAAATTCCAACACACAGAAACAAAGATAATGGAGCAGCTAAATTTCACAAACAATAGTAGTTATAATAAGAACCATCAACATACTTGGTTCCATGAGTACTCAAATTTCTCCCCCTCAGTAAAATAGAAGTCTCTTGCCCACACACAACTGCTAAAGGGGAGACAGAAATTAATTCTGGGAAATTCCATGCTCTCAAGGCTTTGTGGAGGTGAACCTTTCCTGAAAATAGATAAGCATACATTGAAGGCCAAGGTTAAACAATCTTAATCATAAGCCCTCAATCCTCAAGAAACTACACAGCATAAACTACTCTAAAGCCAGTGACAGAATCATAATTATAACAGCACTCACCATCTAGATATGATGCTAACTGTCTGCCAGTATGAACTAAAAACCTTCCGTTTCTCCAGAACTGATTATCGGAGTCTTGAACCAAATAAGAGACATTTTGAAGAAGATTGGTCTCAAGCTGCAAAAACCACAAAGCCTACAAGTATCAGCAGACCAGAGACACAAGAAAAGGCTAGCTTATATTATGGCTGTTTACTTGCCTGCTCCCAAGCAGAAGATGGCATCGATATGTAGATAGACAGAACTACACAGCCAGGCCTTATGTAGCTCTCCATTTCTGATGGACTTTGAGAAAGCCAATTATAGATCTGACAAAGAGAGGCAATATATTATTATAGCTTTCAGATTTACAAGGACAATAACATTTAGAGGTCAAAATAAATCGTGAGTCCTCACCTGTGTTCTCAATGTTCCTGGTAACTGACTAGGATCCTTCTCAAATAATTTGAAAAGTATCCGCCCAGAACGATCCTGAGGTACCATATATTTCATTCAATCCCACAGCAGGCAGGTATATTAAAAGATATGATAAGAATTAAATCATATAGTAAAAAGAACAATCCAACCAGATTTCTTAAACAGGAGAAAGCTCCAGTATTGAACTACCTGAGCATCAGAATTCAAGCTAGAAGGTGAATGATCGGAGCCAGAAGAAGACGTGTATCCTGCCTGGTATGGAAAACTTTGAAATGAACCCTTGTCAAAACCTATATTTGACCCTCCAAAAAGATCAAGAGACGCAAAGCAACCCTGAGTTCTACTAGATTTAACATTGCCAGTAACCTCTCCGCTCGTTGACACACTCTCAGGCTTCACTACTCTTGAGGTTTGTGTAGGAAACAGCTTTTGCACAAGATATGGAGAAGGAGAAGGTGACCTCTCTTCAATAGGATTACTGCTATCAGATGAGAAGTATTTCCTACTAGATGCCAGTTCTGGTGGGCTATCATTTTCCGGCGAGGAACTGAAAAGCTGTAATGGCAAATTTGCACAAGTTTCTTGGATTTGGCAATCTGAATCTTCCATAGGAGACTGGTAACTTGTACTACTTCTCTCTCCAGCTGAAGGAAATTCAATATGTGGTCGGCTTTGCATGTTGAGACATGTAGCATGGTTAATGTAGGCAGAATTAATTTTCTCGGTGTCACTTCTATGGCTACTTCTTTGAGACATTATTGCAAGGTCATCAGGGGAAGGTCCTGCCGAAGTCCTCGACAGAACAGCGAGCAAGTCCAATGTTGATGAAGGAGAATTATTACCGTTAAATTTATTTTGATTTTGTGCTTGGTCACAAAAAAATTTATTGGAGCCTCCTGCAAGAGGTAATTTCATAGCAATGTCCGCCGGCAAAGGTAATGAATTGATCTTCTGAAGAATCTGAATGAGTTGATCCTTATTAGGTATTGAAGAGCAATTAGTGCTACCATCTTCAATGTTCCCTGATATTCCGGATAAATACATTTTAATTGTGTCATAGGTTTTTGTATGTATCACATATGTGGGAGCGAGCGCACGAGTGTGGGAGCGAGTGCACGAGTGTGTGTGCTGGCATAAGTAGAGAGAAAAACACATGAATGTAAATAACTAAATGGTATACCTTGTGCACGAGATAAAATTGTTAGTAGATTGACAATATCCATATCTCCACTGCCAATGTTATCACGATTTCCCGGGGGTAACAAGCTCGAAGCTGCATCATCTGGCTGAGTTTTCCTCCTTCGCCTATTGTGCCCAGCAAGTCTACGCCTACAGCTTCGCTTCCCCTCATCAAACTCTGAAAGAGGATGAAACCTGGGTGGCAGATATGGAACACAAAATGCTGGTCAGAAACATAACAATGATAGAAGTGACCATAATAGTTTGAACCAACAAATAGTGACAAAAAGTTCTATTGCAACAACAATCCATCGCACACAGCAAATAGACCTTAATCATATTCCAAGTACAAAAATTACTAACACATCGCGACAATAAGGAACCAAATCAAGTAAATGAAACGATAAACCTGCTGCACTGCTGACAAAACCTCTGCATCTGCTTCCCCACCAAGGCCTTAGTTGCTTTACTATGGACTTCGCACACCTTGTGCCTGCGGTGATAGTCTTTGGCAGCTGATAGATCTTCCTTGCAATTATCAACTTGACACATGGGATAGTTGCCTCCACCAGGAGATCCAGATCTGACTTTCTTGTACGGCCTTGACGAAGGCTCCTCAACAGAATTCACAACGCCTCCACCAAGCTTCAGAAGGAGTCTTTCATCATCTTCCCCCACAGGACTCTTCCTTAAGACCCCTGAATTGGCTGCTGCTCCACTTTCATCGCCTCTACTCCTTTCAGTCTCAGATTGAACACATGTGGCCGTCCTGGCACGGAGTACATCTGATTCCAATGGCTTTGCCAGAAACCTCGCACTGTCCCAATCCCATCCCTTTGGGTTCCAGTGGCCCCTGGACTCCTGAAACCCCGAGGCAAGCAGCTGAGGCTGCTGGAGGTGAAAATTGGTAGGTTGGAAAGGCGAACTGCGCTTCTTAGCCATGGGATGTGACTCAAGGAACCGACCCGCAAGTGACTGGTGGATAAAAATTGGAGGGGCTACTTGAGTACCTACCTCTTCCATCTTCTTCCCCAAAAAATTCTGACCTCACAAATCCTATCATCATAAATTTGAGTAAAAATTAAAACTACATAAAAAACTACACAAACCCAGAATCCCTTTTCAACTCAAGCTTCCCCCAAGTTCAAATCTTGTACTATTTAATTGATTCTGCCGACAAGATGGAAGAATAAGGAAAACGAAAATTACAAAGAAACCCCCTCAAACAAGAAAGGAAACTACACCATATAGTTACAAAATCCAGAAGAAAATTGACAAAATAAAGACTATTTTAGTATCTAAATCAAAGATAAAATCTTTAACAAATAGTTGGAAAAAATATCAAATACTCCCGAATAACCGCGTGTAAAATTACTCATCTTAAATAAATCACTCACCTTTTACTTCGAATCCATCCTCAGAACTGCACCTCTTCTTCTCCAACTACTTTGCTCTTGTACTTTGCAGGATCTATCCGTATCCGATCCTTAAACAAATCAAATACCCAGAAAGAAACTAAGCCGGAAATGGAAAATTAGCCGGCGGATCTACAAACCCATTGATTTACAGATAGAAATGGGATCTGAGAAGAAGATTAAATGTCTCTAAGAAACACCCATCTTTTACCTTCGTCCGTCTTTTCTCCCTTGTCACAACAAACTAAAAACTTTTCTTTTTCTTTTCTTTTTTAGCTCCTTCATTCAATCGTACAACCAGTTTGGTAAAAAACAGTAAATTAGACTAAGATTTAGGGGTTAAAAGTTTCAGACTGCGGGACCAGAAGGACTCCATTTTTATACAGTACTGGGGTCTTAATTAGGAGTTACAGTGTGTAATTGTAGAGTAATTAGTCAATAACAAGCTATTGCTTTTATTTAGTGTGATTTTCGCATTAAAGACGACCTTGTCAAGGATCTCCACCTCTTTATTGCATTTCCGTACTCTTGTGTGAAATGACCAATCAATTTTACTTGATTTCTTGAAAGTCGATGGATATTTTATTTTGATAATTAATTTTGATATGATAATAAATGTATTAGAGAATTGATATTTCAAACCTAAATTTGATGGTTTCAGTCTCATTTCCCATTAATATTTTCACATAAATTGATATTTCACACCTAAATTTAATAGTTTCAGTCTCGTTTCCCAATAATATTTTCACATAAATTGATACTCGTCCCAAATTAATTGCTCAGTTTTGATTTTTTTAAATTAAATTGACCATTTTTAAAACTAATCTTTTTACTATTTTTACTAAAATATAGGTGAAGAGATTATAATTAAAAGAAAATATATACAATTTATTACTAACCCCAATTTTTATAATTTTAGAAATATATTTATATATGTTTAATTATTAATTCTAAAAATAGTCAATTTGACTTTAAAAAGTCAAAACTGAGCAATTAATTTGGGATGGAGGAAGTATTTTAGGAACAGAATGAATAGTATTTACTTGTAGAATAACAATTCCTTATAAAAATTAAATAAATATACTTACAAAAAAGAGTTTTTATAAAATAAAAAAATAGGATTTGTTTACATAATTATTGAATTGCTTTAGAAGATATTAATGACATTTGAAGATAATTATGTGATATAAGATTTAATTTGTTTTCAACAATTTAAGGATAATTTTGTACTTTTATTAAAAGTGTTGGACTTAAAAGTACAAATTTTTTACTTCAACTAAAAGTGTTGTCTAACCAAAATCTCTACTTTTTTAAGTTTCTTTTAAAAGATTATCAAACACACTTCAATATTAATTTAGAAGTATTTTTAATCCATCCAAAAATTTTCTAAACGGGCTCTTATTATTTCTTACTAAAGTTTTTTCATTCTCGGGGTTGAGTCAAAAAAAAATTTAAATGGAAGGATCACAACAATTTTATGGTACATACATATTTTTCTAAAAGTTAGTAATTGATCTATTTTATTCTTAAGAAAGTGAGTTATCAGTTTTGATTTGTTTATAAATTTAGATATTTGTTTTGATTATTTTATAAATTAGAGAAGAGTGTTAAAATTTACAGGTTCTACGGTCACTTACGCTATTTTATTTGGACAATTAATTTCTAAAATTATAATTACTTAAAACACATGTTGTACTTAAAAAAAAATTAAAAAAAAACTATTAAAGACGTTCTCATATTTTTTTTCCTTCTGTAGATTAAAAAAAATAAAAGAGGAGGACGACGTACATAATTACGTTGTGACAAAAATATAATCAACATAACCCGAAATAGGGAAATCCCATTAAAGATTATGTTTATTTCGTGTGACATTAATGCAACATAGTGATGTATAAATCAATTTAAGTACTTTGTAATTGACTTTTTTTAAATTTTTTGGATTTTGGGATTTGAGCTTATATGATATAATTATATTAATTTAAATAAATTTATATTTATTAAAATTTTAATATATCATCGTTTGATCTTAAATTATATTTTTAATTTTATAACGGATTGATGGAATGTTATGACAAAGGCATGTTAATTTTTGCTATGTGAAGACACATTAATAAATTATTTTTATTGATTTATATATTATATCATTAAATCTACTTGTAATCAAAATTAAATATATTTTGGTGGTAATATGGAAAAGAAATTATGGGAAAAACCGCGTAAACATTAAATGGTTTTGACTAACATACATGCAATTCAGACTAAACACCGAAAAGCTTTGTCGTGCAATTCACGTAATCCAAATAATCATCACCTAGTATGAATATATTCCCCTCCTTCATTAATCCATTCTCAAAAGTCACAACCACAAATACATGCAATATCACCTAATATCCATAATTTGTGGATGATCACCTAGTACATATAAGACTCAAGTCGTGTTTGTTTAGTTTTGAATGGCTTATCCTTTGATTCGATCAGAGATTAAATTTATTTAGTAATTTTTATAAAAACTCTTAACATTACAATAAAATCGACTAATTCTGACAGAATATTTCGTTGGTCATAAGCTTGTTCCGTCGAACAAACTCTATTTCCGACGGAAATATCCATCCGAAATTCGGTCGTAAATAATCGTATCGAAAATAAGATCCGTCAAAAATTCTGTCGAGTATTACTTATCTTCCACGAAATTATCTCCGACGGATTTGCGTCGAACATTAACTATTTTCGACAGAATATATAGGACAAAACTTTCCGTCAGATAAAATAGGCCCTATTTTCGACAGAATTGTTCCCTCGGACGTATCTTATTTCTGTCTGAAAATTAAAATAACCCAATATTCATAAAAAATGACTACTTATTAAGTTCGACGGACTTTGCGTCGAACATATTTTATTTACGACGGATACGTTACGTCGAAGATAAAGGATTTAGGACTGAAATTAAAATATTTTGGTATTTATTAAAAATTGGTTATTTGTTATCGCCGAGGGACGTTCCGTCGCAAATACCCTATTCCGTCGGAATTAACTATTTTTTTTAAATACAGATTTTAAAAGTTCAGTTTCCAAGTGTTTAAACCCATTAATATACCTGTAACCTGTCACAACCCAATACACAGTAATATAAACCTGTATCTCACATTCAAATATGCAACATAGCACTAAAACGTAATCTTCAACTCATTATCATTCACATTCACATTCAAATATCCACCAAAACGTATTATAAGCTAACCAATTACAAATATAAGCTAATGTTCCATAAATGTTAAACAATATAATTTATAATAGTTGTACAGACGCAATTAGACAATACAATATATTCAAAAGTTCTACAATATCATGAATATATACAAATGAACTATAAACTAATAAAAGTATCATCATCGGGCGGAGGTGAACGACGCTGCTCTGGTGTATGGAAATCAGCCTCGTGCTCCTGCTTGTCATCGCCACCCTGTTGATAGAATCAAAAATATAAATCATTAATTTGTATATATATATATATATAAGAATTAACAAACTAGTCTTAATTGAAAAACATAAACAATAAGAATATATGCGTAGGTGGGGGCGGACGAAAAGCCTCCTCCAAGATGGTAATCACCATCCGGAGCAGTTCGACACTTGGATCTCGGCGCTCCAAGCGTCGAACTGCTCCCGAGGTAATCTCGTACTCTCTGCAGAGGCCCCTGCTATAATATCTTGAATAATCTGGTGAAGACGAGAACTGGAAGGTAATTGCTGACGCCGAAAGACTGGATCGATATGGAACCTATCCGACACGGCCCCTATCAGCCGCCGAAAGATATCGTCATCCAAGCCAGCGCCCGTATGAGATGGTCCGACATGTGCTCTCGGACGCTGGCGCTGGCTGGAGCCTATAAAGAGATACAAATTCGATTACTAATAATAATTTATATAATGTGATAAATTCGGATAATTTCGTGAAACATAAAAAATATTACCTCCAGGAAGTGTATATGCAGGTATCCTCGGCAGACCCAACACTCGATATCTGTCGGTATTGCTAGTAGGGGGATCCTGAGACGCGACTCATAGTCTCAGCTCCTCATCCCGATCTAATACAATATTGGGAAGAGGGGTGACGGAATCTAACGACTCAGAACCCTCCTAATAGTCTCTAGCTCAGCTATACGCTCGTCCTGAAGCTTCTGAAATCGGTCCTGTAATGTATTCCGTATACGTATGTTAATTATATCATTTTATTTACGATTGAATATTATTAAAAGCTAAATAGTAAGATGAGTTTTACCCGTATAGCTAAAGCTGCCTGAGACAAAGCACGCTCGTCCTTAGGCGTGTGGGCTCGATCCCAAAACTCTAGCATGGTAGGATCTCGGCCCAAGGTCCTCCTCAATGCCTAATACAAACATTCATAAAACTGGTCTTAAGTATTTGTGTGAGAACTTGACACATAAATAACTAAATACAACGCACTTACCGTCTTCGCCTCCTCGAACGACTGAGAACCAGTGGTATGTACTATCCGGAGCTGACCACGATTCTTCTTCGCCTGCTCGGACTTTTTCTTGAAGTCATCAGCCTCCCAGTGCGCACACATAGCCTCCCAGGCTAAATCGGAGACTATACGGGGTTGATGATCTCTGATGGTGGTCCTGGGCTGGTCCACAACTGCCCGGGTTGCCTTCTGTCGCATCTCATACAGCCATCTAGAGTAATTCGCAGTGACGTGATGCTCAATCACATCATTGCCAGCTGACTGAGAGATGCTCGGGTCAAATCGATAATAAACCTATAACAAAAGATTATTTAAAATTAAGAACAATTGATTTCGTCATCCCAATACAACTATGTGGTGATAATATGCTTAACTTACGTGGAACTCCCGCAAGAAGGTCTGCATAAAAGTGGCATCGTACCGCGTATACTGACTGAACCGCATGCACCCTCTCAGGAGATGCGTCAAACAAATCGCATGTAGGGTGTGCTTAGCCACCAGGTCTAGTATACTACAAAAAAAGTATAACAATATGTGTTATGTGAATTATGTTTTGCAATAACTGATAGAAATAGTACGAATATAGTAACACTTACTGCTAGGAAACGACATCCACCAGTACTGTAAGTGGCACTGCCGGCGGACGACCAAAGATACCGAGGTTCGTCCCTCGGTGTCGTCGACGAGGTGCATCTGTAATAATTATATTTAACATAATACTTCAATAATCATTGTAATTAATGCAGCCTGAGATATATTTAAATCCTAGTTAAGATAACTTACTCGCGCCTGAATAAGAGCCTCCATCGTGGCTACCGTCTCTAGTACCGGATCGCCCACCACCTCGGCAACCTCCACCACTATGTCTAGCCATGAATATCCTACTGTAATAACAAAATTGGTAGATTACGAATATGTCAGGTTTAACAATATGAGGTAAGTACTAATATAAATGCTCGTTTTCAATTACGCACGTCATCAAACCCATCAAAATCAACGTGTATATCATTCTCGGATTCAGTATCTTCCTCATCCTTAGTTTCGTCATCGTTATCATCCTCAACGACTACATAATCATTCATATGTACGTTGGCCTCGACATCCTCATCATTAGGTACGTCAATGACATCAGTACTCACCACATCTTCAGCATGGAACACTACGACCAATGGGTTACTCACATTTTCTTGCAACGCCTCATCCATACCAAACATGTTATTAGCATTAAATGAGCTTGTTTTAGTAGTGACTACTGTGTACCAGGGGTTTCGACTATTTACGACATTAGGAGCGTAATACACTTGAGTCATGTTGGGCCATAATAATTTAGGTATTGGGTCGGACCGGTTGGGCTCCTCCCTTGCGTCATGACACTTTATGAATATTGGGCCAAGTCAATGGGTTGCCTTAATCGGGTCTAAAAAGTCTTGGGCTTCTTTAATTGGATCGGTCCAGTAGATGATTAATTATTTAAATATCTATCTTTGACCAGTAATGATGAAAAAGTATGACAGTTGACTGTTATTTCTGCCATGCATTAATGTGGATGGGATTCTTAGTCGGCCGGAGGTGGAAAACAGTGACTGGAAGTAGTGGGTGAGCTGCATGCAGTCGACTGAGATCAGTATAATCATATGGTTGGTGTCAGACTGGAGTGGGAAGCACGGTAAACCGGGAATGGTAGTATATCATGGAAAGGAAGTCGTACATGCAAAGGTAACTAAGAATTTTATCTCTCTCTAGTCACTAGATATTTTTCCTCCATTGTTAACCTTGTGATCGCCTGTATTGATTCTCACGCCGGAGCTATCCCCCGACGGTCAGGCCGTCAAGCTTTTGGTGTTGACTTGTTGAACTGTGCAGGATCAGAGCATCTTATGTAATTGGGACGTGACAGAAGATCTTGGCGTTAACATTGGAGCTAGAAGGGGAGCTGAGTTCTAGTGTTCAAGAGTTGGCAATCACAAATATTTATTTGTTCTACATTATACGTGATGGTGAGGAGTAGAGCAGATATACCGGAAGGACAACCGAGAGCTGTAAGCTCGTTTGTTCAACATATCTCTGTTAAGGATCGTATGGGTCCTTCAAAGAGTGCTCATAAGAGTACTGCTTCCAAGCATGATTCCGGGGGTTCTCGTTCGAGAGCTCATGGTGACACCAGACGGAGGTTAGTCTTTGCTGCTGAGAAGGATAGAGATCATGGCCGAAAGAGGGAAGAAGGCACACCGCCTAGAACCCATCGCCGAAATGGTCGGGATGACAAAGCTGCCAAGTTGACAAAAATGGCAGACGAAGCAGATAAAGCTTTAGAAGTTCTTCTAAAGTAGAGAGAGGATATAGCCAAACAGATGCTTTGAATGGCCGAATTAAAGGACGAGGCATCCACTTATGTGCAGTTGGAAAGGCGTAGTAAGCTCAGGGATATACAGCGGCGAGAAGAGAAGGAGCCAGAGCATTCTGGTTATGTATCTCGAGGCCGTCCTCAGGCTCGGGGAAGATCTAGAAGCAAAACTCCTGAGATATCGAAGAAATCACTCCATCTTGTCGGTTCTCGGGGTCATGATGACAGTAAACGAAGAAGTAGATCAAGGGAGAATATTTCGGGAACTACAAAGAGGGTGAGTCGAATCGAGTATTCTCACCGTGATGACAGAGCCACACGCCGAAGTAGATCCAGGAGTCCATCGAGAGCCATGGGCTCTGAGGGAAGAGGTCGATCTACTCCGAAAAAAAAGGTATCTCCCGAGAAAGAAGTCTCCTCAAAATCGGAAGGTGTAGACTTTTTGGTTAAGGAGTTGAAAGAGCTTCGAAAACAGCTGGTTGAAGTTCAGCAAGTGAGGGATACTCCAGGAAAGAAGGCGTCTCCTTTTTCTTCGGATTTGAATCATTTGATTTAAATCGTTTTGTGTTTATGTTATAGATAGGCATTTCTAAATCAAGAATATAAATACCGTTAAACAATTGTGCAACACCATAGCAAATATCATTTAAGTAAAACGAACAACCATTGTTCTTAATTATAAATGAAAAACCTTTCTTGTCCAAACAAGAAACAGAAATAATGTTTTTGTTTATAGCAGGCACAAAATAACAATCTTCTAATTCTAAAACTAGCCCAGTGGGCAAAGATAAATGATAAGTTCCTACGGCCAGTGCAGCAACTTTTGCTCCATTCCCAACTCGTAGGTCAACCTCTCCTTTCGCCAAAGTCCTACTCCTTCGGAGTCCCTGCACATTAACACAAATGTGAGAACCACATCCAGTATCCAATACCCATGATGTAGAAGTAGACAAATTGACTTCTATAACATATATACCTGAATCAAAAGTCGTACTTCCTTTCCTTTTCTTCACTTCTTCCAAATAAGCATGACAGTTCCTTTTCCAGTGTCCAGGTTTTCCACAGAAGTGACATTCACCTTCTTTAGCCACCCCACCTTTAGGTTTTAAAGCCTGTTTGGTTTTGGAATTGGGTTTGGCAACAGACTTAGATCCTATCTTCTTTTTGCCTTTCCAATTTCCCTTAGCATTCCCCTTTTTCACCATCATTATGGGAGCGGGTCCTGCCTTTTTGTTGTTCTCGGCAGTTCTTAACATGCTCAACAACTCAGTAAGGGGTTTCTTAATTTCATTCATAAGATAGTTCATAACAAATTGAGAGTAGCTGCTGTTCAAAGATTGTAAAACAAGATCAGTTTGGGCTTCCGGAGTGATTGGAAAACCCAACCTATCCAGGTACTCAATATACCCAATCATTTTCAGCACATGTGGACCAACTGGATCACGTTCACCCATTTTGCAGTGATACAACGCTTTGCTTGTATCATACCTCTTCTGTCGAGCATGCCCTTCGAACAATTTCTTGAGATGCTCGATCATCTCATAAGCATCCATTAACTCATGTTGCTTCTGAAGCTCAGCGTTCATGGTTGCTAGCATGAGACAACTCACGTCCAGAGCATCATCTTGATGCTTCTTGTAAGCATTATGCTCCGCACGTGGTGCAGTGACAGCCGGTGCTGCAGGAATGGGCCCATCAAGGACATATAGCTTACGCTCTTGTTTGAGGACAATCCTCAAGTTCCTGTGCCAGTCAAGGAAATTAATCCCACTCAGCCTGTCCTTCTCAAGGACTGATCGTAGTGAAAGACTACTTGTGTTGTTGTTGTTGTTTGCCATTGATATCTACAATTTGTAAGTGCCAAAATAATAAGTCAAATTGCAGAGTTGATATTATGTAATTGATAATAGTATATTCAAAATATACCTCCCACTATTTTATTCAAATTAATAGCCCTCACCATTAATTCGGAAAGCATTTTCTATTAAATCTTTCTAGTGAGCCAAGATCCATATTTCATTATGACTTAAGTTAGCTTTGGCTAATCTCTTAAAACATAATTATTTAGGTAGACAACCCTTTGTCAATTATATCATATATAACTCCTGGATAGTTTGGTAAACAACAATTGTTTTTAGTCCATCTAATGGTACCTACCAAACTCTATGCCTCTAAGTCCACAATCCTATTGAGATAACTTAGTTAAGTCGGCCCCAATGATTTTAACAGTTTGGATATCACAGTTATCCTATCGCATCTTACCTAGATAAATAGGGTACTTTGCTTTGGCAAACCTACATCTATTGATCAAGGTCTTGATGAGTGTTACTCATTGGAAGACATCTGATTTAGACTTAATAATTTAATGAGGGATTAATTTAGATCTCACCAATTTTAATCTTATTAAGCATGCACATTATTTATCATATCATATCGCATACAAGCATAAATAAAGTGCAAAATTAAATGTGTCACAGTTATGGCCCAATCCACTGTCAATCTTTTCAAGCTAATGAAAGATTGAAGGTCAATCTAAGGTGGTAAAAGATCTTAAAATAAATAGCCTCCTTGGATCTTCCTCAAGCATGTGCCTCCTCTCCATCTTGACATCTTCATCAATTACAGATTATTACATGACATAAAGAAACCTCGAGTTACATTCGAGGGGATTTAGATGAGAAGAGAATATTACATCAGAATTTATAGAAAGGCACGACATGAAAGCCGTATTTCAAAACCAAAAACCACTAACCTATGGGTCAAAAGGCCATAACTGTGCACCATACATATCACAATAAGCACATAACAATTTATATATAATTAAAGAAAACAATATATAACATATAGGGGACACGACCATCGTGCGCTACGACGGGGGGGTCCAAAGGGGGGTCTCCCCCCCTGGCGGTGGTCCGACTGACCGATCAGCCGGCGGGTGGTCTCGCTGACCGGTCAGCGAGCGGGGTCGGGGGCAGCGCCACTGGAAAAAATTTTCGAACTACAATTTGTATTGCAGAATTTTTCCATAAAATCTCTGAAACAGTTTCAAAATCATACATTTTAATCCACCAAAACACCCATAATAACAAATCATATAATACCAGTTTCGATTTAATCATATTAAAACGAATAACAGTACACCCAGAATTTATCATATATTTCCAGTTTCGATTAATCATATTAAAACGATTCTTCATGTTTCTAATCCGATTAGAACAGTTATATTGTTATTCCATCGATTAAAGATACGATTAACAGTATCATCATATATATTACCAGAATACACATACAACGGAATATCATATATTCAATTTCATATCGGTAAACATGCATCATCATATATCATATATATCGAATACAATTAAAACACGTAATCTGAATTAATCGTTTCGCAAGTAGCTCTGATACCACTGTAGGGTTTCGGCACAGAAACGCACAGCAGAAATTAAAATTTTAAAGCAATTTCCGAAACCCTAAAATAGGATTCATGCGAAAAATCAATTAATTAAAAGGTTTAGAGATTATACCGAATATGAAAACGAGAATCTGAAATCGACTGCGCCT
The DNA here is from genome assembly GCA_016801055.1 of Panax notoginseng. Taxonomy (NCBI): domain Eukaryota; kingdom Viridiplantae; phylum Streptophyta; class Magnoliopsida; order Apiales; family Araliaceae; genus Panax; species Panax notoginseng. The sequence continues at coordinate 10,674,325 of CM029018.1, read as the reverse complement.
CGAATCTCCAACGCAATACAAACCGACTGCGTCTCTACGGTATCCACACGAACGCTCCGCGAATCGTCCTACGATCTGCAGAAGAAGGAATCGCGGTACTAGCCACCAAGGATGAGGATTTTCGGAACTGTTTTCTCTAGACTCTCTCTAAGAGCGGCTAGGGTTTTGTTTTGACGTAAAACCTAAAGTCTGATATACATCATATATATAGCAGTCAGGAGGAATTAATCAAAACCTAATATTATTAAAATCCGAATTTATATATATCTTAATTAAGTCTTACTTAATTAATATACCTATATATAAATTATCCTATTAATTTAAATTCGTAATTTAAAATTATATCAATCATATTGACATATTTAAATCTTTATAATTTAAATTAATTTCCTTTTAATTACGTTCTTTGTGTGTGACCCTATAGGTTATTATTACGTTGGCAATAACCTTAAAATCATATTATAAACTTATAAACAGTGAGCGGCATCTAGTAATGCATCACTGCTACCCAAGTAATAATAAGATCGATGATTCGATGCAACCTTTTCGTGACCAATGTTTCAATGTAATTTAATCCTTTTAACCTTAATATCCTATATTAAACTCGAGTCATGGAATGTGTCATACTCTTCATAATTTAATCTGAGTTTTCTTGATCAATGAGTAGACTATATGAAACAAATCACTATTTGAGCATGGCCATGCATTTCATAGTCCTACTCAATCAAGAGACCTATGGATATCACCTATAAAATATAGGATGGTTAAATTTCATCTAGATCACTCATATTACTCACACGATTCATAATGAACCCAATAATCACCTTTATAGTCCACCCTATTAAAGGTGACATTTGATGATATCAAAGTACATAAATTCTCGTGTAGTAATATAGCGGTTTCAGGTCGGAGGACCATTACATCATTGTCACTATGAGAATTGCTAATGACACTTCGCATAATGCTCCATATAGAATTCTCATAGTGGGTCTGTCCAGTACATTGTTCTCTAACATGTACCTATCCATTGACTTAATATCTCATATATATTTATGACCAATGAGATTTGGTCATCAGTCAATCCACATACTAGTCTCAATGCATCATTGTTGTCCCATCAACAATGATACTCGACTAGGGACATTTAAGAACAATGATACTAATTGTAATTATATAATCTCATGTTCAAGTCACATACTTGAAACTATATAATTTGTATCACTATTGTAAGGAATTTTATTATGTTAACAATTATATTATGCAGTAATTAAAACCATAATAAAATCATTTATTTATTCAATCAACAATAATATCAAATGTTAAGCAATTACATCAAATAATTGGCCTCTAGGGCATAAACTCTAACAGAATGAACTTGCACCGTATAGCAACACTCAAGATATCAAAATACTCACAAGAATACGCTCGATATATAGAGAGAGAAATAGAGAGAAAACTTCAGTTTCTGGTGTGATTTTCAATTCTAATCTAAGCACCCTATTTATAGGAAATTGCTTAGAACACCAAAGTAGAAAATTGAATATAATAATATATTTATAACCAAATTTTCCTTAGTCCACCACATCAAAAACATATTTTTCACACAAATGCACCAAAAATGCAAAACATATTTTAAACAATTTTTGTAATAAAAATCAATTCAGACTCAATAATTCGGAACTTCAATAATTCGTAATAAATAGCCCTTTTATCAGAAAATTCGAATCTCGAGAGTTTTTATAGGAAATTCAATTCTCTACAACTTTGCAGAAGAAAGTTTTTCAAAATTCCAAACAGAAATTGACTGAAATCCATAAACGGATGATTTTACAGTCTATAATAAATTTTCGGTCAAGAATTGTGTCCACCAACACACAAAACATGTGTTAAACATTTAATCCAACAAAAATACTTTTCCTCCTCATTTATTCATATATCCCATATTCATTGTAAAAATATCACCATTAATATATTATTAAAATAATATATTTAAATGAATTATTTTATCAGAAAAAGATAAAATATTAATTTTCAACAGTTGTCACATTAAAATTTTCTCCATCTATATCCACATAAAATCAATATTTTCCTCATCATATAAATCAATAATTAATTATACACAAATAATATTACAGAACCACAGTACTGGCAACCAGGCCGTTCCCAGGAAAGAGGGGGCTTTCCAATAAGGATCTCTTCCTTATTGGCGCGCAATTAGATGACCAAATCTCTCCTTAGACAGAACTTTCTAGACATTGCCAATAATATTATCTAATAATATTATTCAGATAATATGAATTATTGCTCCGATAATAGAAAATACTGTGTAGTGACAATTATTAAAACAACAGTAATATAAAATATCAACGCAGCAATTATTGAATAATGCCTTCTTACGTAAAAATTAATAATTGGTGCAATACAACGCGTATTACTGTGTTTTAACCACCGGGTATTCCAACAGTGTTAACGATAACAACTACGCCGTTATTTATAAATAACTTACTCTTGTCGTTTTCTTCATCCAATCGTTTTCCGTTATGGGGCCCACAAAAGACTGCGCCGTCGTACGAATATTCTCCGACAGTAAGAATATTCCACGACCAAGCGAATATTCCCCGACAACAATGAATATTTTATAACCACTTGTGTATTCCGAAAAAAAATTCATATATCACCCTTAACTTTAATATTTATCAATTTAACCATTTACTAAATAGTAATTATAAGAAAAATTGAATACTTTTATTTCATAAAATTCGGGGTCTTACAATCTCCCCTCCTTATGAAATTTCGTCCTCGAAATTTACGTACCTGGTATTTCAAAAAGTTGAGAATACCTTACTTCAATTTAAGATTCTATCACCCCGTCATCATGATTTCTCCATTGCTCATCTCCTGTATTTCAGATATCATTCTAGAATACAACTTCAAAACAAAGGTTAATTGAACAAATTAACATATCACATAATATCCCGATATTATGACTGACCAACACATAAGCTTAGGTAGGACACACTAGCGAAGGATTTACTCGTCTCTCTCCTCCTAGTTCTATTCCCCGATCTCCGCCAGAGATCATATCCCTAAGCTCTGATACCAAATGTGACGCCCCCAAAATAGGTTCATTCCACCCAACCTGTTCTGAGTCGCCAAATACATGGTACAGAAAATAACTACAACTTTATTACAACAATTGTCGTGCAAAATACAACAACATATATGATGTAAGTTTGGATACAAATATATACCAAATGTGACTCATATCCCAATCGTGGACAGCACGTCACAATGACACCTTACATAAAGGTATAGTCAAAAACTGTTTTAGAAACTAGAATATTTGGGAAGCGCTCAAGGAAACCCTCGTACATGGGAGACCATGCTTCTAGGTTATGATAGATATCATATGGCCACAGAATTATCCTTGGTTGACCCAATAGACCCCAAAGAAAAATGAAAATTTTACTATCATATCATTTCCAATGGTGAGTCTTCTCTTGACATATCATTATCTCCATTGTCTCTAACTGAGAATTATACTTCAAACAAACACCAAGATTATATAGGTAGTGCTCGTAGATATACTCGATAAGTGGATGTGCACAATCATGTCTTATGATTACACGAGGTTGTATGTCATTATACATCCTATAAGATAGTGGCAAAACACCATTCCAAGTTAAATTCACCTAACCCTTAATATCTATAGACCACCGTTCTATTCCCTTGTTATCTCTCGCTTGACCCAGCTACACTTTTATTACCTGAAAGGAATTGTGAAGCAAAAGGGTGAGCACAACTAGCTCAGTAAAGAATATCATGACTAAAGATAAATTATCAATAGTCTTCAACAGTAATAAATCAGAGATTTAGAACATATGGTAGATGATAAAACTTTTCAACCATAGTTATAGCGGAACGAGCAATCCATTAGAAGAGTCACATAGACCATAAAGTATATTATCTTCTCCATGTTAAAAGTCCACCAACAATGTTTTATCCCTGTAACATCAATCAACAGTTCCTTTCCACAATCATATAAATAACTCATAATCATAATTGTAGTTCTAAATTTCTCTTCGCATTCAGGACGAAGATAATTTTCATCACCTGTCTTTACCTGAAACATCAAAGATCATGATTATACCAAATCACAGTTCCTGTTCATAATCATACTAATAAATTCATATTTGCACTACAGGCCAAAGATATTCATCAACAGTTCATCTTTGCACTACAGGCCAAAAGATATTCAACAACAGGTCATCTTTGCACTACAGGCCAAAGACATTCATATATCAAAAAAATACATAATCATTTCAGAATTTATATAAACAATAATTATAACCATGTTGATAAATTCACATTTTCACTTAAGCTAAAGATATTCAATATAAATTCAATGGTCATGATCATACCAGTCACAATTCAACTTTTCACTACTGGCCAAAGAGAACCCTAGTCATGATCATACCAATAATCTACCCATCTTTACACTCTAGTGAAAGAGAATTTCAACATCAGGGTTATAAAATGTTATATATAAAAACAATATAATCAATATATAATTTTAATCTCCAGAGTAATATTCATAAATCAACTATAATTTGGTTAGAAAAAGAAACCAATTTTGTCATGAATAGTACCCGTGAATAGTAACTCGTGAATAGTAACTCATGAATAGTAACCCATCGTGAATAGTAACTCATGAATAGTAACTCGTGAATAGTAACTCATGAATAATAACTCGTGAATAGTAACTCATGAATAGTAACCCCGACATGAAAAGATAAGAATTTCACAAGAAAAATCTTACCAATATTCCGGTATAATGATATTGAAAGAAATAATATCATTGATAAAAAAAATAACATCCCTTACTATCCCTTACAATCCCTTACCTCAAAAGAGCAGTACTCCTGACTGGAATAACGCTGAATGAACTTGCACCGTATAGCAACACTCAAGATATCAAAATACTCACAAGAATACGCTCGATATATAGAGAGAGAAATAGAGAGAAAACTTCAGTTTCTGGTGTGATTTTCAATTCTAACCTAAGCACCCTATTTATAGGAAATTGCTTAGAACACCAAAGTAGAAAATTGAATATAATAATATATTTATAACCAAATTTTCCTTAGCCCACCACATCAAAAACATATTTTTCACACAAATGTACCAAAAATGCAAAACATGTTTTAAACAATTTTTGTAATAAAAATCAATTCAGACTCAATAATTTGGAACTTCAATAATTCGTAATAAATAGCCCTTTTATCAGAAAATTCGAATCTCACGAGTTTTTATAGGAAATTCAATTCTCTACAACTTTACAGAAGAAAGTTTTTCAAAATTCCAAACAGAAATTGACTGAAACCCATAAACGGATGATTTTACAGTCTATAATAAATTTTCGGTCAAGAATTGTGTCCACCAACACACAAAATATGTGTTAAACATTTAATCCAACAAAAATACTTTTCCTCCTCATTTATTCATATATCCCATATTCATTGTAAAAATATCACCATTAATATATTATTAAAATAATATATTTAAATGAATTATTTTATCAGAAAAAGATAAAATATTAATTTTCAACAATTGTCACATTAAAATTTTCTCCATCTATATCCACATAAAATCAATATTTTCCTCATCATATAAATTAATAATTAATTATACACAAATAATATTACAGAACCACAGTACTGGCAACCAGGCCGTTCCCAGGAAAGAGGGGGCTTTCCAATAAGGATCTCTTCTTTACTGGCGCGCAATTAGATGACCAAACCTCTCCTTAGACAGAACTTTCTAGACATTGCCAATAATATTATCTAATAATATTATTCAGATAATATGAATTATTGCTCCGATAATAAAAAATACTGTGTAGTGACAATTATTAAAACAACAGTAATATAAAATATCAACGCAGCAATTATTGAATAATGCCTTCTTACGTAAAAATCAATAATTGGTGCAATACAACGCGTATTACTGTGTTTTAACCACCGGGTATTCCAACAGTGTTAACGATAACAACTACGCCGTTATTTTTAAACAACTTACTCTTGTCGTTTTCTTCATCCAATCGTTTTCCGTTATGGGGCCCACAAAAGACTGCGCCGTCGTACGAATATTCTCCGACAGTAAGAATATTCCACGACCAAGCGAATATTCCCCGACAACAATGAATATTTTATAACCACTTGTGTATTCCGAAAAAAAAAATCATATATCACCCTTAACTTTAATATTTATCAATTTAACCATTTACTAAATAGTAATTATAAGAAAAATTGAATACTTTTATTTCATAAAATTCGAGGTCTTACATTATCTGAATAATATTATTAGATAACATTATTAGCAATGTCTAGAAAGTTCTGTCTAAGGAGAGGTTTGGTCACCTAATTGCGCGCCAGTAAGGAGAAATCCTTATTGGAAAGTCCCCTCTTTCCTAGGAACTGCCTGGTTGTCATTATTGTGATTCTGTAATATTATTTGTGAATAATTAATTATTAATTTATATGATAAGAAAAATATTCATTTTATATAGATGGAGAAAATTGTTTAAAGTGATAATTGTTGAAAATTGATATTTTATCTTTTTTGATAAAATAATTTATTATTATATTTTAATAATATAATAATGGTGATATTTTTTTACAATGAATGTGGGATATATGAGTATATGAGGAGGAAGAGTATTTTTGTTGCAAAAGTTATTTAAAACATGTTAAACATGTTGGTGGACTCATTTCTTGACTGAAATTTGATTATAGCCTGTAAAATCGTCCGTATGTGAATTTTGGTCAATTTCTGTTTAGAATTTAGAATAACTTTCTTCTGCAAAGTTGTAGAGAATTGAATTTTCTAGAAAAAATCGCGAGATTCGAATTTTCTGATAAAAGGGCTATTTATTATGAATTATTAAATTTTCGAAGTTCCGAAATAATTGATTTTTAAAAGTTTTAATTATTTTTAATAACAAAAACGTTTTTTTGATTTAGTTGACTATTGGTGGCTGATGTTGGATCTGATTTAGTAGGAATTTAATATATATATATATATATATATATATATATATATATATATATATATATTAATATTTTATTAAATTTTCTGCTTTGGTGTTCTAAGAATTTTTCTATAAATAGGGTGCTTAGGTTAGAATTGAAAATTACACCAGAAACTACAGATTTCTCTCTCTTTCTCTCTCTATATATCGAGCGTATTTTTGTGAGTATTTTAGTACTTCGAGTATTGCTATACGGTGCAAGTTCTTTCAGCACTATATCCAGTATTCCAGTCAGAAGTACTATTTTTTCTGAGGTAAGGGATGTTATTTTATTCAAAAATGATATTATTTCTTCAATATCATTATACCGAAATATTGGTGGAATTTTTATCAAATTTGAAATTTTTCATGTCGGAGTTACTATTCATGGGTTACTATTTATGAGTTACTATTCATGAGTTACTATTCACGAGTTACTATTCATGAGTACTATTCACGAAGCATGATAATTTTTTTTGTGAAATTTCTATCTTTTAGTTTCGGAGTTACTATTCACGTATACGGTACAATTCACGAATACGACATTATTCACCAAAAAATAAAATTTTCTTCTTTTTGTCCAAAATATATATTCTGGATACTAGCTTTGAATGTATCCATGTTTTGATCATTCTTGAATTTTACTTCACTATGATTATTTATGAGATATTTTTGGACATGGAATAGCTGAAATACGAATCCTTAATATTTATTCTTTTGTTTCACTGGATTCGTTTTTTTTAAAATATTTTTCATCATCCTCAGTCCTAAATGATGATATAACTGAATATCTTTGGCCTGTAATGCAAAGATAAATAATTCCTGATGAATATCTTTGGCTCATAATGCAAAGATGACCTGTTGTTGAATATCTTTGGCATGTAGTGCAAAGATGATTTGTTGATGAATATCTTTGGCCCGTAGTGCAAAGATGAATTTATTAGTAGGATTATGAACATAAACTGTGATTTGATATAACCATGATCTTTGATGTTTCAGGTGATGAAAATTAACTTTGTCCTGGATGAGTAAAGGAATTTAGAACTATAATTACGATTATGATTTATACACGTGATTGTGGACAGGAATTGTTGATTAATGTTACAGGGATAAAACATTGTTGGTGGACTTTTAACATGGAGAAGATAATAGATTTTATGGTCTATTTGACTCTTCTAATGGATTGCTCGTTCCGCTGCAACTATGGTTGAAAAGTTTTATCATCTACTATATGTTCTAAATCTCTGATTTATTACTGTTGAAGGCTATTGATAATTTATTTATCTTTAGTCATGATATTCTTTACTGAGCTAATTGTGCTCACCCTTTTGCTTCATAATTCCTTTCAGGTAATAAAAGTGTAGCTGGGTCAAGCGGGGGATAACAGGGGAATAGAACGGTGGTCTATAGATGTTGAGGGTGAGGTGAATTTAGCTTGAAAGGGTGTTTTGCCACTATCATACAAGATGTCTAATGACATACAACCTCGTGTCATCATAAGGTAGGATTGTGCTCATCCACTTGCTGAGTATATTTACAAACACTACCTATATAATCTTGGTGTTTGTTTGGAGTATAATTCCCAATTAGAGACAGTGGAGATAATGATATGTCAAGAAAAGACTCACCATTGGGAAGAATATGATAGTAATCTTCTCGTTTTTCTTTGGGGTCTATTGGGTCAACCAAGGATAATTCTGTGGCCATATGATATCTATCATAACCTAGACGCATGGCCTCCCATGTACGAAGGTTTCCTTGAGCACTTCCCAAATATTCTAATTTCTAAAACAGTTTTCGACTATACCTTTATGTAAGGTGTCATTATGAGGTGCTGTCCACGGTTGGGACATGAGTCACAGTTGGTATATATTTGTAAACTCACAGTTTAAGTGTTGCCGTATCTTGCACGACAATTGTATTAATAAAGTTGTAGTTATTTTTTGTACCATGTATTTGGCGACTCAGAATGGGTTTGATGGAATGGACCTATTTTGGGGTTATCACAGAAGCTGTATATTATTCAAATGTCTAAACTGTTCAAATCTTAGCACTCAGTTTTATCAAAAACCACCTTATTGTAGTTCTAAAAAAAAATTGTATAAGTTATTTTAATTAACAAAAGTATATAAGCAAAATACTTATATTTATTAACAAATATAAAATTTCCTTAAATAACATTAATAAATACATATAGTAATAAAAATATTACATTAATGATAACATAATTTATACAAATAATTGTGTGGCTGCTGACACTGTCATTGAAAATAATATGTATAACAAAATTTATCTCGTAAAAATCGGGTGCAATGGATAGGATTTATAATCACAATCCATCATATATATGTTATGGATCAAAAAGTGACATATAGTATATACACATTCCATTACTACGATTGAAATTGGGGTAACGTCGTTCACTAGTACTTCTACCGGACGTAGTTATAATAAATTTTTGATGAATTTGCCCCACTCCGCTAGAACTACTAACAGACGCATATTAACTCAAATTAATTGGGGAAAAAAGTAACAAGGGTAAAACGCTGGAGTGCCAAAGCTGATCCCTAGTTCTGCGATTTGGCGAACCGCTAGAACCCTAGAAGTAATGATATGCAAATCGGCAACAAATTGTCGAAATTAAACTTTGTTCGTCCAAACAGAATTAATCGGTAAGTTTATTATTTAATCTCCCAAATTTGAAGATGATGCAATTCTCCATTAATTCTCATGAACCCTAGTTTCATCCTGTTTATTTTCCATGATTTTTTACGTTTTTTGAGTTGCAATTTATTTCTGCTTCTCTAATCTAGTTACTTTTCCTATTTTATTCCGTTTATTATTCTCTGAAGGACCAAGTATGTACACCTTCTACTCGGTCGAAACTATATTATGAAACTCTGATGTTGTTTTGGTTCGGCTATAGCCTATAGGATGTTAGGAGCTTCAAGAAACTAAATTGTAACTGTAATTGACATTCAAACTTCAACAAAGCACTAATAAACAGGAAAATCACAGCAAATCAGAGGTATGTTATGAGTTTATTTGAGATTTAAATAAAATTGGTGGGATACTAAAATTTTAGAGTTATAGTTGCACTATACATGGACTGTTGATTGGAATATATATATATATATTGGGGGACTAGTTGTTCTGTGGAGTAATAAGGGAGGGAAATACACGGCTTGAAACATTTATTTATGTTAATGAAATCTATTTTTATTTAAAATGCACATAAGGTGTTTGTAAAATATTATATTTAGTGATTCTTTAAAAACAATTAGTATAAGAATAATAATATGGTTATATTTATATCTATAAATATGTAAAAATTGAGTCAAAAAAGTGTAATAGAAAATTCTTGGATCTGGTTATTATGAAATTAATTTTTGGTAAGTTAGTCAATTGATCAATACAGTATTAATACGTAAAAAAAAAATCATCTCTAATTTGTTACGTGTCGATACTATATTAATCAATCGATTAAAATTAATTCGACAGTAACCAATGCGGAAATTCTTGATAAACAGGAGAGGCCGGGCAGAGGGAGTGTATGCAATGGGTAATGTGGGTATGGAGGAGGACAAGACAGTTAGTTAGGAGAATGACAGAAAGCTCCTCCAATTGTATGTCTAATCACTATTGTACTGCACATGTATGCCCCCCTCTCCCCGCCTCCCGCTCCACCCCCTAACTTCCCTATCTTCCCCTCGTCTCCCCCCTTTGGCTCTTGCTCTTATTATTGCCAGACAGTGGAGTTTTTATTAATTATATATCCTACTTCTGTTTCTGTACTATCGAAATGTCAATCAAATTTTGTCCGATGAACATGGTCACAGGATTTTACTTATTTTTGTCCTTTTTTTAGAAATAGTTAGAGATAATTATCTATTTATCCATATTATAACGTCCGTAAGAGTCGTGGTGTAATTATGTCACATAATTTTTTTGACCATATAATTTTAAATATATTATTATTTTTACTTTTTAAATTAATTTTTTATTTATTTATTTAGTCTTTCAAATTGTATAAAATTTTAATTTTATCCCACATAATTTACACACATAACGGCTGTGTCACCAAGTGCTAGTAATTATAAAAAAAAAGTATTCTGAATTTTTTTTTATCACAAGTGTATTTAGGAAAATCATAAACAATGTTAAATGCAATTTACTTTTTTTAACTCGCTACACTTGTAAATGAACAAAATTCATATTTAATTTAAATCAGTTTCTAATGGGAATAGACTTTTCCACTCTATATCCAAAATGGCTCCATCTTTAAACGGATTTTATTTTTAAATAGAAAATGTTCCATCTTAACTCTAATTTGCGTAATGAACAACTTTGTTTTAATTTTCCCCCAAAATTCAATTTTTAATAAATAAATAAAAAATAGAGATTACATATTAATTTATCCAAAATAAATATACAGATTAATTATTACTCCCTTATTAGTAGGGGTGTGTAAATAAATCGAGTATAAAATTGTTCAGATTTAATTCATAAATTTATAAAATAAAATATAATTAAAATTTATTTAAATACCGAATATAACACGATCTCCAATCCTCACTTACAAATCACCCCACCCATTTTTAGTAACAAAAGTGGAGGCAACTTTATTTCCTTTTTTCCTTTTCTTCTTCCCCCACTTGGTGTACATGATTACAATTTCAGCCCTCCAATTTTATTCTTCATAAAAACAATCTTATTTAAAAAATAAAAAATAAAATTATGATAATAAATTATATAAAGACTAGTGTTTTAACCATCCAATATTAACATATCACATAGAGAATTTAATAACAGACCAAAGAATTTAAAATCTAGCTAATATATATGATTGATTAAGCAGTTTTACCATGGTAATCAGTAATTAAACAATATGGCAATTCATTTCAAATTTCTTGATTTCCTCCTAAATTCCCTACATAACATATTATTATTGAATGGTGTAAAACACTAGTTTTATCGGTAATCCTTAAATAATTTATTCTCTAAAATTTTCTAGTAAAAGTGTCATTTTTATCGGTTACGACACGATATTTTTAAATTTATCATCATAATTTTATTATTTTGATACAACAACTTACAAGTAATTATATTTGGCTTAAATAAATAAACTTCAAAAAGTTTTTCACTTTTAATATTTTAAACCCTAATTTTAAACTTTAGGACATTAAACATGAATGTCTATATATTTTTCACTTTTAATATTTTAAACCCTAATTTCCATGACAATCGCTATTGGGAATCCTGATTAAGATTCCACATTCATACATAAAATTATGGTTCAAACCACTTAGGATTGGATATGTGACATATATATGAACTTTAAATAAATAAATAAATAAATATATAAATATATCCACCTTTTAAAGTTTAGTATTATTCGAGCATATATAATTCTCCTGCATGCATGCATGCATGCATATGTATATATATAGCAGCCAAGAATGACCTATTATGTCGATAATAATAAAATTATAAGTTTGACAATAGGCATGTAGATAATAAATTTGGACCGTTGATATTTGGTTTTTAATTTTTAAAAGTTTAAATGATGTTCTTAAGACCTCGTTACAGTCTGTCGGTAATAACCTATTAAAATTATTTTATTTAAAATTGTTTGTTATAAGTGAAGGATGGTTCATCAGTAGTGAGTCATTGGCGGCAATGAATTTGTCGTCAATGATTTCAGTTTACAACTAGGGCGACGGTACGACTGGTGATGGTAGGGCCGACGAATGTTTTGGTCAAAATTGAGGTTGATCAACTACTAGTAATTTTCAGTCGTACTTATCCGTAGCCAGCCTATGAATTCGTACTTGAATTCAAATTGTATTTAAAAAATTATACTCAGATTCGATTAGACTCGAATATTTATTACTTGAATTCGATATGACTCGAATCAAATTATATTTAAACTACTCGCGAGCTTCAAATTCAAGCTCGAATTCGAGTCTCCACATAATAACTAGTTTTATAATAAATATAATTATAAATTGAATTTGTTATTTTACTTAAAAATGAAAAAATATATTTACTATTACACTTTATAAATATAAAATCAAATCAAAATTAAAAAAAAAACAAAATAATAATAATTAATTATCTTAATTTGATTTAAATTTGTATATATTATAAGAAAATGTATCGAACATCTAATCGAATTTGTATCAATCGAGTATGTATCGAATTACAATCAAGAATTCGAGTAGTTTGAATCTTAAACGAGTCGAGTATAATCTTACTCAGATTCTATTCATATTTTTATTCAAACTATTTTTAATGCTCAGATTTGAATCATATTTTTAACGAATCTGAATCTCGCTCGTATTTTTTTTAATCAAATTTAAATTGAACCTGAATTGTTTGACTCGTTTATAGTTTTAATAATAATGGTAGCACATAAATAAAGGATTTGTTTGCACAAAAATATATCTGCATGGCTGAAGTAAGAGAGAAACGTACGTGGCATTAGTTTGTTTAAACCACATGTGTTATTACTTGATTTGATTTGGCAATATGATCCAAGGTTTTGTTTTGTTTAGATTTTGATTTTTCTTATTTAAAAAAAGAAGAAGAAGTTTTGTTTAGATTTAAAAAATAAATAAATATTAAGTAATAATGACAGCCTCACTTGTATTTTTACTAATTTTATTGACCAATGAATGAATGAGAAAAAAAAATTCAATTATAAATGAAAGAGATTTTCACAAAAAAGATGTATCTTATTCTTTATTTTCGGTAGGTAATTATTTCATTTTTCCTTTTTCAAAATCTTTTAAGAATTACTCTCTTCGTCTTTAAAAGGATAAGTAAATTATAAATTTTATACATATTAAGAAAAATAAAAGTAAAAGAAAGAGAAAAATTAAAGCTTTAAATTTCTCTTTAGTGCTCCCACAAGATTCATAAAGTGATAGTAGTAAATAATTTTATTTTTTATACTAATGTACCTCACTAAATGATTTATTACCCTTCCCTAAATATATTTTATCTTATTCTTTTAAGAACAAAAATAATTATACATTTAATTATCATTTTGATAACGGAGGCCGGAGGGAGTATATAGTATATACAATATAGTTGATTGAATTTTATTATCTTTAAATTAAAATTCAGTTTGGAAAATTATTGAGAATTTCTGAAATTTGAATTTTATAAAATGTAATTTTTTAAAATAATATTATTAGAACAATAAGAATTGTTAAAATAATTATAAAAGTATACAAAAAGCGTGTTTATTTATTTTGATAATATCAATTTCCTATAAATTTAAAAAGAAAAAGAAAGTAGTAATAGTACATATGTACTTGAAAATTAGTAGGCAGTAGATGCCACCTGTTTTTGACATATATATATATATATATATATATATATATATATATATATATATACTATGTACCGGTGGCATTTTTATTTTACCGACGGCCGTACAATAATACAGTATGAACGTACTCCCGGATAGTAAGAAAAAAAAAATTGTAGTGCTCCACCTCCATTAATGATGATGATATGAGCAATCTGTTTCCCCTGTAAGTAAATCAATATTATCATCTGGCACACCTTTTTTTCATACCCATCCGGTTATCATGAAGTTATTTTTTTTAATAAATTAATAAATTGACCAATAAAATATTGATACACATACAGTATTTTATTAGTCAATTGATTAACTTACCTCAAAATAAATTTTATACTAACCACTTTCTTTTCATATATATATATATATGACGAATGATATCATATATTTATTATGGATCAAAAATTAACAAATATTATCTCCACCTTCAAGTATATCTATTTCTCTCTCTTTGACAAAATAAGACATGACTACTCACTTTATAAGTTGAGAGCCCTCCACTTATTTCCCAATTGCTTGTTTCATTCATTAGCAGACCCGTAGACGTAATACAGAAAATCAGATTGGAAAATGAAATATTAGCAATAAATCGAAAATCAGGCGGAACAAATATTTTCATTTATGATGTGGGGATATAATGGCCAGAATTGTGGCAATAACCAATCAGCTAGTTATTTTAGCGGATAAAGAGTTTTGCTTTTTAATTCTAACCCTGTATAATTGTAATGGAGGGTAAAGATGATATTTGTCTATTTTTAATTTATAACAAATACATGTTATGAATCATTAAAAGGGTATCACGCCGTCGGCTAGAGGAGGTGTTTATGACGAATTTGCCCCAACTCAGCCTAAGCAAAATCAGGTTGATTGCCTAAAAAATAAAAAAACCACATCCGCCGGACATACTTGCGGACGGAGATGCGATTGTAATGTAATGGACCTGTATATGATATTGAATGGGTAGAAGGTTATAAGAACAACCTGCACTGCACATAGTAAATAATTAAAGATAGGATGAAGTTATTTAGCAGCATCTATTGAGTGACCACGTAAAGCAACAAGGTAATCATTCTAGTTTTGAGATCTCACACCGACTAAACCCAAATGAATCATTTCAATTTAAGATTCATAACCCTGAGTTCTCGAGTCCATTTTGAAAAACAAGTGTACTGGGAAAGTGCAGCACAAATACTGCAAGACCAGTACCGCGGAAAAAGATTTCCCAATAGCCTAACTCAGTTCGTTGCTTGAAACCTAATATAAAGACATAGTTAATCCTGTAGAATACCCAAATCCCAATTTTGTGAGATCGCAGCCCTAATTCTCGATCTATCCCCAATTTCTTATGCATCCGCTAAAAAGCGGATTCGATTGTTTTTTGGGTCCTTTACACTAATATACAACAATTAGAAAATAATTATAAAAATAAAACACACACAACATAATTACAAAAATAAAACATACACAATATTACGTTGCTAAAATCACGTCATTAACTCCTACACGTCAGTTATCGAGATAACTGATCTACGCCAAATCAATAACAGATCAACGCAAAATCTTATGTCGCGACACAACTCTGATATCGGAGAAGACAAAAACAGCAACGACATATCGGAGAAGATAAACAGCAACGACATAGAGGAGAAGATCAACAGCAACTTTGAGATTAGAGAACACGACATGGAGGAGAAGATCAACAGCAACGACATATCAATGAAGACGAGATGCAACTCTGAGATCGTATAATAGAGGAGAAGATCAACAACAACTTCAAGATCAGTAACCAACCTATTTAACAACTCTGATTGTTGATTGTTGATTGATTCATTACAGATTTGTATACTAAGGTATTTGAGTTTAAAGTTTATATGCATATAGTTACCCCGTGGTTACTATATACTCGTATATTGGTTACCTTTCTTAAGTTTTTCGATCTTTAATTGGTTACAAAGTCAGTATATTGACTGCTCTGATTGCAAAATGCATGTAAAAATATATTTTATATTCTGGTTACTAAGTACATATAAATTGGTTACTGTTTATTATTTATTTAGTTACTGTTTTGAATGCAAAACACATTTGAAAATATGTTTTATACTCTGGTTACTAAATACATATAAATTGGTTACTATTTATTATTGATTTGGTTAGTGTATAATGTTTATTTGCTTGCTTTATAATTTTAAAGTTTATTCTACTGATATTTTTTATATTAATGATTACTTATTAAATACATTGGTTACCTTCTTGCAACTGTTGGTTATTGTCTAATCTGGATTTGGTTAGTATATAATACTGATTTGGTTACTGTGTAAAATTGCAATGGTTACGCATAATATTACCCCCAGTTCATGTTCTGGTTACTAACATTATGTAGTTTGGTTACTGTCTAACATTAAGTTGGTTACTTTACAGAATACATTGAGTTCATGTTCTGTGTTTTATACTGAGTTTTTTATATTGACGGTTATTGATTAACTACATTGGTTACCTTCATACATCTGTTTATCTTTAATTTGTAACAAAGTCATTACTGATTATTTTGGTTGTAAAATGAATGTAAAAATATTTTTTATAATTTTGGTTACTAATTACATATATCTTGGTTACTGTCTAATATGTATTTAGATACTATAAGGTGTTTATTTGGTTACTGTATAATGTTATTGTGTTTTATAATTCTTTCTTTTTTATTGGTGGTTACTTATTGACTACATTGGTTACCTTCATACAGCTGTTAATCTGATTATATATATTGGTTGCTATATACTATTTAATTGGTTACTGTATACTGTTTATTTGGTTGCAGTGATAATTTGGCAGTTTTTGTCAAGTTTGGAGTGTCAGATTTTGGCGTTTTCGGAGCCTAATTTCATTGAAAACGGGTCAACGATCAAAAGTCACCAGCTTTGCTGGTGAACTGTAGGGTTTTTTGGTCAAATTATATCATTTAGGCTTTCAAAATTACATGTAAAAATTTGATTTATATTCTGATTACTAAGATTATGTAATTTGGTTACTGTCTAATATTAATTTGGTTACTTTACAATGTTTATCCAGTTGTTAGACAATGGAGACTGATAGTAACCAATATAATAAATTTAATTCTTTACATGAATATATAATTGTTTACTTTTAGTAACCATTAACCACATGGTTGGTAACATTTTTGATGGTGCACAGTAACCAAAATTGATGTTGATTAATATTTTAATTTTTGATTCCATCATGAGTTGTCAATATAAAGTAAACATATATATTGAACAATTGGTAACTCTTCTAAAACAACTTTATTTAAATTTGGTTACCCATCTAAAATAAAATGGTTACCTCTATATTCATATTTAGTTACCAACTGGCATGGACCATTTCGAAATAACTTTTATAACTACGTAATTTAAAAATATCCATCAGCTAGATAAATGTGAACCCTCACATGTACATTAAGCACTTGATAACTGTTCTAATATAAATTTTTAATTATTTGGTTACTAACAAAAACTAAATGGTTACACTTATATGCAGGTTTGGATACTGTTCTGAACCAATTTTATGTAAATCTGGCTACTCACAAAAAATAAAATGGTTACCTATATATGCAGATTTAAATACCAATTGTACAATTTACAGATAATTTTTATGAGTATGTAACTAGGACAATCTCACATGTATATTTAACACTTGAAGTTTGTCCTCATACAAGCTTGTAATTATCTGGTTATTAATAACATTAATCATAATGTAACATAATAAAACAGTAACCACATAATTATATTATAGTAACCAGAACAGGTTTTAATGGTAACCAAAACAGAAATATCATGCAATGAAACTCAGTTTAGGCAATCCATGTATACTAAATAATTACATATTAACCAGATTAAAAAATAAAAATAACCAAAATTCCACATTGAAGACACAATGATAGTAGCCAAATCATAAGGTAACAGTAACCAAAATATAATAAAGAAGTAACCAAATAGTTATATGAAAGAAACCAGAACATGTTTTAATTGTAACCAAAATAAAAACAACCTGTATATCCAACCCAGTTTAGGCAACCCATGTATACTCTCACATGTACATTTAACATTTGATATATGTCATGATACAAGCTTGTAACTATCTGGTTACTACCAAAAAATAAAATGGTTACCCTTCTATACATGTTTGGTTATCAACTGCACCTTTCAAACAATGTATTAGACACAACGTAGAAGTAACAAATACGAACCAACAAACAATGTCAAATAATTGATAATATAATCAAATATGTAATTCCAATTACATAAGCTCCAATAAACATTACATACTTACTAACCATAACAAATGGTTATGGATATCCAATAAAAATCAAAGTACGAAACACAATTCAAAAGGACAAGACAACAACAACCGAACTAATCAAAATCTGGTACAAATCTTTCTAAAATTTTAGCTTTTTGGCTGCTGCTACTTTCTTCTTCATGGCTGCTCTCATTCTCTAGAAAAGACTTCTGCATTATGAACCTGTGGGAGGAAGAGAAATACCTTGAGATTAGTGAATATAGAACCCATGTAGGATGTGTTTGTGGAAATGGAAATATAACATAATTTAATTTAAAGGTCACCAAAACAAAAATATGTATACCAAAAAATATACTAAAGAAGTAACCAAACAGTTATATGATGGTAACCAAACCATGTTTTAATGGTAACCAAACCATAAACAATATGTAGACCAACCCCAGTTTAGTCAACCAATGTATACTAAGCAAATACATTGTAACCAAAACAACATATAAAAGTAACCAATATCCCAATTGAGGAAAAAAAATGGTATCCAAATCATAAGCCAACAACAACAAAAAATATACTAATGAAGTAACCAAACAGTTGTATGTTAGTAACCAAAATATATATTAATGGTAACCAATACATAAACAACATATAGACCAAATACAGTTTAGTCAACTCATATATACTAAGCAAATACATGGTAACCAGAACAACAAAAAATAGTAACCAAAATCCTAACTCAAGGAAACAAAAATAGAATCCAAATAAAAAACTAACAATAACCAAAAATAAACTAAAGAAGTAACCAAATATTTATATGATAGTAACCAAAATATGTTTTAATGGTAACCAATACATAAATAACATGTACACCAAAATCAGCTTAGTCAACTATGTATACTAAGCAACTACATGGTAACCATAACAACATAAAAAAATAACCAAAATATCAAATCAAGGTAACAAAAATGGTATCTGAATCACAAGCTAACAGTAACCAAAACATAATCCAGAAGTAACCAAATAGTTATTTGATAGTAACAATAACAAAATTTAAATTAGCACACCTTTAAAAATTTTTGGGTTGAAAATATTTTCTGGATATGAACTTGGGCTTCTGTCTTAACTACGGGAACATCAAAATCAGAATTCAACTGCACAAACACAAATAAATTTCTTCAAGTCCTTAATAGAATCACTCTCTGTGATTCTTTTTCTCTTTCCATCCTTCTTCCTTGTATCAACCATTCTATACAAAACATAAAAACAACACAAATCCAAACAATCAATACCCCATTCTGTTAGAAACATAGCGTATATATATGATCATATTAACAATTAATTAGTAGAAATGAGAATTAACAGAAATTAGAAGCATACCTTAGAGAGAAACTAGAATCATTTCAGTTGTGAGAGAGTTGGAGAGAGAAAATCACGTATTAGCCTGAAAGTCCTGTCAGAGTTGAGAGACTATGGTGTTGCGTCGTCGGCGGCGGCGGAAGAGGAGGAGGAGGAGGAGGACGACGACGACGAGTGGCTTCGAGAGGAGAGACGAGAGGAGAGAGAGAAGTAGTAAGGGAGAAGAGAGAGAAATATTAATGGCGTAGATAGAGAGAGAGACCGAAGGAAGATGGAAACTAATTTGTTATGTAATCTCATTAATATTAATCCCTTAATTTAAGGACTCTTAATTGTATTAGTATTGTAAATATATATGATGAAGTGTCATATTTTTGTAATTATTTTATAAATGTATGATTTTTATAATTACTTTTAAAAATGTATTATAATATATAATTGTTCCTTGTTTTTTGTCCTGCTATAACTCGTTGATGGGGTAGAATAGGCCATTGAAAATTTTACTCCCATCCGCTAGTAGCCGATGACCAAACTAAATTTTTAATCATAGTACTTCATATTTCTCGTGTAAATGTAGATGCTATATGCCAATTTTTAATCCATAGCAAATAGAAGTTATGAATCATATATATATATATATAGGGTCCACATCCGTGACAACAGAGTCCGATATTATTTCAATAATTATGATCTTAATAATAAAAGACTTCGATTCGCTTGACGCTAGAGTAGTGACATCCATTCTAGTGGCACCCAAATTTACCTAAATGCCCCTCGGTCGATTTCCCCCCTGCCGTTACACCTTGTAGAGGCAAATGCAGAACGTTAATACCCTATGCCTTGGTTTTTTTTTTCTCCACCCTACCGCTACAACTTGTAGCGACAACTTATAAACAAAACCTCTAATCATTTTTCAATCGATGACATTTCTTATACAAAATTTGTGGAGGAATTTCTTTCGAAACGGAATAACTCAGCTGAAGTATCTACAATCTGGTGGGATTTCAAATCAGATTTCATTGAAAGTACAATTTCTCATAATGTAAAGGAATTTCGTACAGAATATGCGAACTTCAGAATAGAATTCCCACCCTTGAGTTTCTATGTTTTAACAACATTACATCTAAGAAGTTGCAGACTTTAACTACTTTACATCTCGAAGATGTAACATTTCAGAAAGACACGATATTAAGTTTTGAGGGCTTTGTTCATTTGAAGAATCCAAGTTCAAAGAGATACTCAACAGCCATGGTATGGACTAGGACGGATTCAGGATATGTTCCCAACAAGGACGAATTTTTTTGGGATAAAGATTGAAGTGAAGGGTTGAAACTTAATGAACTAGAGAGCGAGATTTTGAATACATTATATACGGTGTTTAGTTTTGTTTAGAGTAGTAGTAGTTTAAGTTTTTTATTTTTGGCCATCTAAGTTTAACTTTTTCATAAATCTGTCCTCTTAAATTTATTAAGTTTTATTTTTGTCCTTATCCTTATACCTAAAAAAAAAAAAAAAAAAAGTTCAACAAAAAAAAAAACTAAGGCAGAGGGTATTAACATTCTGCATTTGCCACTACAAGGTGTAACAAAAGTGGAAAAAAATTGACCAAGGGGCATTTAGGTAAACTTGTTTGCCGCTAAAAGGGATGTCACTGTCGCTACTCGCTAGAGCCTTTAGCGGCAAGAGCTAAATTGTGTTTAATCTGATCCTTTTATTATTGAGATCAATAACTAGAATCAAAATTGCTGAAATAGTATCCGTGTGTTGTCACAGATGGAGACCTCTCTCTCTCTCTCTCTCTCTCTCTCTCTCTCTATATATATATATATATATATATATATATGTATTTACCAATATGAATTAATATTTTCCTCCGTTTTTAAAATTAGAAATATTCTTTTTAAAATTGAATATACATTTCTATTATCATATAATTATTATTAATTAAATTCTTAATTAATAATTAAGGAAATATTTAAAATTTTAAAATCATTCTTAAAAGTCATTATTATAGAAATATATATCTATATGATTTTGAAAGATAGAATGCTATTATGATTAATTAACATGACTAATGCAAAAACAACCTTTTAATAATTTAATTTTGATTATTAAATCAATATTTTAAAGAATGTCTTTAAATTCTTGCTTAGACTGATAAGTTGTATAAATATTAGTATATCTTGCGCAGTGTCTATTCGTATTGCTACAAAATAGTTAGTCTTTGCACTTTATACTTTATACCATTTAAAAACAAAGAAATAAAAAAAGAGGCAGAAAACATAGGATCTATAAGAAAGTTCATTGGACCCCATTAAGATCTCCAGAAAAATATTTAATGAATACAGATTCAGCTTGTTATAAGCAAAAGGGAACATGTTTCTAAAACTGATATTATTTTCCTTGAAGGTGAATTATTGGCATTAATTATTAGCAATGCAAACCAACCAAACACTTCGTGATCCGGTTCGGTTCGGTTCGATTCGAGTTTGATATCTTATCGAGTCGAGCTCGCATATAGTTTTACGTTCGATTACTCGATCGAACATGTTCGCGAATCATGTGGAATTATGTGGTTCGGTTCGCCTGTGTTCGCGAATAGTTCAGTTCGAGTAGTTCGATTTCTAACACGGGTTCGAATGGTTCGATTTCTTACATGTGCAATTTATCATCTGATTTGAAAGTTAGAAATATAATAAGTCAACGTTGTTCGTCAAAGTGTTCGCGAACTCGATCATGTTCGCAAACAGCTAACGATCGAATTCACACATGAGTGTTGATTCGATCATGTTACTCGAATATGTTCGAGTTTGACTAACATTATTCAAGTTCGATAAAGTTCAGATCGTTTGCCGGCCGATTAATAATGTATATATGACTATGAGTTGTCTTTGTTTCTATTATTTTCGTTACTTGTTTTCTTAGTTCAAATTTCATTAATAGCTTACTGATAAAAGTCTCTTTTTTTTTTATCGTGCATGATCACAAGTTTGTGTCTACGCTGGCGTTATATAAATTGTAATAATATAAGTCCTAAGAAAAGAAATAATGAAACAAGTATTAATTTCAATTGCATAATGGAGTTATTGTTAACATTTTTGGGGGGAAGAATATGCATAGGTGAGGGATGACCCATCAATCACTCTCATAATTAGGCACTCGGATTTTGCATGGCACAATAAGTTTGTGCTGCTGCTTGAAGCGGTGGGAGGGGAGGGGAGGGGAGGGTCCATTTTGATTCTTTTCGTGAACCATGTGCAGTTTACTGTTCCTGCGGGAGGATATAATTGTAAATATTACATAGCATGTAAAAGTATGAGCTCATTAAGTGGGGAACTTATGTAGTTAGTCTTACACCACCACCATATTCTGGCTTGATTGAAATTTTGAAAGTAATAATTAAATGTTATAGACAAACACATCTAACCCGAAATGTTCAGATTTGAAACTAAGGGGTTACAACCTCATGACCAAATTAGCAGCCTACCTACTAGTATAAAAACTTAAGAAATGAAGATGGGACTGATTTTGTGGACAAAATTTGATGTTCCTCAAAGGCTCTGTCATTTCTCCCATCTTTAGGGTAACCCAAATAGAATTTTATCCCATGGCATCTAATTAATATTAATAATATAATATAGAAGCCCCACATCAAACACTACCAATTTTGTTTTCTCTTGGCTGCAAAAATGGTGCGTTTCTTGCTAGGAATAGAATCGAGTTTTGACCCTCAATCAATCCCACCCCCACCTTGTTTTGGGAAAGAAAAGAAAACCCCTTAGGCCCCAGTTTCCATGTTATGTTACATGTATTTTTTTAAAAATATTTTTTTGCTAGTTTTTGACTGAAATTAAACACACACTACTTGGCCACTGCTAAATTTCAAACTTGGGATCTCTTACTTTCCAAGAGGCACCAACCGAGCTAGAACTTTGATGTTGTTACATGGATTTTAAGACGAGCTAAATCACAATTCACATGTATGTATATTATATTTTCAACTAAAATAAAAATGTATTGAAAATAGTGTGTATCTACATATTATGTTTAGCATCGTCTTAGAATCTGCACTAAAATACACCGCAAAACTCTTATCGTTTAGACTGGGACAGAGGGAATACAAAAGTAGTAAGAGATTGGGTGGGGGTGGGCGTGGGAAGGTAATGTAGTAGGCATCCAATAGAATTGACCTTCCAAAAAAGCTTCTTGCTGAAAGTGGGGTGCCCCTCCATTTATAATAATTCCCACTGTAAAGTCCCATTCAAAATTTTAACAGATCTAACAAACAAAGAAAAGGAATAACTGGGAATAACATCAAATACCCTTCAGTCAATGAACCAGGAAGCTTATTAAATTACTGTAGTTCAAGCTAAGCAATACCGAAAATGTTATAATCCTATAGTTCACATAACATATAAAAGAACCATTCTATCAGCTGTATATGAAATTAAAAGCTAATGTGACTAGCTGATGGCAAACTGAAGATTTGCCTATTTCTCAGCGAAAAGGAGCTACCAAACCTTTGAGATAGGCAAAGTATTTAAAAGGTAATCTTTCATGATCATCTCATTGGGCCGGCTCATATGTTAAAGCCATTTAAGCAATGACTTCAGACCCCAAAATTGAAAAGACCCCCAAATTTTAATAATCCACATATGTTAAGAGTCCATTAAAAAAGCCCAATTTTTTTCCCAGCAAAACGGTAGCTACAAGTACAATCATACCAATATATTTTTTCTCTCTCTAACGGAAGGCTGAAATTTATTCTTCTTTCTCAAGGCTGAAATTTATTTGGCTTGAAACCCCCCAAAAAGTTTGGACCGGGCCCTGATCTCACAGCCGACGGTAGCCAAACATGTCATCTCTACGTGATTTAAGGCTGCCAAAGGCACCACCATTCCCCACCAAGAATACAAAAAGGACAATCAAAGCACCAAATGCCCACCACATGAATTGCTTCAACCTTTTCCTACCCCTGTTGCGAAGAGCAGGAGGGATAGCTGCTATTGTCTTGATTTGCTTTGTGTAACGCACAGTTTTTTTAGGCTTTGTTACAGTTTTAAGGATACTCTCAGACAGAAGTTCTAAGGCTGGAGTGGTTTCTCCATCAATGTTCTTTTTTTCCTTCTTTCTCAGTCGCTTTTCCCTCTCCTACACAAAGGTTAAGTTAATATACTATTAATATGGGTGAGAGGAATAACACAAAAACCCTACGGAAGGGGGAGATTCATGCCATTTTATCACCTTACTCAAAGATGTGATGAAAAGATAAATTGGAATGGAATGGTAATTACCTTTTCTTTCAGTTCAGCTTCCTTCTGCGCTCGTAACTCGGCCCTAAGTTGGGCCTTCTCTGCACTTCGCTTTTTCCTCTCCAGTGCCTCCTGAGCTTTGGCCTTCTCCTCCAATCGACGTTGCTCTTTCAGCATCACAGCAATCTCTTCTTTCCTCAACACCTCAGCCTTTCTCGCCAACTCCAGCTCCTCTTCTGTTTGCTGAATCTCTTCCACTTTTATCTCGACAGCCTCAACCTTGCAAGAAACAGTTTCCGACCCACTCCCTGGGATCGGTTTAGCAATTGTTTTACTTTTCAACGTCTGACTCTTTGGCTCTGCCGCCTCCATGGATTTACCATCTGCTAATTCACCTTTAACAAGTGGCACTGGCTTTCCTTGTTCCAGAGTTGAAACCAGCGGTGGGGAGGTTGCCTTAAATTTGCTGGAAAGATGCCTATCCATTGTTTCATCCACATAACTGAGCAGCACAGGTGACTCCTCATCAGGACCAAGTGAACGGCCATCCAATGTCTTCAATCTCCTCACTGTACTTCTCATATTGCATCTAACATAGTCTTTCCGAAACTCATCATTCTTGTTCCATTGCTCCATTACAGTCTCCACCTGAATAATGCAAGTGTAAATTCAAACTGTAGGGGACTCTTTATATAAAGAAATTAAACGAAGCATAACTAACCTGATTAACACAAAGGCGATGAAGTGCCTCTTTATCCCCACTTAATGCATAATCACTGGCTACCTTTGCATCATCTTTGTACCTCCCAAAATATTTGATCTGCAGTGCAAGTATCAATATTTAATCACAAGCTCCAATATCTTAGTTTTTGAGTAATGTAATTTTCTTTGTTTAAGGCAACATATTTGTTATTTCGTTGTTTCTGATGGAAGTTATTACACTTTAACAAACGATACGCATTTCAGAAAGGGACAATGAATACCAAGTCTAAGATATTGGAACAAACTTTCTAGCTAACAGACCAAATCATACAAAATGATGGTATCATCAGTTTTAAAACAGAAGAGTTGAAAGGAGGTGCATAGCATTCCTCTTCATGTGTAATAAAGAATGTGCGAAGAATAAAATGAGGTTAAGGTCAGTTTTGAGGACTATTCATCAATAACATCTTCGAATCACCAATTAAAGCAAGTAGAAGAACGAAGAGAATCAAATTTGAGTCGTGGAGATGATAGATTAATAGTCAATAAAATACTACAATGCAAGAGTAAACATCAGTCTAAGTTAATTAAAAATGATGCTTCTCCTTAATTAACACACTATACTCCCAATCTTCAATTGATATGACAAGAATAAATCCTACTAATACAGTGCATAATATTATGTTGCAAAATTAAAGCAATTATGACACTTTTGACAACTCTCCAATTGTTACAATATGCCTTTACGGCTCAAATGTGAAATTCTTGCCACGCTAAATACTAGGAATTCATCTGGGTAAATTGTATCACATAACAAAGTACTGCTTTAATGTCTATATCTAATTATTGTCAACTGACTTCCAAAAGGCATCAACGAACAATTTGCCATTTCACAAGGACATAATTCATAAATCAAACAGAATGATAGAGCTAGTATGATACCAACTTATCATGATAACTTGAATCATTTTCTTCAAACAATCAAAGATTATTTCATGCAATTTATTGCAGGGATAACATGAAATATTGTTTCCATTTGGTGGATAATTATGTTAAATAAAAAAACAAATGAAATATGTTGTGATGTCATATGTAAAAAAAAGGTAGGCGATTAGATTAGTCCTAATTCAGCTAACTTCCAACTCTCCAATTCCCATGTATCTTTTAATTTCAAGGCAGTAACCGTATAGAGAGAGGACAGCTGTAAGTGGAGCTCCACAAGAACTGCACCTCAAATTTGTGGATTATACATAATTCTATCATATGGAAGTACGAAACACCACACAATTGGACAACAAACCTTCTCATGTAATTGGTCCTTCAAACCTCTGAAATGTTCAAATGCTTCTTGGCGAATACCATCGGCAGCTCTGTATTGAGCATGCAATTCCCTTAGCTTTGTACTTTCTTCATCATATTTCTTTCCTGACAAGTAAACAGCATTTACAGCTTTTGAAACCTTGTCCTTGAGGCCATTTAGTTCCTTCTTCAAAATCTACACATGCCACAAAATCCAATCAGTAGATAACAGACATAGTAAAAATAATAAAAGAACGGTCCACGCTTCTACAGGACACTTTATTACTTTCTGAATGAAACCTCGAGCTCATGAAAATAATAATTGGCAAACTAAAAATTGATTGTGAACGAAATTGGAAGTATTTTATAATCTCAACTTTCTCACAATAGATGATGGGTAAGAGAAACTCGTATAGTGCCTGTTAAAATTTGAATTTAGAACAAATGCACGACAGAGTCACACGTACCTTTAGACGCCCTTCAATATGGTATCTCTGATCCAAAGCCTGTTGAACTTCATCCTGACTACCCATATTAGAAGATAGTTCATCTCGAAGTTGCTTCAGTTGCTTAATTTCACGAATGACAAGCTTTTCCTCTTTTAAAGGCAGGGTTTCATGTTCTATCACGTGTTCCAAATGGTATATCTGCTTACCATGCCAATTAAATTTGTAAGCGTAGTTAATTTGATTCAAGTTAGGAAATTATTTTGGATGTATATATAGCCTACTTTTCTATGGTAAAAAATAAGAATAACAAAGGAGATTGAATGCTTACTCTGTTATTAATATCCTGAACTGAAATAGCATTCTTCACTCTATTAATAACAACTTGAACAGAATCTATTTCCTGCCGTTTTAGCTCAACTGACCTCATTGCATCTCTCTTTTCTGATTTTGCAGCTTCAAACTTATCATCAAGGGCTTGAATATAGGGCTGTTCATAGGAGTATCCAAGTGATCACATGAAACTAAGTAAAATATACAATAAAAGCATCAATTAAGAATGCCTACCCTTTTCGCTTTAATTGTAACTCGTATAGCCTCTCTCCTGCATGTCTTCTCATCAACTAATAGCTTAGCATCTCTAATCTGTTCTCGAAGTTTTTCATCATCAAATCTAGGAAATCTTACGAGGAATTGGAATGGCTTTGTCACATTCTCAGCACCCAAATTATTTCCATCCACAGTATCACAATTAGAACCCTCGGATCCAAGTACAATAGCATCTTCGCTAGGCGTATCTGAATTGCTTACAGCAGAAGAGTTTTGAACGACAGATTCTGATTTTATATCAGCACAACTTCCAATTGCTTCTGAACCAATAACGTGATTTTCTGCGTCCAAATAATTGGTGATAGTCTGATTGTAGACACATTCAGTGTCTCGATTTGAGACTTGAGATTTCGTAACCACATCATTACACCGGGACAGAGAAAATATCTCTGCAGGATTAATAGAACCAAATTCAATTTTAGTCCCATAGCTCACACAATTAGAAGGGCTACTTGACATGCAACGGAGGCCATTATCAACTTCAATCTCTGGTTTTGTTCTGTCAGCAACACAGAAGAGTGCACTCTCTATGTTTTTAGAATCATGATTTTCAACTTTCATGTCAATCTTGGCGTCATTTATCATGCACGTTGCATAATTTACTGTAATTGGAGAATTCACACTCCCAATTTCTTGCTCAACTATTGTACCACCATTGGAACCAGATTGGAAGTTACCATCACTTTCAACCGGCAGTTCTCCAGTCTTACCTTCTGTTATTATACAACCAGAAATAACATTTTCATCAATTTCAGGATTCCTATTCAGTTCAGGGGATTTTGGGCAGCCACCTATGCATTCACCAAGGTCATCATTTTGTGAAATCTTATTTTGATCAGTATCCTGGACTTCATTTTCTGGCTCATGCCCCTGAACTAGACCGCTACCACCATTGTCAGGAACCACAAGTCCTTGATCTGATACTGAACCAGCATCAGGACTAGCAAGGAAGCTTCCGCAACTTTTATCTGGCACATCCCTAATCTCATTTTTTGATAATACACAACTGGCAAGAGAAGGCAGGCTACAGGCATGTTTGGGATTCCCAGTCCACTCAGTAGTTATTTGACTTCCATCAATGCATTCACATTGTCCTTCAGTTTGTGCAACTTTATTTCCATCCAAGTCAGGATTGCAGGTAGTCTTTGCATCCTGAGGCTTACTGGTTTCATTCCCTAAGTTTGCTCCTTCATTCCCCTGCATCAAAACACTTCGACAATTGTCAGAAATCGCAAGTTCTTGTTCTTCTACTGGACCATCATCTGGACCAGCAGTGATGCTTCCAACACATTCAACAGGCACTTTCACTATCTTGTTTTCAGATATCACACAAACAGCCGGAAAAGGCAGGCTTGCATCAATTGCGGGAGTCGCAATTAATTCGATGGCCCTTGGGCTTCCATCAATGCTTTCATTAAGTTCTTTGTCGCTTGAAACTTTAT
This sequence comes from Panax notoginseng, assembly GCA_016801055.1. NCBI lineage: Eukaryota > Viridiplantae > Streptophyta > Magnoliopsida > Apiales > Araliaceae > Panax > Panax notoginseng. The sequence goes on along the minus strand of CM029018.1, from coordinate 10,644,494 downwards.
TTTCAACCACGTCAGGCTCGCAGACAATACCTTTCTCGACAGGTGCATCAGTCTCATTAGCCAATTCTACTGCTACATCTACATCTATACCAAAATCTGTCATTCTTTTAAGCTTCTCCTCGTTACCGACTTGATAAGACACAGAATCAACAGATCTTGTATTCCTGATTTCAGATTCCAAACTTTCTTCTACTTCTCTAACCGACTCCAGCTCCGATTGCTCCTTAGACTTCCCCTCCCCAACATCAGTCTCAACATCTTCTAATTCACATCCAACTGCCCCCAAAACGACATTTTGGGAATTCTTACTCTCTCCTAACTCTGCAGTTGAGTCTAGATTATTTTGCTCCACAGGCTTTAAACTCTTATCAGACAATTCACCACCCTCTGGTGACTTAATTACCGACTCACGGCTCTCTCCTAAGTCTGCATTTGACTCTAGATTATTTTGATCCATTGGATTTAAACTCTTAGCAAAGGAATCACCATCTTCCAGTAACATAACGTTCGACTCCCGGCTCTCCTTCAATTCCACAGTTGAATCTATATTATTTTGCTCCACTAATTTTACATCCCCATCGGATAAATCACCAACCATTGGTGACTTAATTATTGATTCCTGTATCTCTCCAGACTCTGCACTTGAGTCTAGATTATTTTTCTCCACGGGCATTATACTCTTATCACCATCCTCCACCGGTACAATTACCGACCCAAGGCTCCCTCCTAATTCCCCGTTGGTGTCGGTCTTAATTGTAGTATGAGATTCTTGGTTAACTTCCGTGTTAAGAACAGACTCCGACTCAATTAGATCCTCAACTTTTACCTCGCAATCAACCTGACCATTCTTATTTTCCTCAACAGCCATTCCATTTGGCTCCTCTACAGTACCAGTAGTTACAAGGTCGACAACTTCCCCATTCGGTACTTTCTCTATCACCGACAAAACAAACTGATTCTCCTCCACCGCGGAAGATTGACCATTTCCCCCATTTTCAACAACCACTTCCCCAGATTGGACCTCCGCACCATTGTCCACCACAGAATCCAACACTTGATTGAACTCTGCATTACAATTCATATAAGAAATTGGGTCATCACTAGTTACCTCACCAGTACCGCTGGAAAAAACATACGAACCATCAGAATCATCACGCACATTGTACTTTTCATCAACAACAGCAAACTTTGCCCCGTTACAATCTGCACCGACTTTGATCAGATCCTGATATGAACTCACATCTATTTCACCAGTATCAGCTTCAGTAGCAGCCATCATTAAACCCCAAAACGATCAAACGACCACAGAATCTAAAACAAAACGAATGAAAAAAATTCTATAAACCACGTTACCAAATCGATCCATAACAGAGTAGAAAAACGCCAAAAATTAGAAGAACACAAACAATTAAAGCACATGCAATGTATGTACATGTATAGATACATATTTCTTTAAAAAATCAGAATCAGATTCACTCACATAATTTGGTTTGCTCCAGATCGAGACTGAGATCAGCAAAATTCGAGGTTTTGTCAGCTATGTGAAGCCTAAAACGAAGTGAATTGGAATTAGGGTTTGGACGAAAAGGAAGAAAAATCAATTGATCAAGGGGAAAGAAATCAAGAGAAGAGCAGGAGAAGCTCTTTCTTTCTCTTTCTTTCTTTCTTTCTTTCTTTCTTTCTGTTAACAGAGTCGCGAAACGGCTGGCGGGGAAATTTTTGCCTTCTTTCTCTTTATGTTTGTATTGTGAATGCATCAGCTCTTATTTGAACTCACACATGAGAGCAGTCCCCCTCCTGGTCCCCCTCGCCCTCGCCCTCCTCTTTTACAATTTTATCCTTCTCCTAATGGTAAATTTTACTACACTAATTATTATGTCTCAAAATGACATAATGAGGATAAGGGTGTAAGTTGAAACCAATTATTTATACCCAAATTGTCTAAACATTACCATTATTGAATCTTTCTTTCTTCTTAAATATATGTTCCCCAATTTAAAAGTTCTCTCGTTGGCTAGTTAATGATCATGTTACCATTGAAGAGAAAATGAGAATGTATTGTTATTTCTCTTAGTTTTCTTAAATATTACTACTCCATATAATAAACCAAAATATATGAATTAACATACGTGAACAAATTACTCTCTTTTTTTGGTTAAACGGTAAAAATATTTTCGAGTCGATTTTTGCGTTAAATGAGATTAAAATATCTCCCTGAACTATTTAAAGAGTGTTTTTGATAGAATTAGAGAAAATGTGTAATGGAGGGAGCTAAATCTATGAAAAAAATCACAATAGTGAAAAAAAAATGAATATAAGTTCATTGAAAATGTAATAATAGTGCAAGTTAGTACAAAAGAAGGGTAGGATGGTAATTATTATAGATAGTTTGGAGTTACTTTCAAAAATTAAGCATCTTTTACAAAAAAAGAATAACCATAGGCTAATTGGACATTATCATTACTTTCTTATTAAAGATATTACATAGAGAAAGGTTATCATGAAGCTAATTTTGGTCAATTGACCAACACATTATCGACATACAGGCGGGATGTGATCTCTTTTTGTGCGTGTCAGCACTGTATTGGTCAATTGACCAACTTAACATAAAGTTAACTTCATAATAACCGGATTTGATATTATGGTAACCAAATTAGATTTCATTTAAAATTCCACAAAATTTAATTAGTAATCTGTTCAAGAAAAATTAATTAATTATTTAAGATATCGCCTATATATTTACTTCTCATTTATGGGGCAACAATTTCCAAATCAGAGCAATTATTTTCATCAGTTGTGAATATCTCTAGCAACTTTTTGGTCAAAAACATTTATTCTCATTGATTTATATTTTATCTGTTGAGTATCTCATCTCTTAATTGACTCATCTATGAAAAATCCAGAGGATCCCATTGACTGTCCATGTCAATTACACAGGAGTCGTTAACATAAGTTAATTTTGATCAATTGATCAATACAATATCGATACGCAGGTCGAAAAATAATCTTTCTATCCATATCAATACTGTATTAGTCAAACCGAATCCTATTTACACTGTGAGTTTTCTGGACTAGAATTTTTAATGATTTTTAACACGAAAGACGATAGAAAAAGAAATATTAGGAAATTACCTTTTTCTAGGTCTGTTTGTAAGTTTAGTAAAAAAAATATTTAATAATTTTCCTATCCTATCCTATGCTTGTGAGTGAGTTGTTAAGGAAAACAAAGAATTTTTATTTTGTGATATATTATTACTATTGTACCCTTACATATTAAATATAATGTACTTAGTGCTTATGTGTTGTAAGGGTAATTACAGAATTACAATAAATTCATTAAATCCATTTTCCTTTCGGTTTTAGTCAAAAAGATATCTAAGGAAAATTGTGCTTTTCTCTCCTTTCTTGACTTAAAAAAGTCACAATTATGAGATTTTTCTAAAAAAAAATACAATTTTTCATAGTCTTAATTCTTATCCTTTCCTTATTTTAAGAAACTCACAATCATATCTAACATTTAATTAAATTTACAATAATCACTTCTAGTGCAAAGATTATATCAACAACATTCAAGAATAGTGTATTATTTGTTGTTATGCATTTTGTATGAATTGATTGGTCATCATTGCCAGCTGAAACAATGTGCAATATATATATATATATATATATATATATATATATATATATATATATATATAAACAATCTGCTTCTCGTGCGAACGAAAAGAAATGAACAAAAAATGAACTGGTTATAGCGACGATTTTTTTTATTGTTATAACATAGAAAATCGTCGCTATAGCCTGTTATATATAAGACGATGATTTGAACAATTATTATATCTCAGAAAATCGTCACTATAGTTCGATTCGTCACATATATATATATATATATATATATATATATATATATATATATATATATACGGTTCGGATCTTAAGTTTATCCCTTATTTAACATACCTTACATACTCTCTTTAGCGACGGATCGGGCGACGATTCGATCCGTGGCTATAGGTTCGGTCCGTTGTTATATGTTGTTCGTCGCTAAAAATTAAGACAATGATTCTACATATAGCGACGGACCGAATCGTCATTCGATCTGTCGCTAAAGAAGAATATATAAGATATATTAGATAAGAAGTAAGTTTTAGATTCAGACTATATATATATATATATATATATATATATATATATATATATATATAGCATAAACATGCAATTCACGTGGTCCCTTATCTCATCAACTACTTTTAACCGTTTCTTAAATTTGCTTTTGGAGCGTGCTTTGAGGTTTGGGCCAGACTAACTTTTCCATTTTCATATTCTGTTGCATACGGTATGCATCCGGTTAGTATAAAATTTATTTTTTAATAAATTACTTAATTAGTTAATAAAATATTGATATATATAGAGTCATATTTTTGTGTCAGGATTTTATTATTTAATTAATTAATTTATTTTAAAAAAATTCTATCAAAACGACGTCGTTTTGATACACAGATAAAAAAAGAGTTGTGAATCATTGGATCTTTTTTTAATATATTATCAACTCCACAGCAAAACCCTCACATAAAATTAACAGAGAAATTCTCGTAGAGGATCCGGATCCCAAAATTGTAGGACATTTTTTCTTTCTAGAAATTTGCAGCCATATAATATATCACATGTGTTCCTGCTCAAACGAAAATTTCAGAAAGTCTAGCCTCTTAGGGACCTTTTACCTGTTAGAAATTAAAATTAAGAAAAATTAACATCATGAGTCGAGGTGTTCAAAAAATTTTGCCCAATTGGTTTTTTATCAATACCGACTCATTTGGTACGAGCGAGTCGTTAAAATTTAAAATCTATTTGGTAACGGTATAAAAAATCGGTATATATTTTCTAATCGATATCGGTATCAACTATCAGTATCTATTTTTTTCTAAACCGTATATACCGTACCAGACTGTTATATTATACTATATCAATATTTGTATTTATTCACCAACAAATATGGTAAAATTTAAAAATTGTGGAGAAACACTCTAATACCAATACCACCAACTGACTAACATAAAGAGGGGAATTTTTTTTTTCATACAATGCCACCATGAAAAATTACTGGTGCAGTGGTGCCTACTGCTTATGCAACAACAAAAAAAGCAGCTTAATGGTTCTAACCTTTTAGTTCCTTCTTTTATATGTGAATCATATGGTCATACCACTGTATACTTGTATACTTAATATCTCATAGTTATGGTAACATAATCACAATAAAATTATTAAAAAAAATTAAAATAAAGTAAAGAAAAATAAAATTGGTACGTAACCGCTATCATCCCTATATAGAACTGACACATATATGTAAGACCCCAACTTTTATAAATAAAAATAAATTTTTCTATAAATATTATTTTTGAATATTATGGAGTAAATTTGATATAATGTTATAGTTGTGAGTAATATTTATAAATTTTATAAATTACGCAAGTTGTTATATAATATTCGATTGGTCGGGGAATATTCGTTTTAACAGGGAATATTCGTACAACGGCACAATCATTGGTGGACCCCACAACGAAATTATTGTAGGATTGAGAAAACGACAAAAATATTTTATAAAAAATAACGGCGGAAGTTTTACCATTGATACTGTTGAACTACTCGGTAGTAAAAGCACAGTAATACGTGTGGTTGCATAGTAGCACACGGTATTGATTATTAATGCTTATGTGAGAAGTCACTCAGCTTGATTCAATTATTGTCAGTTAGTAATACTTGTATCTTTTTATATAAAACATAATATTTTATTAAAGGAAATAGAATATATTATATTTTATTTAAAAGTTTTTTTTTAAATATGGACCGTCAGATTAAAGTAATCATTCTGGACCGTTCATGGATTAGTTACTATGCATTCTATTTTTTTATAAATAGCAGTTCATTCCTTCATTATTTCTTACGAATTCACTGAACTCTAGAGAGAGAAACTATAGAGAGAGAAGAAAAAGTATTCTGCTACTTAACTACTTCCTTATTTCAGTTCTTCTTTAAAACGGTAAGGGGTGTTATTCTTTCTTATTCATGAAGAGAACTGTTGTTATTCCATTTCTTATTATTCTGTTGGAATAACCTGTATACGCGGTCTACCCTATACTTGGTGACATTATTCTATTATTTTGTTGGAACATCCTGTCTGTGTGTTTTACACCGGACTTGGTTCCGTTTTTATTATTATTCTGTTGGAACATCATGTCTGTGTGTTTTACACCGGACCTGGTTCCATTATTTATTATTCTGTCGGAATATCCTGTCTGTGCGTTTACGCCGGACCTGGTTCCATTATTTATTATTCTGTTGGAATAACCTGTCTGTGCGGTCTATCGCATGCCGGGTGATTTCTTTTGTTATTCCATTCTTTATTATACTCAGTTGGTTAAGTTTTAACTTCAATACTCCATGAAATTAGTGGAATATCCTTGATAATTGCGGTTCATCTAGTATCTTTTCATGAAAATATTCTTCTAAGCATTCTTGAATTTTACTCCACAAAGCAGTATCATGTTGACAATTTGGACGTTGTTAATTCTTGGATAAATTAATTCTTGAACTTGTTTTATTGAATTCTTATATCATTGTCATCATCCTCATGTTTATAAAATGTTGAAAGTCATCTGTGGCCTGTAGTGCATAGATGGACTTGGTATGATTATAACCAGGGATTATTCGGTATAATCATGACCGTAATGTTACAAATGATGTGGTAAAAGTCCTCATTGGCCCATAGTGCATTGATGGACAGTTGTTGGCATGATCATGACCATTAATGAATACACGAATATCCTTGGCCGTAATGCAGGGGTGATTCGATGATGTGGATTATTTTATTAAGCTGAGTCCCAGCGATAACAGTGTTGAAAAACCTTTTAAATCATAAAAGATAGTAGATTTTATTTTCTACTTGACTCTTTTAATGGATTGCTTGTTCCGCTGCAGTTAAACTTGATGTCTATTATATTTTATCAGTTTAACATTGTTGATGGCTAATGATAATTTATTCTGCATTATCTTAGTCATAATATTTTTTTACTGGGCTAATTGAGCTCACCCTTTCTTTCACTGTTCTCTTCAGGAAATGAGAACGTAGCTGGGGCAAGTCGGAAAACGGAGTGATGGTCCGAATGATAGTATTAATTAGTAGTCCTCACTATTCTATGTAATAGTGTGTTAATAAATGTAATGAGGACTCCTTTTATGTATGGATACTCTCTAGTAGACAATATTTGTATTCAAACTCACAGTTTATATTTTGCCATATTGTACATGACGATCCCTGGCTAAGATGTGAGAATAGAACTAGGAGGGGAGAGACGGGGAATTCCTTCGCTAGTATGACCTACCTAAGTTTATTTGCATGGTATTTAATTGGTCGGTCAGAATATAAGGATAATATATGATATATCAATTAACTTTTATTTTGTGGCAGTATCTAAAAATGGCATCTGAGAATGTTGAGAATAGCAATGGAGCACAGACGACTATTGATTCACCGCATATCAATAACCAGGACAATGTGCATCAGGAAGGTGACAATCCTCATGCAAACAACAACACTGACCAGATAATGAATGATGGAATGTTCAGAAGCTTTATGCAGTTCATGCAACAGCAGGCGAGAGCGGCTCCTGTCCAAAATATAGGTGGAAACACTGAAAACTCTCGGACGGTCACCGCTAAACAGTTCAAGGAGCTGGGACCACCGGAGTTTAAAGGAGAGCCAAAACCACTTATAGTGGAAACATGGATAAAGCAGATCACCAAGATATTTGATATCTTGGGATGCTCCGAGGAGCAAAAGGTTTCCTTTGCCGCCTTTATGTTGCGAGGAGAGGCAGATTACTGGTGAGAATCGATTAAGCGTACTCAACCTGCCGCACTGAAGATGTCTTAGGAGAAGTTCCAAGAGTTGTTCAATGACAAATACTTTTTCGAAATGTTCGTCACATGAAGGAGGTGGAGTTCATCAAATTGGAGCAGAATAATATGACCGTGTCGCAGTATGAGGTTAAATTTGCTGAGTTATCCCGATTTGCGTCCCACTTGATGGATAATGAAGAGCGAATGACGCGAATGTTTTTGCGAGATTTGAAACTTGAGATACGTCAACATCTTATTTCTCATAAACTGTGTTTGTATTCAGATGTTGTGAATATGGGTCAGTTAGTGGAGCGCGATAACGAGTCAACACAACCAAAGAAGAGCAGTCGGCAAAATGATAATACCAGTGAGAGCAGTCATCGAAGTGTTAACAACAAGCGTGAAGGGAATCAACAGGCCAGAAATGGTAACCATTTCGGTGGTAATCAGGGCCAAAATAATAAGAATGGTCATTTCAAGAAGAGGAGATTCGACAATGATGGAAAGACGTCAGCACCAGCACCCGTTGTTAAGGAATGAGAACGACCACCTATCATATGTTTCAAATGCGAAGGGGAGGGGCACATCAGTCCAAACAGCGCGATGCTGTCTAAAGCATGTTATAATTGTGGAAGAGAAGGTCATTTAGCTCGATTTTGTCGTTTACCAAAAACAAGTTCAGCCAAGATGGAGACACCAAAGGCCGTCCCAGAAAAGTCAAAACCGGTAGTGCAAGGGAGAGCGTTTGTTGTGACCTCCCAGAAAGCAAGGAACCCGAATGAGGTCATCACGGGTAAGCTTATCATAAATTCTAACGAAGTCTATACTTTATTTGATACCGGTTCTACCCATTCTTTTATTTCTCCTACTTGCGCTCATCGATTAAATTTGACTCCAGAGAAATTAGACTTTGACTTATCTGTTGAAACTTCATTGGGAGAAACCTTCATTACATCCACGGTTTATAAGTCTTGTTTGGTTCAAATTGGTACCCACACATTACCTGTCGATCTGATTTCATTAAAAATACTTGCATTTGACGTGATTCTAGGGATTGATTTGTTAACTACTCATCATGCAAAAATTGATTGTGTTTGGTAAGGTTGTTAGCTTTCATATTCCTAATCGACCTATTATGCGAATTTAAGCAACCAAACCATTAAAATCAATCGCTGTCATCTCAAGCCATAAAGCTATTCGCTTATTGAAAAACGGATGTCAAGCTTTCTTAGCTCATGTCACGGATCTAAACAAAAATACGTCAGTTTTGAATGATATTTCTATTGTTAATAAATTCCCTGACGTATTCCTTGAAGAACTTCCTGGCCTACCCCCAGAGCGTGAAATTGAATTTTGTATCGACCTTGAACCCGGTACAAAACTCATTTCCAAAGTCCCATATCGAATGGCTCCTATTGAACTTCAGGAGTTAAAGATCCAACTGCAAGAATTGTTAGACATTGGCTTTATTCGTCCTAGTACTTCTCTTTGGGGTGCTCCTGTTATATTCGTGAAGAAGAAAGATGGAAGTATGCGACTTTGTATTGATTATCGGGAGTTGAATCATGTCACCATCAAAAACAGGTACCCATTGCCACGTATTGATGACCTGTTTGACCAGTTGCAAGGAGCACAATATTTTTCAAAGATCGATCTTCGTTCTGGATATCATCAGCTGAAGGTTAGAACTGAGGATATTCCAAAGACGGCTTTCAGAACTCGGTACGGGCATTATAAATTCCTAGTCATGTCCTTTGGATTGACTAATGCTCCTGCTGCCTTCATGGATATGATGAACCGAGTATTCAAGGAATATTTGGATCACTTTGTGGTCGTCTTTATTGATGACATCCTTATTTATTCCAAAAGCCGTGAAGATCATGAGCAACACTTGAGGCTGGTACTCCAAAAGCTTCGTGAATACAAGCTTTATGCCAAGTTGAAGAAATACAAGTTCTGGCTGGAGGAGGTAGCATTCCTTAGGCACGTAGTATCAAGTCGTGGAATATCGGTTGACCCGGCAAAGATTGAAGCTATTCAAAGCTGGGAGCAACCTAAATCAGTGACCGAAGTACGTAGCTTTCTTGGTTTAGCTAGTTATTATCGGAGATTCGTGGAAGGATTTTCTCGAATTGCTACTCCATTAACTCAGCTGACTCGAAAAGATACAAAGTTCGATTGGAGCGAAGAATGTGAGAAGAGTTTTCAAGAACTCAAGAGAAGACTCATTTCAGCACCTGTTCTAACAATACCATCTGGCTCGGAGGGATTTGTCATCTACAGTGATGCTTCGAGCAAAGGGTTGGGATGCGTTCTCATGCAATATGGAAAAGTCATAGCCTATGCATCAAGACAACTCAAGGAATATGAGAGGAATTATCCTACTCATGATCTAGAGTTGGTAGCTGTTGTCTTTGCACTTAAAATTTGGAGGCATTACTTGTATGGGGAGAAGGTGGAGATCTTTACGGATCATAAAAGCCTCATATATTTCTTCACTCAAAAGGAACTCAACATGCGACAACGACGTTGGCTTGAACTGTTGAAATATTATGATCATACCATCCAATACCATCTTGGAAAAGCGAACGTGGTAGCTGACGCATTGAGTAGAAGATCATATGCAAGTACAAGTGCGATATTATCAACACAAAGGCCCATTTTGTGTGACTTGCAAAGGATAGAGATAGAGTTAAAGACGCCAGGGCCCCATATAATGATGACGAATATACGAGTAGAACCAACTTTAATCGATAAAGTTAAAGCTGCTCAAGCTACAGACCTGGAGCTGATGCGTATGAGGAAGAAAGTGCAAGAAGGTGCTATGCCGGAAGCAAGAATCGATGAAGAAGGAATACTTCGAGTGTAACGCCCCCAAAATAGGTCCATTCTATCCAACCCATTTTGAGTCGCCAAATACATGGTACAGATAATAACTACAACTTTATTACAACAATTGTCGTGCGAAATACAACAACACATATGCTGTGAGTTTGGATACAAATATATACCAAATGTGACTCATGTTCCAACCGTGGACATCACCTCACAATGACACCTTACATAAAGGTATAGTCAAAAACTATTTTAAAAATTAGAATCTTTGGGAAGTGCTCAAGGAAACCTTCGTACATGGGAGGCCATGCGTCTAGGTTATGATAGATATCATATGGCCACAGAATTATTCTTAGTTGACCCAATAGACCCCAAAGAAAAATAAGAAGATTACTATCATATTCTTCTCAATGGTGAGTCTTCTTTTGACTTATCATTATCTCCACTGTCTCTAATTGAGAATTATACTTCAAACAAACACCAAGATTATATAGGTAGTGCTCGTAGATATACTCAGCAAGTGGATGTGTACAATCCTGTCTTATGATGACACGAGGTTGTATGTCATTAGACATCTTGTATGATAGTGACAAAACACCCTTCCAACGTTGGGTTCGCCTCACCCTATTTTCTTCACCAAATATAACTACTAAATGATGACCACCGTTCTATTCCCTTGTTACCCCCGCTCAACCCAGCTACACTCTTATTACCTGAAAGGAATTGTGAAACAGAAGGGTGAGCACAACTAGCTCAGTAAAGAATATCATGACTAAAGATAATTAAATTATCAATAGCCTTCAACAGAATTAAATCAGAGATTTAGAACATATGGTAGATGATAAAATTTTTCAACCATAGTTGCAGCGAAACGATCAATCCATTAGAAGAGTCAAATAGACTACAAAGTCTATTATCTTCTCCATGTTAAAAGTCTACCAACAATGTTTTATCCCTGTAACATCAATCAACAATTCTTGTCCACGATCACGTGTATAACTCATAATCATATTTGTAGTTCTAAATTCCTCTTCTCATCCAGAACAAGATAATTTTCATCACTTGTCTTTACCTGAAACATCAAAGATCATGGTTATACCAAATCACAGTTCCTGTTCATAATCATACTAATAAATTCATCTTTGCACTACGGGCCAAAGATATTCATCAACAACTCATCTTTGCACTGCAGGCCAAAGATATTCCTCAACAACTCATATTTGCTCTACAAGCCAAATATATTATTATCTCGAAGAAATATATAATCATTTCAGAATTTATATAACCAATAATTATAACCACGTTGATCATTTCACCTTTACACTTAAGCTAAAGATATTCAATTATAAATTCAATGGTCATGATCATACCAGTCAACAATTCAACTTTACACTACTGGCCAAAGAGAACCCATAGTCATGATCGTACCAAAAATCTACCCATCTTTACACTCAAGTCAAAGAGAAATATCATCATTAGGGTTATAAAAATGTTATATATGATAAAAAAATAATATGATCAACATATTGTTTTAATCTCAAGAGTAATATTCATAAACCAACTATAATTTGGTTAGAAAAAGAAACCAATTTTGTCATGAATAGTAACTCGTGAATAGTAACTCGTGAATAATAACTCATGAATAGTAACTCGTGAATAGTAACTCGTGAATAGTAACTCATGAATAGTAACTCCAACATGAAAAGTTTCAAATTTGATAAAAAATTCAGAACAATACTTCGGCATAATGATATTGAAGAAAATAATATCATTCAAGAAGAAATAACATCCCTTACTATCCCTTACTATCTCTTACCTCAAAAGAGCAGTGCTCCTGACTGGAATAACGCTAAACGAACTTGCACCGTATAGCAACACTCAAGATATCAAAATACTCACAAGAATACACTCGATAATATAGAGAGAGAAATAGAGAGAAAACTTCAGTTTCTGGTGTGATTTTTAATTCTAACCTAAGCACCCTATTTATAGAAAATTACTTAGAACACCAAAGCAGAAAATTTAACATAATATTAATATATATATATATATATATATATATAAATTTTTAAGCCCACATTTGAAGATCTGAATTCAGCACATTTTAACAACAGTGGGCCCCATCATCTCACAAAAAAACGTTTTTTTCAAAATAATTAACTTAAACTCCCAAAAATCAATTATTTCAGAACTTCAGAACTTCAATAATTCATAATAAATAGCCCTTTGATCAGAAAATTCGAATCTCGATAGTTTTTATAGAAAATTCAATTCTCTACAACTTTGCAGAAGAAAGTTTTTCCAAATTCCAAACAGAAATTGACCGAAATCCACAAACGGGCGATTTTACAATCAATAATAAATTTTCGGTCAAGAATTGTGTCCACCAACACACAAAATATGTGCTAATCATTTAATGCCATAAAAATACTCTTCCTCCTCATATACTCATATATCCCACATTCATTGTAAAAATACCACCATCAATATAAAAATAATATATTTAAATGAATTATTTTATCAGAAAAAGATAAAATATTAATTTTCAACAATTGTCACATTAAAAATTTTCTCCATCTATATCCACATAAAATCACTATTTTCCTCATCATATAAATCAATAATTAATTATACACAAATAATATTACAGAACCACAGTACTGACAACCAGGCCGTTCCCAGGAAAGAGGGGGCTTTCCAATAAGGATCTCTTCCTTACTGGCGCGCAATTAGATGATCAAACCTCTCCTTAGACAGAACTTTCTAGACATTGCCAATAATGTTATCTAATAATATTATTCAGATAATATGAATTATTGCTCCGATAATAGAAAATACTGTGTAGTGACAATTATTAAAACAACAGTAATATAAAATATCAACGCAACAATTATTGAACCAATAAAATAAAATACTGAACAGTAATTACTATAACAATTATTGAGTAGTGCCTTCTTACGTAAAAATCAATAATTGGTGCAATACCGTGTGCTACTGTGCAACAACGCGTATTACTGTGTTTTAACCACCGGGTATTCCAACAGTATTAACGGTAACAACTATGTCGTTATTTATAAACAACTTATTTTTGTCGTTTTCTTCATCCAATCGCTTTCCGTTATGGGGCCCACACAAGACTGCGCCGTCGTACGAATATTTCCCGACAACAAGAATATTCCACGACCAAACAAATATTCCCCGACAACAATGAATATTTTAGGACCAATTGCTTATTTGAAATAAATTCATATATCACCCTTAACTTTAACATTTATCAATTTAACCATTTACTAAATAGTAATTATAAGAAAAATTGAATACTTTTATTTCATAAAATTCGGGGTCTTACATCGAGTCAACTCCAGACTTTGTGTTCCTAACAACCCTGATTTAAAATATGAAATTATGATGGAGGCGCACAACACACCGTTTGCAATCCATCCTGAAAGTACAAAAATGTATCATGATCTTCGTCATACATTTTGGTGGAGCAATATGAAGAGAGAGATAGCGCTATTTATCTCAAGGTGTCTAGCTTGTCAACGAGTCAAAACGGAGCATCAAGTACCAAAAGGTCAATTGCAACCACTACAAATTCCAGAATGGAAGTGGGAGCACATTACCATGGATTTCGTTACCGGTCTTCCTAGGGTTTCTCAAGGTATTGATGCGATTTGGGTCATTGTTGATAGATTGACCAAGTCTGCCCATTTCTTACCGATACGAGAAACTTATACGCTTGAACGTCTTGTTCGTATGTACATAAACGAGATTGTAAGACTACATGGTATGCCAGTATCCATAGTTTCTGACCGAGACCCAAGATTCACTTCACGATTTTAGGTTAGTTTACAAAAAGCTATGGGCACGGATTTACGATTTAGTTCAGCATATCATCATCAGACAGACGGACAATTAGAGATGACTATTCAAACTCTTGAAAATCTATTAAGACTCTGTGTCCTTGACTTTAAGGGAAGTTGGGACAAGTTCTTACCATTGGTGGAGTTTTCCTACAACAACAGTTATCAAATAAGTATTGGCATGGCTCCATTTGAGGCGTTGTATAGAAGAAAGTGTCGTTCTCCAGTATGCTGGGATGAGGTGGGTGAAGCAACGTTGTTGGGACCAGAGTTAGTACGTATGACTACAAAAAAGATTCAAACGATCCGACAACGTATAAAAACCTCACAAGATCGACAAAAGAGTTATGCTGATCTTCATCGAAAGGTCGTGGAATTTGATATAGGAGATCATGTGTTCTTACGTGTTGCTCCATGGAAAGGAGTTACGAGATTTGGAAAGAGAGGAAAGCTCAATCCTCGGTTCATCGGTCCATTTTTAATCCTCGATCGAGTAGGAACTGTGGCTTATAGATTCGCTTTACCGTCAAGTATGTCTCGTGTTCATAACGTTTTTCACATATCCATGTTACGTAAATATGTGGAAGACCCGAACCACATTATTGAGTTAGAGCCGGACGAAATAGCGGAGGATTTGACGTATGAAGAAGTTCCTGTTCAAATCTTGGATACGAAGGAACATATTCTACTCTCCAAGGTTATACCTCAAGTCAAAGTTTTGTGGAGAAACCACGATGTTGAGGAAATGACTTGGGAGTTAGAATCTGAAATGAAATCAAGGTATCCTTACCTCTTCGACATACCAGGTAAGTACCCCAATTTCGAGGGCGAAATTTCATAAAAAAGGGAGGTTGTAAGACCCCAAATTTTATAAATAAAGATGATTTTTTTTATAAATATTATTTTTGAATATTATGGAGTAAATTTGATATAATGTTATAGTTGTGGGTAATATTTATAAATTTTGCAAAGTACACAAGTTGTTATATAATATTCGATTGGTCGGGAAATATTCGTTTTAACAGGGAATATTCGTACAACGGCACAATCATTGGTGGACCCCACAACAGAATTATTGTCGAATTGATAAAACGACAAAAATATTTTATAAAAAATAACGGCGGAAGTTTTACCATTGATACTGTTGAACTACTCGGTAGTAAAAGTACAGTAATACGTGTGGTTGCATAGTAGCACATGGTATTGATTATTAATGCATATGTCATAAGTCACTCAGCTTGATTCAATTATTGTCAGTTAATAATATGAATTATTTAGCGATAATGACGTTTTATTTTATTCGTATTATTAACGTAATAAAACAGAAACATCTTTTTATATAAAACAGAATACTTTATTAAAGTAAATAGAATATATTATATTTTATTTAAAAGATTTTTCTTTAAATATGGATCGTCGGATTAAAGTAATCAATCTGGACCGTTCATGGATTAGTTACTATGCATTCTATTTTTCTATAAATAGCAGCTCATTCCTTCATTATTTCTTACGAATTCACTGAACTCTAGAGAGAGAAACTATAGAGAGAGAAGAAAAAGTATTCTGCTACTTAACTACTTCTTTATTTCAGTTCTTCTTTAAAACGGTAAGGGGTGTTATTCTTTCTTATTCATGAAGAGAACTGTTGTTATTCCATTTCTTATTATTCTGTTGGAATAACCTGTATACGCGGTCTACCCTATACTTGGTGACATTCTTCTATTATTTTGTTGGAACATCCTGTCTGTGTGTTTTACACCGGACCTGGTTCCGTTTTTATTATTATTCTGTTGGAACATCCTGTCTGTGTGTTTTACACCGGACCTGGTTCCATTATTTATTATTCTATCGAAATATCCTGTCTGTGCGTTTACGCCGGACCTAGTTCTATTATTTATTATTCTGTTGGAATAACCTGTCTGTGCGGTCTATCGCATGCCGGGTGATTTCTTTTGTTATTCCATTCTTTATTATACTCAGTTGGTTAAGTTTTAACTTCTATACTCCATGAAATTAGTGGAATATCCTTGATAATTGCGGTTCATCTAGTATCTTTTCATGAAAATATTCTTCTAAGCATTCTTGAATTTTACTCCACAAAGCAGTGTCATGTTGACAATTTGGACGTTGTTAATTCTTGGATAAATTAATTCTTGAACTTGTTTTATTGAATTCTTATATCATTGCCATCATCCTCATGTTTATAAAATGTAGAAAGTCATCTGTGGCCTGTAGTGCATAGATGGACTTGGTATGATTATGACCAGGGATTATTCGGTATAATCATGACCGTAATGTTACAAATGATGTGGTAAAAGTCCTCATTGGCCCATAGTGCATTGATGGACAGTTGTTGGCATGATCATGACCATTAATGAATACACGAATATCCTTGGCCGTAGTGCAGGGGTGATTCGATGATGTGGATTATTTTATTAAGCTGAGTTCCAGCGATAACAGTGTTGAAAAACCTTTTAAATCATAAAAGATGGTAGATTTTATTTTCTACTTGACTCTTTTAATGGATTGCTTGTTCCGCTGCAGTTAAACTTGATGTCTATTATATTTTATCAGTTTAACATTGTTGAAGGCTAATGATAATTTATTCTGCATTATCTTAGTCATAATATTTCTTACTGGGCTAGTTGAGCTCACCCTTTCTTTCACTGTTCTCTTCAAGAAATGAGAACGTAGCTGGGGCAAGTCGGGGAACGGAGTGATGGTCCGAATGATAGTATTAGTTAGTAGTCCTCACTATTCTATGTAATAGTGTGTTAATAAATGTAATGAGGACTCCTTTTGAGTATGGATACTCTCTAGTAGACAATATTTGTATTCAAACTCACAGTTTATGTTTTGTCATATTGTACATGACAGTTGTATTATTAAGTTGTATTTGAATTCTGTACCTTGTATCTGACGACTCAAGATGAGTGATGTATACCTATTTTGGAGGCGTCACAATATAAGTTCGGGATATCTTGATTTTAGTACTAATATCGGTACTCATTTTTTCAAACATTCGATAGCTCGTACAGTATAGTTTAAACCGGTACGATACCATTTTATACCTATAAACACCCCAATCATGAGTCCCATGAAAGTGTTAACAGCTCTTCAGTTTCTATTACGAAAATTGATATTTTCACACAACTTTTTGATATTTTCACATGAAAAAGTGTCACTATAAATGTATAGTGACAGTAAAAAAACGTCGCTATATGATCTATAACGACGATTTTCATGTAAAAATATTAAAAAGTCATGTAAAATTATCAATTTTCTTTATTAATTTTTGATGTATAATAGTAACCACCCAGTCCCACATGTCCCAGACCCAGTCTATGGTTAGGTTAAACATTATTTATAGTAACTTATATTTATATACATATATGTGGTGCATATATATAGCCCGGCTCTCTTTAGTGAATTGGAGGGAGCGAACCGGTTGTAGCTACAGTTTTTTCTATCGCAATAGTATAAAAATCGGTTTTCTATGTTATAGCGATAGAAAAAACCATCGCTATAGCCGGTTTATTCTTAATTCGCTCCTTCTAATTCGCTGGAGAAGCGGACTATATATATATATACGGTCCGGATCAAGTGCATACCCCTTTTCTTATTCACCCGTGCTCACCCCCCTTTAGACGACGGTTTTGGTCATACAACCGTCGTCTATACTTTTAGCGACGGACAACATATAGCGTCGTTAAAAGTATAGACGACGGTTGTATGACCGAAACCGTCGTCTAAAGGGGGGTGAACACGGGTGACTAAGATAAGGAATATGCACTTGATCCTTACTCTCTCTCTGTCTCTATATATATATATATATATATATATATATATATATATATAGCGGTCCTTGTGGACGAGTAGGCCACCCAGACCCGGTGCATGGGTAGGTTAAACATTTATAGTACTTGGTCCACATTCACTGTTAATTATCTGTCATCCATGATATGAATAAATAGAGTCAAGAACGTGTTGTTTGTTATGGTACTATTTTGATCTTGTTGATTTTTATGTGGAAAAAAATCATACATTGTGACCGATTTCATACAAACCATTTGATATTCTCTAAAAATGATAAGGGAAAAACTATTTTAATTACGGATTAATAAAGTTAATTACTTAATTTTCTCTCTTTTTTTAAACTATTCGTATCATTTAAAACAGAGAAGTCATTTTCAAAAATAAAAATAAAAAATCAAATGTCATTTTTCGTGAAAACATTTTCTTGAAATTACAAATAAATCAAACGTTTAGCAACTAATTAATGGGTTTACATTGAAATTATTGGTGATTAAAAAAATTATCTACTTTCTTTTTTGGGTTGGTAAATTATCCCATGGTTTAATTATAACTAATAAGTGCTTGCTTGATTATTACTACTTGATATAAGAGAGTGTATCTACTTCTAATAGTTACAAAATCAAATAATCATCTAATTCAATTTAACACTACTGTATCACAACATATCGTACTAGGGCCCACCTATCTCTAGAGTCAGTGCAGATATATCCAAACTATTAGTATTGTTTTTTTTTCTTGTACTGGTGAAAGCTAGGTTTTGTATTACATCTCTTGTACGTCTCATTCATGCATGCTGTTGAAAATGAATATAGTCCATTTGTAATTATCCGATCTGTATAAGATGACAAACAACAGGTATCAAACAATTAAATTGAAGTTACGGGACTGATTAACTCGAAGATAATTTTGGTCAATTGATCATCGAGACGCAGGTCGGGAGGTAATCTCTCTTTATGTGTCAACATTATATTGGTTAATTGACCAACTTACAATGAAGTTAACTTTTTGATAACCGGATCCGAAGTTATGAGTTTAAATTGACAAATACATAAAATTACATACTACAAAAATAAACATCAAACATTACTACGTTTGTGAGCCGTGTGATTGTGTCTGAAAAAAATAAACAAAATTTTCAAATACGTTTGAACTTTTAAATGCACCAAAAACGTTACGTGACCAAATATACACTTACTCTAACGAAAAAATAATAATAATTGATATATAAGAAATGTTCTCCATTTCATTACGTAATGTGCTGTTTGTCACATTGACCTTTTTGGGTTTAGAATTGAGTAGAAACTGGGGAAGGCAAAATGCTGCTAATCAGCATGTCTTTAGCTCCTCGCATGTTAACTACTTCGCCCATAGTTTTCTCTATTATTCTACCAAAAATATTATCTACAAGAAGAAAGTCATTGGACCTATATCTATATGTATATAAATTATTCTCTTCTTTCTTTTTTGGTACAAAGATTCTTTTGTCGCAGAAGAGGTTCGAACCCATGACCTAGACGGAAATGCTAAATTATTTACAATTATTAATGACCAATTTTAGGCTAAGTTTCCAATTTTTGGGAGTAAGGCCCAATTTGGAATTGGATATGGCCCATCGGAGAATGTCTTATCCCCATTTAATATTTCATTAAAAATGAATTCTGTAAGATAGATAGTATACGGACCGGACCCTGGTTCAAGAAAATTATTGATTGAATGGCGAGGTGGCTGTTTTTAGAAATTCAAAGGCAATGGAGTCCCAATACATATCCCATGGGCTGTGCCACTAAATGGGCTCAAGAAAAACTTAACCATCAGTTGGACTGAAAACCCAAAATGAGGTATTTTCTTATCTGTACTTTAGTTCAAAAAAAGCTCAAAAATAAAATCCACTTTGAATTTTAGAAGACGATTTGTGAACTGTGAAGTCATAAAATCAAATTTGACTTGAACTAGTTTAAGTTTAAAATATAAACTTTTTATAATTAGTAATATTATTTTTAAAAAATTATAATATTCATAATTATATTGACTAAAACCGATTTAATTCATATAAATTTTGAACTAAAAAATATAATAAATTGAACATGACTTTGTTATGTAACAAAGATATCTATCTACTAAACAATATAAAAGCTTACTTGATTTTGGTACATGTATGTTTTGGTACTATTGTTGGTACCATTTTCATCTTGATTTTGGTACATGTATGTCTTATAACCCCAAATAACGTTGTCCCAATTTATATTTAATGTTATTAAGTCATTCTAATTTAGTATTCATTTTGGTAATAATGTCTAATTTAGTAGTTGTAAACACCTGAATTTATACATCTTTTTTTAATAGGGGTAGGATGACAAAAGTCTCATTTCACTTCAAGATAAAAATGTCAAAGCAAAGATTATAAGACTCCGAACGATTATTCGAAGTCTCCACAATGACCTACGAGCGACGAGATACAAAAAAGAAGATGAGCGATTAGTCGACATTTGCAAAAAGATGGTTTTCCCCTTTTTTTTATCTTCCCAAATCTAAAATTAATCAAATTTGATACCATTGTGACACATTTTCTAACTCTTCCCCGATTTGAAAGTTACGGACGTTTCAACACACAATACGAAAAATCGACGTCGCGGCATGAAAACAGATGCAGTTGGGCCCCGCTCTAGGACTAGCGTAGGTGGACCTGCAACTTCCTTAGTTATACCTGCACCATGCTTAGAGTGCCTATATAAGGCTATTAAGGCTCATTTTTTTTTGGAAAGAGAATGTATTTTAGAGAGAGAAGAAATGTGTTATCTATGGACACAAATAGAGAGAGTAAGAGAAAAACCTCTCTAAATCCAATATAGATCTATTTTTTCTCATCAAATCTCCCATCAATCTATAGTCAAGTCATCTATACAAAGCTTAAAGAGAAAGAAACTCTTATTCGCAATGTTCATTTCTCGTCTTTATATTAGATCTATTTTATTTGATCAATTATTGTGTTTGGGCTTTGTTTGTTTATTGTTATTTTTTCATTTGAGGCTCTCCTAACATTCTAGATCATATCTAGAGGTGTTTGGATTCTATTTTTTGGATTATGGATAGTTAGAGAGGATTTCTCATGGATGAAATCTCTTTCTAACTAGTTGGGGATTTTTTTTTTAGTAATTTATCGATTTTAACTTTGATTAGACTCCTTTTTACTGATTATTTTGCTTGGGAGTTATTTTATTTATTTATTTATAGGTCATCCAAATATCTTAGATTAATATCTAGTAGTGAAGGGATCTTACCTTTTGGCCAACGAGGAATTCTTATAAATATAATCTCTTTATAGCCAATCTAGGATATATTTATGATTAGATCTTAATGTGTTGTTTTTTAGATCTATGGAATTTTCGATCTATGGGTTTCATTTCGTAGATTCTAAATTTCTTTAATAGATCTCGTCGATATGTAATAGATCCTTGCGATTTCGACGATAGTTGGTGAAATAATTCAATTCCTACGATATAGTTAAACGATATTAATTATGATATTGTTGATTTGTTATGCAAATTATGAATTTAAGGTTTATGAAAGTCATTTCCTAAACTATAAACTACATTTATAGATCTCGTTGCGTTGTTAGGTATGATTATGAATCATGTGAGCCTATAAATTAATTTAAGACACTGAAACATACTGTTTAACAAGAATGAAAGGATATTCTCAAGATGAACATAGTTAACGATTGCAAATTTGGCGACTCGATAATTGTAAATGTAATTCGGGCCTTAAAATGATATCGGAGGTTTTCATCATACAAAAATTGGATTTAAAGCCTCTTGATAGGGGATTTTTATTATTTCAAGGTGCTTGGAGTTATTTAGATGGTTTACATGTCCACGGGTGATTCCAACCCTATTTTCGATGCTTGATTTTACCTTTCGACATACGAAAATGATTTTCAAACGAAACTGCAAAGATCTAGGTTATTAGATTAATTTTAGGCTAAAATTTGAAGTAATAGAGAGCATCGATTCCTATTTGACGAAGGGTTTGTAAAACAACATTTTCCTTAAATAACACTTTCAATTTCTCATCAAATGAAAGCAAAAATAAAACTTTTCTTTCAAATCAAATCATTCGTGCATAGGTTCAAACAAACTCAAAAGTTTGTTTTAAGATAATGCACCCACCAAAATTTTGACGACCTTAGGAGACGACCCCTAGGTTATTTACATCTTAAGACTCAATTCTAGAAGACGACATCCTAGATTTCACGACTTGATCTTAGAAGACGACCCCTAGGTTATTTACATTTTACAACTTGATTCTAGGAGACAATACCCTAGATTCCACGACTTGACCTTAGAAGACGAGCCATAGGTTATTTACATTTCACGATTTAACTATATAAGACAATGCCATAAAATTCTACTTTAAAGACACAGGACACGACACCTTATGTTTTATGATTTAACTCAAAATTAGGAGACGACACCCTAGATTTTAACTTCAAATTACAAAATCAAATTGACTCTAGGAGATGATACACTAAACTTTTTCCAAACGACATAATTCATATAGGCACAGAACACAAACGCACACTTCATGTTTCTCAAAGCAATATATTTTGTTAGGAATATACATGAGAATGTTATTCTAATTTATATATGATTTGATTATGATATAAATGAATGAATATGCAAGTATGCTTGCATTAAGGAAAGCTGTAAAGTCCTTTGATAGATAATAGGAATATATGTACAAGGACTCAGAATGAATTAATCAAACATGTTAGGTTGATCCTACATAAGCAAAACAGCTTTGTAAAGTCCTTAAAAAGAAATGATGTACAAGGACTACAAATATAGAAAGATCAAGCTTGTTAGGTTGATCTTATAATGTAATAGATATGAATGTCTGATCGTCGAACACTGCACCAGCATCGTAGTCTGCCAGGAGAGTCAAGGAAAACTCAAGAACTATCAAGGCGGAATCGTAGTCTGCAAGATAGTAGATCTCGGATGTGACGCCCCCAAAATAGGTCCATTCCACCCAACCCATTCTGAGTCGTCAAATACATGGTACAGAAAACAACTACAACTTCATTATTACAATTGTCGTGCAAAATACGATAACACATATAATGCGGGTTTAAAATACAAATATTATCTTCTAGACAATATCCACACTCAAATAAGTCCTCATTATAATTATTGATACACTATTTTATAAAATAGTGAGGACTACTAAGACAACTGTTTTGAATCATCACTCCACACCCCAACTAGTTCCCGCTATATTCTCGCCTCCTGAGAAGAAAAATAGAACAAAAAGGAAAAGGGTGTGCTCAACTAGCCCAGTAAAAAATATTATGACTAAAATAATATAGAACAAATTATCGTTAGTTCTCAACAGGAAAAAATCTGATAGAATACAATAGACAACAAGTTTTAGATCAACAACTGCAGTGGAAACAACAATTCATTAGAAAAGTTAGGTAGAGAATAAAATCTATAATCATCTATGAATTTAAAAGTCCATCATCAATATTTTATTCCTGTAACATCAATCATCAAATATTCATCTTTGCACTACGGGCCAAAGATATTCATTTGTATCACCAGTTGGTCATGTTCATCTCAACACTTATTCATCTTTGCACTACGGGCCAAAGATATTCATCATGTAATCGTTCATCTTTGCACTACAGACCAAAGATATTCAGTAATATCACCATTTAGGACTGAGAATGATGAAAATATTTTAAAGAAAATAAATCCAGTGAGATAAAAGGACAAAGATTAGAAATTCGTACTTTAGTTTATCCAATTTCAAAAATACTCCATAATAATCAATTGTGGAGCAGAAATAAAAAATGAAGATTAAAATATAGATCCAATCAAAAATAGGAACCATAACAGACAACTTAGACACAAAAAAGAAAATTTAATTTTTTTGTGAATAGTGTCGTATTCGTGAATAGTGTCGTATACGTGAATAGTAACTTCGACAATAAAAGGTAGAAATTCCATAAGAAAAAATTATCATACTTCGTGAATAGTAACTCGTGAATAGTAATCCCGACACAAAAAGATAAAAATTTCGTAATAAAATTCACACCAATATTCCTGTATAATGGTATTGAAATAAATAATATCATTTACGAAAAAAATAACATCCCTTACCTCAAAAGAATAGCAACACTCAAGATCTCTAAATACTCACAAAAATACGCTCGATAATATAGAGAGGGAAAACTTCAGTTTCTGGTGTGATTTTCAATTCTAACCTAAGCACCCTATTTATAGGAAAATGCTTAGAACACCAAAGCAGAAAATTTAATAAAATAATAATATTTATAAAAATTTTCCTACGTCCACCTTAAAAATCTGAATTCAACATTTTGCAACAATAAATGGGGCCCACCAACACACAAAACATATTTTAAACATTTTTTGTAATAAAATCAATTCAGACCCAATATTCTGGAACTTCAATAATTCATAATAAATAGTCTTTTTATCAGAAAAATTTGAATCTTATGTCCATTCCATATGAAATTCAATTCTCTACAACTTTGTAGCTTTAAGTTTTTCCAAATTCCAAATAAAAATTGATCGAAATCCACATACGGACGATTTTGCAAGCTATAATCAAATTTCAGTCAAAAATATGGTCCACCAACATGTTTAACATGTTTTTAGCATTTATTATAACAAAAATACTCTTCCTCCTCAATTATTCATATATCACACATTTATTGTAAAAATATCACCATTATTATATTATTGTATTATCGCATTATACATTTATAATGTAATATAATAATATATTTGAATGAATTATTTTATCAAAAAAGATAAAATATCAATTTTCAACAATTGTCACTTTTCTAAAAATTCCTCCATTTATATCTACATAAAATAAATATTTTTCTTATCATATAAATTAATAATTAATTATTCATAAATAATATTATAAAATCACAATAATGACAACCAGGTCGTTCCCAGGAATGAAGGAGCCTTCCGGTATATATGTCTCCTTAATGGCGCGCAATTAAATAACATCTCCTAGACAGAACTTTCTTAGACATTATCAATACTGCTATCTAATAATATTATTTAAATAATATAAATTATTGATCTGATAATTTGAAATACTGTGCAATGACAATTATTGAATCAACAATATAAAATATCAACGTAGTAATTATTGAATCAATAAAATAAAATATTGAACAGTAATTACTGTAATAATTATTGAGTAGTGACTTCTTACGTAAGAATCAATAATTGGTGCAATACCGTGTGTTACTATGCAACACCGCGTATTACTGTGTTTTAACCATCGAGTATTCCAACAATGTTAACGGTAACAACTACGCCGTTATTTATAAAAACTCATACCTGTCGTTTTCTTCATTCAATCGCTTTTCGTTATGGGGCCCACACAAGGCTGCACCGTCGTACGAATATTCCTCGACAGCAAGAATATTTCACGACCAAACGAATATTCCCCGATAATAATGAATATTTTATAACCACTTGCTTATTTGAAATATTAGCGCATTTTACCCATAACTAACCACATTAATCAAATCAACCACTTACTATTTCAAAATAATAAATAAAGGAAATTTAATTTTATTTATAAAAAGTTGGGGTCTTACATCGAAGTTCGTAGTCTGCCAGGAGAGACGAGGAAGGATCGTAGTGTGTCGAGAAGAACTTTCTCAGAGCCGTAGTCTGCTGAGAAAGTCATGTTCAAAATCGTAGAGACAACATGTCTAAGAGCCGACTGAGCATCTGTCAGAGCCAAGTTAAGAATCGTAGGCCACCCTTGAAGTAGTGGAGTTTACTGGTCATATCAGAGGCAGAAATCGTAGTCGAGCCAGATCAGACGAGGACAACAAGCATAAAGATAGAAATCGTAGTCTGTCAAGATCTAATCTTGGAGTCGTTGTGTCTGCAGAACCAAAGCTAAATCGTAATCTGCAGAACTAAGGCTTCAACATAGGTGATCACAACGCCAAGGCAGAATTGTAGAGTGAACACGATTCTCAACAATGAGCACTCTCAGAATATCCAAAGTATGAAGCCTCTGGTCTGAGTTGCAAAGATATATTCCACTTGAAGGAAACTAGAGAACACTCAACGAATAGCATGTAAGCTAACAAAAGATCTAAGCACCAACCCAATTAACATCCAGATTGAGTTGTGAAGTCATTCAAGATGAAGTCTTCCACAAGTCGATCAGAAGAAGACTTCAGTAAAAGTGTCTGAATAAATAAAGTCAGCAAGTGTAGTAGCTGTCAAGAGAACAGAAGACAACGATCTTGGGATTAACCAGGATCGTAGTGTTTGCCAAACAAAGCAGGAACTGATGAATTTTACACAGAGATACTGGCCAGCTTATGAAGAACAAGGCGAAAGTGATTAAGCATGGGTCAGACCATTGATGATAAGTGAACGGGAGATCACAAGGAGAAAGAGAGCTGGGCAAGCCACAAATTTGATGTGTCTTGTTATTCATAAGAGGCCAGAACAAGAAGTCAAGTTATCAGTTCCTAAGATCAGTCGAGACAAACAGAAGTGTTAAAGTATTGCACAAGTAAAGGAAGAGGTTGTAAGACCCCGAATTTTATGAAATAAAAGTATTCAATTTTTCTATTCAGTAAATGGTTAAATTGATAAAATTTTAAAGTTATGGGTGAAATATGAATATTTTTTTTAAAATAAGCAAGTGGTTATAAAATAATCATTGTTGTCGGGGAATATTCGTTTGGTCGTGGAATATTCTTTCTGTCGGGGAATATTCGTACGACGGCGCAGCTATTTGTGGGCCCCATAACGAATAACTGTCGGGTGAAGAAAACGATAAATTTAAGTTTTTACAAATAACGGCGTAGTTGTTACCGTTAACACTGTTGGAATACCCGGTGGTTAAAATACAGTAATACGCGTTATTGCACAGTAGCACACGGTATTGCACAGTATTTTTGAAATTATTGATTCTTACGTAAGAAGGCACTACTCAATAATTGTTACAGTAATTACTGTTCAATATTTTATTTTATTGATTCAATAATTGCTACGTTGAAATTTTATATTATTGTTGTTCAATAATTGTTGATGCACAGTATTTTCCTTTATCAGATCAATAATTCATATTATTTGAATAATATTATTAGATAACATTATTGACAATGTCTAGAAAGTTCTGTCTAAGGAGAGGTTTGGTCATCTAATTGCGCGCCAGTAAGGAAAAATCCTTATTGGAAAGCCCCCTCTTTCCTGGGAACGGCCTGGTTGTCATAAATGTGATTCTGTAATATTATTTGTGAATAATTAATTATTGATTCATATGATAAGGAAATATTTATTTTATGTGGATATAAATGAGGGATATTTTTTTTTTATTAAAAATGAAAGAGTTAATGTTGAGGTTTTTATAAGTATTTTTGTCGGAATGGAGGTATTAAAAATTAGGGTTTTTGAGATATTTTGCGGGGGTTATAATTTTTAATCCGACCGTTGGATCGTGGTAATTTTTGGATATGTTATACATATATAAGTTGAGTATATGTCCACAAATTTTGAACCGTTAAAAATGAACGTATGATTTATTATGAATTTTACGAGATGACTGGTTCATAAATTATTGAATTTTTGGAGTTTATCATTTTGGTGGAAAATTCTAGAATTGGTGGGCCCCACTTGTGGTTGGTGAAGAAATGTGCTGAATTATATTTCAAATGTGGTGGGTGGGAATAGTAGCAGGTAAAGCCATCAGGTTGCAGGTCAAACCTACTAAAATTTTCCTATAAATAGAGGGCTAAGTTAGAATTGAAAATCACACCAGAAACATAAGCTTTCTCTCTTTCTCTCTCTATATTATGAAGCATATTTTGTGAGTTTTTAGATACTTGGTGAGTTGCTATTCATCAGTGCAAGTTTCCTTCGGCTTTGCATTCCAGTCAGAAATACTGCACTTTTGAGGTAAGGGATTGTAAGGGATAGTAAGGGATAGTAATGGATTTTAAGGGTTGTTATGATTTTCAGTTTCGTAATTTTTCTGATCTTCAAAAATTCTGGAAAAATTTGAAATAATATTTTGATGAGTTTTCTTGATTGTGTCAAAAAATGGTGATTTTTGGATGTATAGATTGAGAGTTATGAATTTTATGAGAAAAAACTATTTTAGAAGTAACAGCTTATAATTCCTTGTGGTTAACTCCAAAATTGATGAAATTTTTATTGGGGGTACATGTATATGATAGAAGTATACTCTGTAAATTTCAGAATTTTTAGACAAAAGTACAATTTTTGATAAATGTCTAAATATTCGGCTATTTTGGCCATATGAAAAATAGTAAATGACTTTTAAAAATTCTGAGAAAAATATATGTTCACTATGGGACTATATTATGCTAAATTCCAGAAAAGAAATATTTTTAGAACTGATTTGGTATTTTTCATGAAAATGGACAAGTTATGAGAAAATAAATTAAATATGTTATGTGAAGTAAGAAAATTGGAAAATAGGATTTTATGGCTTGAGAATCCTATATGAGGTATATGCAGATTTTTGATGAGGGTTTTGGCTATTGATGATGAAATCTTAAGAGTTGACATTTTATGATGATTAAATGCATTAATTAGTAAAGTGTAAACAATTTAAATAAATTGTTTATAAGCTTAAGAAATGTTATTCTTTCAATATCATTATACTGAAATATTGGTATAGATTTTATTGTGGAATTTCTACCTTTTTGAGTCGAGGTTACTATTCACGAGTTACTATTCATGAGTTACTATTCACGAGTTACTATTCATGAGTTACTATTCACGAGTTACTATTCACGACAAAATTGGTTTCTTTTTCTAACCAAATTATAGTTGATTTATGAATATTACTCTTGAGATTAAATCTATATGTTGATTATATTGATTTTATTATCATATATAACATTTTTATAACCCTGATGTTGAATTTCTCTTTCACTGGAGTGTAAAGATGGGTAGATTATTGGTATGATCATGACTAGGGTTCTCTTTGGCCTGTAGTGCAAAGTTGAATTGTTGACTGGTATGATCATGACCATTGAATTTATAATTGAATATCTTTAGCTTAAGTGCAAAGGTGAAATGATCAACATGGTTATAATTATTGTTTATATAAATTCTGAAATGATTATATATTTCTTTGAAATATTAATATCTTTGGCCTGTAGTGCAAAGATGAAATATTGATGAATATCTTTGGCCTGTAGTGCAAAGATGAATTGTTGATGAATATCTTTGGCCCGTAGTGCAAAGATGATATGTTGTTGAATATCTTTGACCAGTAGTGCAAAGATGAACAGATGTTGAGATAAACATGACCAACTGGTGATACAAATGAATATCTTTGGCCGTAGTGCAAAGATGAAGTTATTAGTATGATTATGAACAGGAAATGTGATTTGGTGTAACCATGATCTTTGATGTTTCAGGTAAAGACAGGTGATGAAAATTATCTTCGTATTGGATGTGAAATTTAGAATCACAATTATGATTATGAATTATTCATGTGATTGTGGAAAGGAACTGTTGATTGATGTTACAGGGATAAAACATTGTTGGTGGACTTTTAACATGGAGAAGATAATAGACTTTATGGTCTATTTGACTCTTCTAATGGATTGCTCGTTCCGCTGCAACTATAGTTGAAATTTTTATCATTTACCATATGTTCTAAATCTCTGATTTATTATTGATGGAGGCTATTGATAATTTAATTATCTTTAGTCAAGATATTCTTTACTGAGCTAGTTGTGCTCACCCTTTTGCTTCACAATTCCTTTCAGGTAATAAGAGTGTAGCTGGGTCGAGCGAGGGTAACAGGAAAATAGAACGGTGGTCTCTAGCTGTGGAGGTTCTCCCGAAGCAGTATAGAAAAGTTCATTTAGTAGTTATATTTGGTGAATCATCTAGGGTGAAGCGAACCCAACGTTGGAAGGATGTTTTGCCACTATCATAAAAGATGTCTAACGACACACAACCTCGTGTCATCATAAGACATGGTTGTGCATATCCACTTGTCGAGTATATCTACGAGCACTACCTATATAATCTTGGTGTTTGTTTGAAGTATAATTCTCAATTAGAGACAGTGGAGATAATGATAAGTCAAGAGAAGACTCACTATTGGGAAGAATACGATAGTAACCTTCTTGTTTTTCTTTGGGGTTTATTGGGTCAACCAAGGATAATTCTGTGGCCATATGATATCTATCATAACCTAGAAGCATGGCCTCCCATGTACGAAGGTTTCCTTGAGCATTTCCCAAAGATTCTAATTTATAAAACAGTTTTTGACTATACCTTTATGTAAGGTGTCTTTGTGAGGTACTGATACATGACGGTGTCCAATGTCACATTTGGTATATATTTGTATCCAAACTCACAGCATATGTGTTGTTGTATTTTGCACGACAATTGTTGTAATAAAGTTGTAGTTGTTTTCTGTACCATGTATTTGACGACTCAGAATGGGTTGGATGGAAAGGACCTATTTTGGGGTTGTCACAGAGGTGTTCTACATTGAAGATCCAATGAACACTCTTCAGAATCGTAGTGTTGTCTCAATCAGTCAATGAGTAACATTTAACAAGACACACTATGATCAGGTCTAAGAACATCTGCATCAGAATCGTAGAGTTCGGTCATCTGAAGATTGAAGCATTGGCAACGGTTTAATCTGAAGACTGATATTCGAACGTTGCTAATTGAGAGCATCGATACGAAAGGACAATTTCTGATGTTCTGATCGAGAAGTTAGAAAGAAGAAATAAAGGTGACTACCAGCCTGACACGGAAAGGTGACAACTCTGAGGCGATAGGTAAGGTAGCAGACTGCTGTGTCAACAAAATCATAAAGGAGTTGTCACGTCACATCAAGCAGTCTGCACCAAATAACTCGAGATCTGCGAAGCAATTCAAATAGCTCTCAATGGCTATATTCCAACGGGAAGATTGTGAAGGAGTATATATCAGCTAGAGCTTAAAAGATCAAAAGTTGTCGAGTTGAAGAATCATTGAGTTGTTAGAATGCTATATTATTAACTCTACGAATTCCACCAGAGCTAAACAGAACAAGTCTCAGTAGCACTGAGACTACGAAGGTGGAAGTGAAGTAGATTTAAAAAAGGACTTAGACATACTAAATCTTCACTCAACAAGGATGAGAATGCCACTAAAGATGGCAGCTAAGCTGAGAGCCGAGAAGGCCAAGAAAATAGCATTCAAAAAAGTGGCAGGGCACAAAGAAAATTCAGAGAGCCACTCTACGAATCACCATGAACCAAAAGCTGAAACAGAACAGATGTAGAACCATGTCTGCATACCATTAAAGAAAGGTTCAGGGAATGCTAAATGGCAGACAAAGTCTACCAAAAACTCAAAGACTTAGCAAACCTAAATGGTGATGGTGCACAGCTGACAACGGATGAAGATGAGATGAACAGTATGAAGATCAGCTGCACCAGAGAAGAGGTGGACCAGACTATACGCAGAATGCAAAGAGGACCACGTCAAGCTGCTAAGTACAAAAGCTATTTAAGTACAAAAGATGTTCAAGCTTCAAGACATATTAGCAGCAAAGCACCAACAACGACTACAACAACAACAAGTAGTCAGGACCTGAGGGGTCCTTGTCCGGAGGGACTAAATGAAGTTCCAAGCCTGCTGGGCTTGAAGATTTCTTAGTGAACTAGAGGAGTTCCAAGCCTGCTGGGCTTGAAGAGTTGTTAGTGAATAAAAGTTCCAAGGCTGCTAGCCTTGAAGGACTCTTAGTGATTCAGGGTGATGCCCTTCCTTAGTAGAATTTCTGCTTGTTGAAGCAGAATAGTGGATTAAGTGTTTGAGTCTTTGAACCACTTAAAATTCTTTGTGTCTTTTACATTCAGTCATTTACTTTCTGTCATTTACATTATGTACCTAATTGCTATAAATTCTATGTATGTATTAACTACTTACAACTAAACTAACTCCACGAATAATGTATGAATGTTTATGAATATATCAATGAAGGGGATCTTTTACTTATTCCGTTGTGCTTGAAAAGATTCTTATGTTTGTCATATGCTAATTCATTACTAATACAAAATAAGGAGAAAAGTGTAACGCCCGCAAAATAGGTCAAATCCACCTAACCCATTTTAAGTCGCCAAATACATGGTACAGAAAATAACGACAAACTTCATTATTACAATTGTCGTACAAAATACGACAACACACATGCTGTGAGTTTTAATACAAATAGATACTAACTGTGACTCTCATCCCTTTACCTAGATAGCACATCACATTGATATTTTACATAAAGGTACATTCAATAACTGTTTTAGAAATTAAAATCTTTGAAAAATACTCAAAGAAACCTTCGTACATGAGAGACCATGCATCTAAGTTATAATAGATATCATATGACTTGAGAATTATCCTTGGTTGGCCCAATAGACCCCAAAGAAAAACGAGAAAATTGCTACCATGTTCTTTCTAATAGGGAGTCTTCTTTTAACATAAAATTATCTCCATTTTCTCCAATTGAGAATTATATTTCAACCAAACTCCAAGATTATATAGGTAGTGCTCGTAGATATACTCAGCAAGTGGATGTGCACAACCCTGTCTTATGATAACACGAAGTCGTATGTCATTAGACATCTTGTATAATAATGACGAAACACCCTTCCAAAGTTAGGTTCACCTCACCCTATTTGGTTCACTAAAATCAACGGTTAAATGACGTATAAAATACGACACACTTATCAAAATTTCTTAATAAAATTAGTTTCATACTGTTTTATGGGAAATCTCAACAACTATAGACCACCGTTATATTCCCCTATTACCCCCGCTCGACCCAACTACACTCTTATTACCTAAAAAGAATTGTGAAGTAAAAGGGTGAGCACAAATAGCCCACTAAATAATATCATGACTAAAGATAATTAAATTATCAATAGCATTCGTCAGTAATAAATCAGAGTTTTAGAACATATGGTAGATGATAAAACTTTTTAACCATAGTTACAACGGAACGAGCAATCCATTGGAAGAGTCAAATAGACCATAAAGTCTATTATCTTCTCCATGTTAAAAGTCCAACAATGTTTTATCCCTGTAACATCAATCAACAGTTTCTGTCCACAATATGAATAACTCATAATCATAATTGCGGTTCAAAATTCCTCTTCGCACCCAGGACGAATATAATTTTCATCACATGTCTTCACATGAAATATCAAAGATCATGGTTATACCAAATCACAGTTCTTGTTCATAATTATACTAATAAATTCATCTTTGCACTACGGGCCAAAGATATTCATCAACAATTCATCTTTGCACTACAGGCCAAAGATATTCAACAACAGGTCATCTTTGCACTACCGACCAAAGATATTCAACAACAGGTCATCTTTGCACTACAGGCCAAAGATATTAATATCTTAAAAAAATATACAATCATTTCAGAATTAATATAAAAATAATTCTAACCATGTTGATGAATTCACTTTTACACTTAAGCTAAAGATATTCAATTATAAATTCAATGGTCATGATCATACCAGTCAACAATTTACCTTTGCACTATTGGCCAAAGAGAACTCATAGTCACGATCATACCAATAATCTTCCCACCTCTACACTCAAGTAAAAGAAAATTTTCATCACCAGAATTATAAAAATGTTATATATGATAATAATAACAATATGATCAAAACAAGGATTTATCTCTATGCCATCAATCAATATACATCTTGAATCAAATATTCATATTTGTACTACGGGCCAAAGATATTCATTCGTATCGCCAGTTGGTCATGTTCATCTCAACACCTGTCCATCTTTGCACTACGGGCCAAAGATATTCATCAGGTAATCATTCATCTTTGCACTACAGGCCAAAGATATTCAGTTATATCACCATTTAGGATGATAAAAATATTTTAAAGAAAACGAATCTAGTAAGATAAAAGGACAAAGATTAGGGATTCGTACTTTGGTTTATCCAAGTTTAAAAATACTTCATAATAATCAATTGTGGAGCAAATTTAAGGAATGAAGATCAAAACATGGATACAATCAAAGATAGTAACCATAATAGACAACTTGAACAAAGAAAAGAAAATTTAATTTTTCGGTGAATAGTGTCGTATACATGAATAGTAACCCCGACATGAAAAGGTAGAAATTTTACAAGAAAAGTCATACTTCGTGAATAGTACTCGTGAATAGTATCGTATATGTGAATAGTAACCTTGACATAAAAAGATAAAAATTTCATAATAAAATTTATACAAATATTTCAGTATAATGATATTAAAAGAAATAACATCATTTACAAAGAAAATAACATCCCTTACCTCAAAAGAATAATACTTCTGAATGGAATATCAGATTTAATGTTGAAAAAAACTTGCACTGAATAGCAACTCTCAAAGTATCTAAATACTCACAAAAATACGTTCGATATTATAGAGAGAGAAAACTTCTAATTCTGGTGTGATTTTCAATTCTAACTAAGCACCCTATTTATAGGAAAATGTCAGAACGCCAAAGCAGACTAAAATTTAATAAAATAATTTTTTATAAAAATTTTCCTCGCACACCACTATTGAAATTTCTCAGCACACCAACAAGGACAAAAGTGGGGCCCACCCTTATAGAAAATCCCACCAAAATGCTTTAAATTTAAACAATATTCAGAAACTTCAATAATTCATAATAAATAGCACTTTTATCAGAAAAATACAAATTTTATGTCCATTTAATAGAAAATTTAATTCTATACAACTTTGTAGAATAAAGTTTTTTCAAATTTCAAACAGAAAATGACCGAAAATTCACATATGGATAATTTTTAATACCTCCATTCTGACAAAATACTGATAAAACTCCTCAGTATTAATTCTTTCATTTATATCTATAAAAAATAAATATTTCCTTATCATATAAATCAATAATTAATTATTCACAAATAATATTACAGAATCACAATAATGACAACCAGGTCGTTCCCAGGAAAGAAAAGAGCTTTCTGATAAAGATTTCTCCTTACTGACGCGCAATTAGGTGACCAAACCGCTTTTCTAGACAGAACTTCCTTAGACATTGCCAATACTGCTATTTAATAATATTATTCAAATAATATAAATTATTGATCTGATAATAGAAAATACTGTGCAGTGACAATTATTGAAACAACAATAATTTAAAATATCAACGTAACAATTATTGAATCAATAAAAAAATATTGAACAGTAATTACTGTAACAATTATTGAGTACTGTATTCTTACGTAAGAATCAATAATCTAAAAAGATTGTGCAATACCGTGTGCTACTGTGCAACCACGTACATTACTGTACTTTAACCATCGGGTATTCCAACAGTATTAACGGTAACAACTACGCCGTTATTTTTATAAAAAGATTATTTTTGTCGCTTTCTATATCTGATATTCATTCCATTATGGGGCCCACAAGTGGCTGCGCCGTCGTACGAATACTCCCCGACAACAAGAATATTTCACGACCAAACGAATATTCCCCGACAACAATGAATATTTTATAACCACTTGCTTATTTTAAAAAATTTACATATATCACCCTTAATTTTAAACTTTTTACCAATTTAACCATTTACTGAATAATAGTTATAAAAAAAATTGAATACTTCTATTTCATAAAATTCGGAGTCTTACAAAAAGTATTTGAAATAAAAAAAATTTATTCAACCCCCCTTCTAGATCTATTGTGTGCCTACTGAGAACTAACATATTTAACTCTTTTAAAGAAAATATTAAGAAAGTGGTAATCGTGTTTTACAAAAGTTGTGGGTGGCTAATACCTTCCACTCGTCTAAGCAAGCTCCCGAACTCTATGAATCTTGGTTGTAGACCAATTTTACGAAGTCACACGATGTGTCATCTCAATTATTAAAACCTAAAAATCTAGATGAGTTGATACATTCATTTAAATCTTTACCAACTGGCGACTCTGTCTAATTAGCCCCATTAAAATCAAATTTTCAATCCCCATCGACATTTATGTTGGATTTTCCAAAATCACCCCAATCCATGATCTATAATACAAAAATC
Source organism: Panax notoginseng (assembly GCA_016801055.1). Classification (NCBI taxonomy): domain Eukaryota; kingdom Viridiplantae; phylum Streptophyta; class Magnoliopsida; order Apiales; family Araliaceae; genus Panax; species Panax notoginseng. Next base: position 10,607,955 of record CM029018.1, on the reverse strand, counting down.
ATAAAAGAAATTTTTTTTGGCGTCGACAATAGTTTCTCTCCATATATATATATATATATATATATATATATACACACACACACACACACACACACAAAAGCATGTACACATAAGCATATGTGACGTCCCCAAAATAGGTTCACACAACCTATTTTGAGTCGCCAAATACACACTACTAAATCCAAATATAAATCTTCCTATTTACAACTATTAAACTGTCGTGCAAAATACGACAACTCATAAGCTGTGATTTTCAATACAAATAACAGTACTCACACTCCAAATTAATAATATTTTACATAAAGGTACAGTCGATAACTATTTTAAGAATTAAAATCTTTAAAAAATGCTCAAAAAAGTCTTCATACATGATAGATCATGCATTTAAATTATAATAGATATCATAGGACTTGAGAATTAACCTTGGTAAGAAGAACGAGAAGATTATTATCATGTTCATTCCAATAGTGTGTATCTTCTTGCCATATAATTATCTCCATTGTCTCAAACTGAGGATTATATTACAATCATACTCTAAGATTATATAGAATATGCTCATAGATATAGTCAGCAAGTGGATGCGCACAATCATATCTTATGATAACACGATTTTGTGTGTGGTTAGATATCATGCATGATAGTGGCAACACACCCTTTAAATTCCCAGTACAATTTTGTCATCCTTATTCTAATGGGGTGCATTTTTTACGCTTCCAAAGTCGGGTTCTCATCACACTATTGTTGTTCACCAAAATCAACTATTAAATAACGTATAAAATACGACACATACATTTTAAGTCTTCAAAATAATTATATATTGTCATGTTGTTTTATTATGTATTGAAAAACTTTAACAGTCACAGACCATCACTCTATTCCCCTGTTATCCCCGCTCGATCCAACTACACTCTTATTACTTAAAAAGTATTGTGAAGCAAAAGAGTGAGCACAAATAGCGCAGTAAAGAATATTATGAATACAAATAATTAAATTATCAATAACCTTCATCAGAAATAAATCAGATATTTAGAACATATGGTAGATGATAAAAGTTTTCAACCATAATTGCAACGGAATCAACAATCCATTAGAAAAGTCGAGTAGAACATAATGTCTACTATCTCCTCTAAATTAAAAGTTCATCATTAATATTTCATTCATGTAATATCCATCAATAGTTCTTTGTTGTACCCAAGACAAGAAGAACATTCATCACCTGTCTTCACCTGAACCACCAAATATTATAGTTTAATTCACAATTCATGTTTATAATCATGTAAATTAACAGTTTTTTCTTGTCACAAAGACTTAATAGAACTTTCACTCAATGTCCTTGCCACAAAGGCTAAAGACACTCAATAATCATATCGTCTTTACACCCTACACCAAAGACATTCAAATATAACAACAATGGTCATAATCATACCAACCAATTGTCTATCTTTGCACTACGAGCCAAAGATATTCAATTGTAATATCAATTGTCATTATCATACCAATCAATTATCTATGTTTACACTACGAGCCAAAGATGTTCAACTGTAAAACCAATGATCATGATAAACAATAGTTTATCTTTGCACTACGGGCCAAAGATATCAATTAACAGTTCTTCTTTGCACTACGGGCTAAAGAGAACTTTCATCACAAGTCTTTATCTGTAACATTAAAGGTCATGGTTATACCAATGCACAGTTAATCTTTGCACTACGGGCCAAAGATATTCATCAATCAACAATTCATCTTTGCACTATGGGCCAAATATAACTTTAACCACAATTTAAGTATGAGGATGATGACAATGATATAAAGAATTAATCAAGTAAGATCAAGAATAAATATTAGAGATTTATAATTTAATTTATTCAGAGTTTAAGAATGTCCAAATGGTCAACGTGATGATCAAAACGTGGATTCAAATTTAAGAAAAAGAATCATATATCAAAAATAATTTGGACATAAAAAAACCAAATTTGTCGTGAATAGTACCCCATGTGCAAGACCCCAATTTTTATGAATAAATATTTTTTTTTTCTCAAAATATATTTTTGAATATTATGGTGTGGATTTGATATAATATTATAGTTGTGGGTAATATTTATAAATTTTGTAAAGTATGCAAGTTGTTATAAAATATTCGATTGGTCGGAGAATATTCGTTTTAACAGAAAATATTCGTACGACGGCACAATCATTGGTGGACCTTACGACGGAATTATTGTCGGAGTTAGAAAACGACAGAAATATCTTTTTATGAAAATAACGGCGGAAGTTTTACTGTTAATTAACTGTTGAAATACCCGATGATAAAAGTACAGTAATACGCGTGGTTGCATAGTAACACACGGTATTGATTATTGATGCTTACGTAAAAAGTCACTCAGTTATACTCAATCATTGCTACAGTAATTACTGCATAGTATCTCACGTTATTTGATTCAATTATTGTCAATATTTTATATTATTAAATCAATAATTGAGATGACGAGTTATTCATATTATTATCTGCATAATTAACAATGTCTAGAAAGTTCTGTCGAGAAAAGGGATTTGGTCACCTAATTGCGCGCCAATAGAGAGAAATTCTTATCGGAAAACCCCCTCTTTTCTGGGAACGATCTGGTTGTTAATATTGTGAGTTATAATAATGATGAATAAATATTGTTAAAAATATTGATGGGAATTTTTATGAAATATTTGTTATAAATTTTACTTATTATTTGGACCCCCATTTACCTATTTTTCAAAATAATCGGTAGAAAGTTATTTATAATATATATAAAATAAAGGTGGGGGCCACATGTGGGGCTCACATATTAAAAAATGAAACCTGGGGGGAGGGAGTCTGATGGTTCACGGGAGGGAGTAAGTGGAATTATATATATATATATATATATATATATATATATATTAATAAGTTTTGTTTTTTATGAAAAATAAAATATATTATATTTTATTTACATAGTATTTTACTGTGCAGGGCACAGTAAAGTCTTGTGATATCAGAAGTTAGCGCCCGTGAAATAAACCTACTGTGCGTCCGTGATTTTTATTCAAATAGTATAATTCTATTCTTCTATAAATAGGATGCTTAGTTTAGAATTGAAAATCACATCAGAATCAGAGAATTCTTATTCTATAATATTGAGCATATTTCTTTCGAGTTTTAAGAAGCTTTGAGTGTAGAAAACAGTAAAAAATTTCTTCAAAAATATCCCCGCTATACCAGTTGGAATACTCACCTTTTTATGGTAAGGGATATTATTTTTGTTCAATATTCGTATGAAATAATATTTTCTTCCATACTCTGTAGTATGTAAGTAATATTATTTTATTTCAAATTCTGAATTCTGTACTCATTTTGTTAAGTTTTGGCTTCTATACTCCATGAAATTAGTAGAATATTCTTAAAATTTACGCTTCGTCCAGTATCTTTTTATGGAAATATTATTCTGAGCATTCTTGATAAGTTTTAACTTTTTTATGTCGGGGTACTATTCCCAAATTACTATTCACGAGGTACTATTTACTCGAGTACTATTCACCCGGGGTACTATTTATGATAAAAATTGATTTTTTTTCGGTCTAAATTATTTTTGATACAATATTATTCTTAAATTTTACTCCACAAAATAGTATTATGTTGACAACTTGGACATTATTGATTTCTGAATAAATTAAATTATAAATCTTTAAAAATTTATCATTTACTTTCTTTTAATTGAATTCTAATATCATTGTCATCATCCTCATACTTATATTGTTATGAAAGTCATCTTTGACCCGTAGTGCATAGATAGACTGTTGATTGGTATGATTATGACCAGGGATTATTCGGTATAATCATGACCGTAATTTTATAAATGATGTGGTAAAAGTCTTCATTGGCCCGTAGTGCATTGATGGACAGTTGTTGGTATGATCATGACCATTGATGATTACACGAATATCATTGGCCTGTAGTGCATGAATAATTCGTGGACGTGATACTAATGAATATCATTGGCCCGTAGTGCAGGGATGATTCGATGATGTGGATTAATTATTAAGTTAAGTCTCAGCGATAAAATTTATGATAAACTTTTTAAATCATAGAAGATAGTAAATAGTAGATATCATACTCTACTTGACTCTTCTAATGGATTGCTTGTTCTGCTGCAGTTAAACTTGATGTTTATTAAATTTTATCAGTTTAATACAGTTGAAAGCTAACGATAATTTATTCTACATTATCTTAGTCATAATATTTTTTACTGGGCTAGTTGAGCTCACCCTTTTGCTTTCATTGTTCTCTTCAGAAAATGAGAACGTAGCCGGGACTAGTCGGAGAATGGAGTGACGGTCTGAGATGGTTGTTTTAGTGGTTCTCACTATTTAGTGTGATAATAAATGTAATGAGGATTAAATTTGAGTTTGGATATTGTCTATGAGACAATATTTGTGTAAAAACTCTCAACTCATGTTGTATAATTAAGTTTGTATTTGTATTCAGTACTATGTACTTTACAACTCAGAATAGATGATGTATACCTATTTTGGGGGTGTCACACCATAAATAGTACTCTGAATGAATAGTAGTTTGAATGAATAGTAACTCGAATGAATAGTACCCCGAATGAATAGTATCCTTACATGAAAAGATTAAAATTTTTAAAAAAAAATTCAGACCAATATTCCAGTAAAATGATATTAGATGAAACACAAACCTTAAATTTTTTTAATCATTTCAGAAATTATAAAAGTAATAGTAAGTTTAGATTTATGAATATGAAATGGAATAATATAAGAAACTGTAAATGAATTTTCACCCGTCATGCGGTTAGTGGCGGAACCAGAATATTTTTAGAGGGGGGTCAAAATATATCAATAAAAAAAATTATTTATTGACACTTGCAGTGCTTCTTTCAAATTTATTTTATCCAATTATAGTATTTCACAACATCCTATTCTAACCATTGTAAACCTAAAAGTTGTGAGTCTAACAACTTTAAATGTGTGTGTGTGTGTGTGTATATATATATATATATATATATATATATATTAATTTTTCTCGAACTATGAGACTATTAATCAGACTTTAAATTTTTTAGTCAACTGATTAGCTACTTTTATGGATAAATTATAAATTATAATATTATATATTCAAAATCTTATATTGTTGTTCTGGTCATCTTCTTTGGAGACAACTGAAAGTAGCCACTCAAAGTAAAAAAATGAATTAAGTTATTCTCATTTACAAAAAAATTGAAACCAATGTATGATTAAGTCAGTAAGACAAATGAGTGTAATATTAATTAATTAATTATTAAAATTATTTAACATTATTTTATCTTATAGTAATATTGTTAATTTATTATAGGTGAAAAGTGTAAGACCACAAATTTTATGGAAAAAAAATATTCAATTTTTCTTATAATTACTATTCAGTATATGGTTAAATTGATAAAAAGTTAAAGTTAAGGGTGATATATGAAATTTTTTAAAAATGAGTAAGTGGTTATAAAATACTCATTGTTGTCGGAGAATATTTATTTGGTCGTGAAATATTCTTACTGTCGGAAAATATTCGTACGACGGCGCAGCCATTTGTGGGCCCCATAACAGAATAATTGTCGGATGAGGAAAACAATAAGTTTGAGTTTTTAAAAATAACGGTGTAATCGTTGCCGTTAACACTGTTGGAATACCCGGTGGTTAAAGTACAGTAATACGCGTGGTTGCACAGTAGCACACGGTATTGCACAATATTTTTAAATTATTGATCCTTACGTAAGAAGGCACTACTCAATAATTGTTACAGTAATTACTGTTCAATATTTTATTTATTGATTCAATAATTGTTACGTTGATATTTTATATTATTGTTGTTTCAATAATTGTCACTGCAAAGTATTTTCTATTATCAGATCAATAATTCATATTATTTGAATAATATTATTAGATAGTATTATTGACAATGTCTAGAAAGTTATGTCTAAGAAGAGGTTTGGTCACCTAATTGCGCGCCAGTAAGGATAAATCCTTATCGGAAAGCCCCCTCTTTCCTGGGAACGACCTGGTTGCCATAATTTTGATTCTTTAATATTATTTGTGAATAATTAATTATTGATTTATATGATAAGAAAATATATATTTTTATGTGGACATAATTGAAGGAATTAATGCTGAGGTGTTTTATTAGTATTTTGTCGAAATGAAGAACGAATTATGGGATTTTTAGAAAAATTAGTTTATTACTTGATTTTGTAAAATTCATAACTCTTTGTGTATAATGAGTTAGGAGATGAGCCATATATCAAAAGAAAGCCCATGAAGTAAGCTAATCGTAGAAATTGGAATCACCCAAAAATTCTTTGTGAATTTTTCGTGGTGACTGTTTGAATGAAACTAGTTCAAAGGACTCATAGTCCAAAAAATCAGTGTTCTTAAGCTATATTGCGTGAGTTATTAATTTTAATCCAACCGTTGGATCGTTGTGATTTTTGAATATGTTATACATATATAAGTTGAGTATATGGCCACAAATTTTGAACCATTAAAAATTAACGTATGATTTGTTATGAATTTTAAGAGGTGACTGATACGAAAATTATTTTTATAAATAAATTTTGGTGGAGATTTCTAAAAGGCGGGACCCACTTTTGGTTGTTGGGGAAGATGGCTGATCTTTGGTGGGCCGCACTTGTGGTGGCTGAGTTTTATTCAAAATGGCATGCGTAAAATTATTTTATTAATTTAGTCTCCTTTGGCGTTCTAGCATTTTCCTATAAATAGGTGCTTAGGTTAGAATTGAAAATCACACTAGAAACATAAGTTTGTTTCTCTCTATATTATCGAGCGTATTTTTGTGAGTATTTAGATACTTTGAGAGTTGTTATTAGTGCAAGTTTTCTTCGGCTTTACATCCGATATTTCAGTCAGAAATACTGCTCTTCTGAGGTAAGGGATTGTAAGAGTTATTATGTTTTTCAATTTCGTAATCTTTTCGACCCTCAAAAATTTTGAAAAAAAATTAAAATGATAATTTGATGAGTTTTCTAGATTGTGTCCAAAAATGACGATTTTTGGATGTATAGATTAAGAGTTATGAATTTTATGGGAAAAGACTATTTTAAAAGTAAACCCTTATAACTCCTTGTAGTTAACTCCAAAATTAGTAAAATTTTTATTGGGAGTGCATGTGTATAACAGCAGTATACTCTGTAAATTTCGAAATTTTTAGACAAAAGTACAGTTTATGATAAATGTCTAAATATTCGGTAATTTTGGCCATATTAAAAATAGTAAATAAATTTTAAAAATTCTGAGAAAAATATATATTCAATAGGGGACTATATTCTGCTAAATCCCATTAAAGAAAGTTTTTTGGGACTGATTTGATATTTTCTATAAAAAAGGACTAGTTATGAGTAAATGAATTAAATATGTTATGTGAAGTAAAAAAATTAAAAAATAGGATTTTATGGCTTGAGAATCCTATATAAGGTATAAGCAGATTTTGATGAGGGTTTTAATTATTGGTGATAAAATCTTATGAGTTTGGCATTTTAGGATGACTAAATCCATTAATTAGTAAAGTGTAAACAATTAAAATAAATTATTTATAAGTTTAATAAATAATTAAAATATTGTTGTAATATTAATAATATTAGATTATGAGATTATTAAGTGATTTATAACATTTGGATTAAGGTGTTATGAAATCATTTATTTAAATATTATTTAATGATTAATAATATTAGTAAATGAATTTAATGTTATTGTAGAATGAATAATATTAAATGGAGTTTATAATATAATGAATAATATTATTATCTTCGTGAAAATATTATTTCCTGTTCAAATCATGTTTGATATAATATTATTCTTAAATTTTACTCCACAAAGCAGTATTATGTTAACAATTTGGATATTATTGAATTCTAGATAAATTAAATTGTTAATGTCTTTAAAATTATCCTTTATCTCACGTGATTGATTCTTGATATTCTTGTCATGATCCTCATGCTTATATTGTGATGAAAGCCATCTTTGGCCCGTAGTGCAAAGATGATCTGGATTTTATTGGTTTTACAGTTGTATGCTTTTGGCCTGTAGTGCAGAGAAGAACTGTTAATGAATATCTTTGGCCTGTAGTGCAAAGATGACCTGTTGTTGAATATCATTGGCCTGTAGTGCAAAGATGGCATGTTGTTGAATATCTTTGGCCTATAGTGCAAAGATGAGCTGTTAATGAATATCTTTGGCCGTAGTGCAAAGATGAACTTATTAGTATAATTATGAATAGGAACTGTGATTTGGTATAACCATGATCTTTGATGTTTCAGGTAAAGACAGGTGATGAAAATTATTTTCCTCCTGGATGAGAAGAGAAATTTAGAACCACAATTATGATTATGAGTTGTTCATATGATTGTGGACCAGAACTGTTGATTGATGTTATAGGGATAAAATATTGTTTGTGGACTTTTAACATGGAGAAGATAATAGACTTTATGGTCTATTTAACTCTTCTAATGGATTGCTCATTCCGCTGTAACTATGGTTGAAAAGTTTTATCATCTACCATATGTTCTAAATCTTTGATTTATTACTGATGAAGGCTATTGATAATTTAATTATCTTTAGTCATGATATTCTTTACTGGGCTAGTTGTGTAAGACCCCAACTTTTATAAAGATGAATTTTCTATAAATATCATTTTTGAATAATATGGAGTTAATTTGATATAATGTTATAGTTGTGGGTAATATTTATAAATTTTGTAAAGTACGCAAATTGTTATATAATATTCGATTGGTCGGGCAATATTTGTTTTAACAGGGAATATTTGTACAACGGCACAATTATTGGTGGACCCCACAACGGAATTATTGTCGGATTGAGAAAACGACAAAAATATTTTATTAAAAATAACGACGGAAGTTTTACCATTGATTCTGTTGAACTACTCGGTAGTAAAAGTAAAGTAACACGTGTGGTTGCATAGTAGCACACGGTATTAATTATTAATGCTTATGTGAGAAGTCACTCAGTTTGATTCAATTATTGTCAGTTAATAATATGAATTATTTAGCGATAATGAAGTTTTGTTTTATTCGTATTATTAACGTAATAAAACAGAAACATCTTTTTATTCGTATTAGTTTTTGTCTGTGTGTTTTACACCGGACCTAGTTCCGTTTTTATTATTATTCTGTTGGAACATCCTGTCTGTGTTTTACACCGGACCTGATTTCGTTTTTATTATTATTCTGTTGGAACATCTTGTCTGTGTATTTTACACCGGACCTGGTTCCGTCTTGTTATTATTCTGTCGAAATATCCTGTCTGTGCATTTACGCCAGACCTGGTTCCATTATTTATTATTCTGTCGGAATATCCTATCTGTGCGTTTACGTCGGACCTGGTTCCATTATTTATTATTCTGTTAGAATAACCTGTCTGTGCGGTCTATCGCATGCCGGGTGATTTCTTTTATTATTCCATTCTTTATTATACTCAGTTGGTTAAGTTTTAACTTCTATACTTCATGAAATTAGTGGAATATCTTTGATTATTGTGTTTCATCCAATATCTTTTCATGAAAATATTATTCTAAGCATTCTTGAATTTTACTTCACAGAGCAGTATCATGTTGACAATTTGGACGTTGTTAATTCTTGGATAAATTAATTCTTGAACTTGTTTTATTGAATTCTTATATCATTGTCATCATCCTCATGTTTATAAAATGTTGAAAGTCATCTGTGGCCTGTAGTGCATAGATAGATTTGGTATGATTATAACCAGGGATTATTCGGTATAATCATGACCGTAATGTTACAAATGATGTGGTAAAAGTCCTCATTGGCCCGTAGTGCATTGATGGACAGTTGTTGGCATGATCATGACCATTAATGAATACACAAATATTCTTGGCCCGTAGTGTATGGATAATTGTGGTCGTCATACTAAAGAATATCCTTGGCCGTAGTGCAGGGGTGATTCGATGATGTAGATTATTTTGTTAAGCTGAGTCCCAGCGATAACAGTGTTGAAAAACCTTTTAAATCATAGAAGATAGTAGATTTTATTCTCTACTTGACTCTTTTAATGGATTGCTTGTTCCGCTGCAGTTAAACTTGATGTTCGTTATATTTTATCAGTTTAACATTGTTGAAGGCTAATGATAATTTATTCTACATTATCTTAGTCATAATATTTGTTACTGGGCTAGTTGAGCTCACCCTTTCTTTCACTGTTCTCTTCAGTAAATGAGAATATAGCTGGGACGAGTCGGGAAACGGAGTGATGGACCAGATGATAGTATTAGTAGTCCTCACTATTCTGTTAAATAGTGTGACAATAATTATAATGAGGATTCCTTTTGAGTTTGTATAGTCTCTAGTAGACAATAATTGTATTCAAACTCACAGTTATGTTTTGTCGTATTGTACACGATAGTTGTATTAGTAAGTTGTATTTGTATTCTGTACCATGTATCTGACGACCCAAGATGGGTGATGTATACCTAATTTTGGGGGCGTCACAGTTGGTATCAGAGCTTAGGGATATGATCCCTGGCTAAGATGTGAGAATAGAACTAGGAGGGGAGAGACGAGGAATTCCTTCGCTAGTATGACCTACCTAAGTTTATTTGCATGGTATTTAATTGGTCGGTCAGAATATAAGGATAATATATGACATATCAATTAACTTTTGTTTTGTGGCAGTATCTGGCATCCGAGAATGTTGAGAATAGCAATGGAGCACATGCGACTGTTGATTCACCACATATCAATAATCGGGATAATGTGCATCAGGAAGGCGACAATCCTCATACAAACAACAATACTAACCAAATGATGAATGATGAAATGTTCAGAATCTTTATGCAGTTCATGCAACAGTAGGCGAGAGCGGCTCCTGTTCAAAGTGTTGGTAAAAACACTGAAAACTCTCGGACGGTCACCGCTAAACAGTTCAAGGAGCTGGGACCACCGGAGTTTAAGGGAGAGCTAAAACCACTTATAGCGGAAACATGGATAAAGCATATCACCAAGATATTTGATGTCTTGGGATGCTCTGAGGAGCAAAAGGTTCCCTTTGCCGCCTTTATGTTGCGAGGAGAGGCAAATTACTGGGGGAATCGATTAAGCGTACTCAATCTGCCGCACTGAAGATGTCTTGGGAGAAGTTCCAAGAGTTGTTCAATGATAAATACTTTTTCGAAAGTATTCGTCACATGAAGGAGGTGGAGTTCATCAAATTAGAGCAGAATAATATGACCGTGTCACAGTATGAGGCTAAATTTGTTGAGTTGTCCCGGTTTGCGTCCCACTTGGTGGATAATGAAGAGCGAATGCCGCGAATATTTTTGCGAGGTTTGAAACCTGAGATACGTCAACATCTTATTTCTCATAAACTGTATTTGTATTCAGATGTTGTGAATAAGGCACAGTTAGTGGAGCGCAATAATGAGTCAACGCAACCAAAAGAGAGGAGTCGACAAAATGATAATACCAGTGAGAGCAGTCATCGAAGCGGTGACAACAAGCGTGGAGGGAATCAACAGGCCAGAAATGGTAACCACTTCGGTGGTAATCAGGGCCAAAATAATAAGAATGGTCATTTCAAGAAGAGGAGATTCAACAATGATGGAAAGACGTCAGCACCAACACCCGTTGTTAAGGAAGGAGAACGACCACCTGTCATATGTTTCAAATAAGGAGGGGAGGGCCACATCAGTTCAAACTGCGCGATGCCGTCTAAAACTTGTTATAATTGTGGAAGAGAAGGTCATTTAGCTCGATTTTGTCGTATACCAGAAATAAGTTCAGCCAGGATGGAGACACCAAAGGCCGTCCCAGAAAAGTCAAAACCAGTAGTGCAAGGGAGAGCGTTTGTTGTGACCTCCCAGAAAGTAAGGAACCCGAACGAGGTCATCACGGGTAAGCTTATCATAAACTCTAACGAAGTTTATACTTTATTTGATACTAGTTCTACCCATTCTTTTATTTCTCCTACTTGCGCTCATCGATTAAATTTGACTCCGGAGAAATTAGACTTTGACTTATCTGTTGAAACTCCGTTGGGAGAAACCTTCATTACATCCACGATTTATAAGTCTTGTTTGGTTCAAGTTGGTACCCACACATTACCTGTCGATCTTATTTCATTAAAAATACTTGCATTTGACGTGATTCTAGGGATTGATTGGTTAACTACTCATTATGCAAAAATTGATTATTTTCGTAAGGTTGTTAGCTTTCATATTCCTAATCGACCTATTATGCGAATTCAAGCAACCAAACCATTAAAATCAATCGTTGTCATCTCAAACCATAAAGCTATTCGTTTATTGAAAAATAGATGTCAAGCTTTCTTAGCTCATGTCACGGATCTAAACAAAAATACATCAGTTTTGAATGATATTTCTATTGTTAATAAATTTCCTGACGTATTCCCTGAAGAACTTCCTGGCCTACCCCCAGAGCGTGAAATTGAATTTTGTATCGACCTTGAACCCGGTACAAAACCCATTTCTAAAGCCCCATATCGAATGGCTCCTATTGAACTTCAGGAGTTAAAGATCCAACTGTAGGAATTGTTAGACATTGGCTTTATTCGTCCTAGTACTTCTCCTTGAGGTGCTCATGTTGTATTCGTGAAGAAGAAAGATGGAAGTATGCGACTTTGTATTGATTATCGGGAGTTGAATCATGTCACCATCAAAAACAGGTACCCATTGCCACGTATTGATGACCTGTTTGACCACTTGCAAGGAGCACAAATCTTTTCAAAGATCGATCTTCGTTCTGGATATCATCAGCTGAAAGTTAGAACTGAGGATATTCCAAAGACGGCTTTCAGAACTCGGTACAGGCATTATGAATTCTTAGTCATGTCCTTTGGATTGACTAATGCTCGTGCTACCTTCATGGATATGATGAACCGGGTATTCAGGGAATATTTGGATCACTTTGTGGTCGTCTTTATTGATGACATCCTTATTTATTCCAAAATCCGTGAAGATCATGAGCAACACTTGAGGCTGGTACTCCAAAAGCTTCGTAAATACAAGCTTTATGCCAAGTTGAAGAAATGTGAGTTCTGGCTGGAGGAGGTAGCATTCCTTGGGCACGTAGTATCAAGTCGTGGAATATCTGTTGACCCGGCAAAGATTGAAGCTATTCAAAGCAGGGAGCAACCTAAATCAGTGACTAAAGTACGTAGCTTTCTTGGTTTAGCTGGTTATTATCGGAGATTCGTGGAAGGATTTTCTCGAATCGCTACTCCATTAACTCAGCTGACTCGGAAAGATACAAAGTTCGGTTGGAGCGAAGAATGTGAGAAGAGTTTTCAAGAACTCAAGAGGAGACTCATTTCAGCATCTGTTCTAACAATACCATCTGGCTCGGAGGGATTTATCATCTACAGTGATGCTCCGAGCAAAGGGTTGGGATGCGTTCTCATGCAATATGGCAAAGTCATAGCCTATGCATCAAGATAACTCAAGGAATATGAGAGGAATTATCCTACTCATGATCTAGAGTTGGCAGCTGTTGTCTTTACACTTAAAATTTAGAGGCATTACTTGTATTGGGAGAAGATGGAGATCTTTACGGATCATAAAAGCCTCAAATATTTCTTCACTCAAAAGGAACTCAACATGCGACAACGACGTTGGCTTGAACTGTTGAAAGATTATAATCATACCATTCAATACCTTCCTAGAAAAGCGAACGTGGTAGCTGACGCATTGAATAGAAGATCATATGCAAGTACGAGTGCGATATTGTCAACACAAAGACCCATTTTGTGTGACTTGCAAAGGATGGAGATAGAGTTAAAGACTCCAGGGACCCATGTGATGATGGCGAATATACGAGTAGAACCAACTTTAATCGATAGAGTTAAAGCTGCTCAAGCTACAGACCTGGAGATGATGCGTATGAGGAAGAAAGTGCAAGAAGGTGCTATGCCGGAAGCAAGAATCGATGAAGAAGGAATACTTTGAGTCAACTCCAGACTTTGTGTTCCTAACAACCCTGATTTAAAGTATGAAATCATGATGGAGGCGCACAGCACACCGTTTGCAATCCATCTTGGGAGTACCAAAATGTATCATGATCTTCGTCATATATTTTGGTGGAGCAATATGAAGCGAGAGATAGCGATGTTTATCTCAAGGTGTCTAACTTGTCAACGAGTCAAAGCGGTGCATCAAGTACCAAAAGGTCCATTGCAACCACTTGAAATTCCAGAATAGAAGTAGGAGCACATTACCATGGATTTCGTTACCGATCTTCCTAAGGTTTCTCAAGGTATAGATGCGATTGGGTCATTGTTGATAGATTGACCAAGTCTGCTCATTTCTTATCGATACGAGAAACTTATACACTTGAACATCTTGCTCGTATGTACATAAACGAGATTGTAAGACTGCATGGTATGTCTGTATCCATAGTTTCTGATCGAGACCCAAGATTCACTTCATGATTTTGGGTTAGTTTACAAAAAGCTATGGGCACGGATTTACGATTTAATTCGGCATATCATCCTCAGACGGACGGACAATCAGAGAGGACTATTCAAACTCTAGAAGATTATTAAGACTCTGTGTCCTTGACTTCAAGAAAAGTTGGGACAAGTTCTTACCATTGGTGTAGTTTTTCTACAACAACAGTTATCAAGCAAGTATTGGCATGGCTCCATTCGAAGCATTGTATGGAAGAAAATGTCGTTCTCCAGTATGCTGAGATGAGGTGGGTGAAGCAACGTTGTTGGGACCGGAGTTGGTACGTATGACTACAGAAAAGATTCAAGCGATCCAACAACGTATAAAAACCTCACAAGATCGACAAAAGAGTTATGCTGATCTTTATCGAAAGGACGTGGAATTTGATATAGGAGATCATGTGTTCTTACGTGTTGCTCCATGGAAAAGAGTTACGAGATTTGGAAAGAGAGGAAAGCTCAATCCTCGATTAATCAGTCCATTTTTAATCCTCGATCGAGTATGAACTGTGGCTTATAGACTCGCTTTACCGCCAAGTATGTCTCGTGGTCATAACGTTTTTTACATATCCATGTTACGTAAATATGTGGAAGACCCGAACCACATTTTTGAGTTAGAACCGGACGAAATAGCGGAGGATTTGACATATGAAGAAGTTCCTGTTCAAATCTTGGATAAGAAGGAACATATTCTACGCTCCAAGGTTATACCTCAAGTCAAAGTTTTGTGGAGAAATCACGATATTGAGGAAATGACTTGGGAGTTAAAATCTGAAATGAAGTCAATGTATCCTTACCTCTTTTCGACATACCAGGTACATACCCTAATTTCGAGGGCGAAATTTCATAAGAAGGGGAGGTTGTAAGACCCCAACTTTTATAAAGATGAATTTTCTATAAATATCATTTTTGAATATTATGGAGTTAATTTGATATAATGTTATAGTTGTGGGTAATATTTATAAATTTTGCAAAGTACGCAAGTTGTTATATAATATTCGATTGGTCAGGTAATATTCATTTTAACAGAGAATATTCGTACAACGGCACAATCATTGGTGGACCCCAGAACGGAATTATTGTCGGATTGAGAAAACGACAAAAATATTTTATTAAAAATAACAGCGGAAGTTTTACCATTGATACTGTTGAACTACTCGGTAGTAAAAGTACAGTAACACGTGTGGTTGCATAGTAACACACGGTATTGATTATTAATGCTTATGTGAGAAGTCACTCAGTTTGATTCAATTATTGTCAGTTAATAATATGAATTATTTAGCGATAATGAAGTTTTGTTTTATTCGTATTATTAACGTAATAAAACAGAAACATCTTTTTATATAAAACAGAATACTTTATTAAAGGTATTCTATAAATAGAATATATTATATTTTATTTAAAAGATTTTTCTTTAAATATGGACCGTCAGATTAAAGTAATCAATCTGGACCGTTCATGGATTAGTTACTATGCATTCTATTTTTCTATAAATAGCAGCTTATTCCTTCATTATTTCTTACGAATTCACTGAACTCTAGAGAGAGAAACTATAGAGAAGAAAAGTATTCTGCTACTTAACTACTTCCTTATTTTAGTTCTTCTTTAAAATGGTAAGGGGTGTTATTCTTTCTTATTCATGAAGAGAACTGTTGTTATTCCATTTCTTATTATTCTGTTGGAATAACCTGTATACGCGGTCTACCCTATACTTTGTGACATTCTTCTATTATTCTGTTGAAACATCCTGTCTGTGTGTTTTACACCGGACCTGGTTCCGTTTTTATTATTATTCTGTTGGAACATCCTGTCTGTGTGTTTTACACCGGACTTGGTTCCGTTTTTATTATTATTCTGTTGGAGCATCCTGTCTGTGTGTTTTACACCGGACCTAGTTCCGTCTTGTTACTATTCTTTCGGAATATCCTGTCTGTGCGTTTACGCCGGACCTGGTTCCATTATTTATTATTCTGTCGGAATATCCTGTCTGTGCGTTTACGCCGGACCTGGTTCTATTGTTTATTATTCTGTTAGAATAACCTGTCTGTGTGGTCTATCGCATGCCGGGTGATTTCTTTTATTATTCTATTCTTTATTATACTCAGTTGGTTAAGTTTTAACTTCTATACTTCATGAAATTAGTGGAATATCTTTGATAATTGCGTTTCATCCAGTATCTTTTTATGAAAATATTATTCTAAGCATTCTTGAATTTTACTCCACAAAGCAGTATCATGTTGACAATTTGGACGTTGTTAATTCTTGGATAAATTAATTCTTGAACTTGTTTTATTAAATTCTTATATCATTGTCATCATCCTCATGTTTATAAAATGTTTGAAAGTCATCTGTGGCCTGTAGTGCATAGATGGACTTGGTATGATTATGACCAGAGATTATTCGGTATAATCATGACCGTAATATTACAAATGATGTGGTAAAAGTCCTCATTGGCCCGTAGTGCATTGATGGACAGTTGTTGGCATGATCATAACCATTAATGAATACACAAATATTCTTGGCCCGTAGTGCATGGATAATTGTGGTCGTGATACTAAAGAATATCCTTGGCCGTAGTGCAGGGGTGATTCGATGATGTAGAATATTTTGTTAAGCTGAGTTCCAGCGATAACAGTGTTGAAAAACCTTTTAAATTATAGAAGATAGTAGATTTTATTCTCTACTTGACTCTTTTAATGGATTGCTTGTTCCACTGCAGTTAAACTTGATGTTCGTTATATTTTATCAGTTTAACACTGTTGAAGGCTAATGATAATTTATTCTGCATTATCTTAGTCATAATATTTGTTACTGGGCTAGTTGAGCTCACCCTTTCTTTCACTGTTCTCTTCAGTAAATGAGAATATAGCTGGGACGAGTCGGGAAACGGAGTGATGGACCAGATGATAGTATTAGTAGTCCTCACTATTCTGTTAAATAGTGTGACAATAATTGTAATGAGGAATCCTTTTGAGTTTGTATAGTCTCTAGTAGACAATAATTATATTCAAACTCACAGTTATGTTTTGTCGTATTGTACACGACAGTTGTATTAGTAAGTTATATTTGTATTCTGTATCATATATCTGACGACCCAAGATGGGTGATGTATACCTAATTTTGGGGGCGTCACAAGTTGTGCTCACCCTTTTACTTCACAATTACTTTCTGGTAATAAGAGTGTAGCTGAGTCGAGCGGGGGTAACCGGAAAATAGAATGGTGGTCTCTAGCTGTGGAGGTTCTCCCTAAACAGTATAGAAAAGTGTGTTATATTTGATACATCATTTAGTAGTTATATTTGGTGAATCAAATAGGGTGAGGCGAACCCAACGTTGGAAGGGTGTTTTGTCACTATCACACAAGATGTTTAATGACATGCGACTTCGTGTTATAATCAGACAGGGTTGTGCACATCCACTCGCTGAGTATATCTATGAGCACTACCTATATAATCTTATAATTTGGTTAAAATATAATTTTCAATTAGAGACAATAGAGATAATTATATGTCAAGAGAAGACTCACCATTGGAAAGAACATGATAGCAATCTTCTCATTTTTCTTTGGGGTCTATTGGGTCAACCAAGGATAATTCTGTGGATATATGATATCTATCATGACCTATACACATGGCCTCCCATGTACGAAGGTTTCCTTGAGCACTTCCCAAATATTTTAATTTCTAAAACAGTTATTGATTGTACCTTTATGTAAGGTGCCATTGTGACGTGCTATCCAAGGTTGGGATGAGAGTCACAGTTGGTATATATTTGTGTCAAAACTTACAACATATGTGTTATTGTATTTTGCACGATAATTATAGATGGGTTGGACCTATTTTGGGGGCGTCACAAAAAGACATGAAAAAATAAAAAAATTAATACCATCTCATAACCAAGATCAAATTTAACTAATATTAAGGCTTCAGATTTCAAGATTGGGGGATCATATGTGTAACACCACAGTCCCACATCGAAAGATATGAGAAAATTTGTCTGCATATAAGGAATTAAGTAACTACCAATTAGACCTGGCAAACGGGCGGGCCTTGCCCAAACGGGCCGTGTAAGACCCCAACTTATTAATGAATAAAATCAAATTTTCTCTAAATATTATTGTGAATAATAAGGGGCTAATTTGATATAATACTTTGGTTATGGGTGAAATGTGCAAATTTTGCAAAATAAGCAAGTGGTTATAAAATATTCATTTTTTTCGGGGAATATTCGTTTGGTCGTGGAATATTCTTGCTGTCGGGGAATATTCGTACGACGGCGCAGCCTTGTGTGGGCCCCATAACGAAAAACGATTGGATGAAGAAAACGACAAGTATAAATAATGGCGTAGTTGTTACCGTTAATACTGTTAGAATACCCGGTGGTTAAAATACAGTAGCACGCGGTATTGCACCAATTATTGATTCTTACGTAAGAAGGCACTACTCAATAATTGTTACAGTAGTTATTGTTCAATATTTTATTTTATTGATTCAATAATTGTTGCATTGATATTTTATATTATTGTTGTTTCAATAATTGTTGCTACACAGTATTTCCCATTATCAGATCAATAATTCATATTATTTGAATAATATTATTAGATAACATTATTGGCAATGTCTAAAAGTTCTGTCTAAGGAGAGGTTTGGTCATCTAATTGCGCGTCAGTAAGGAGAAATCCTTATTGGAAAGCCCCCTCTTTCCTGGGAACGGTCTGGTTGTCATAAATGTGATTCTGTAATATTATTTGTGAATAATTAATTATTGATTCATATGATAAGGAAATATTTATTTTATGTGGATATAAATGAGGGATATATTTTTGTGGTTAAAAATGAAGGAGTTAATGTTGAGGTGTTTTATCAGTATTTTTATCGGAATGGAGGTACTAAAAATCAAATCAGGGTTTTTGAGAAATATTGCGGGTGTTATAATTTTTAATCCGACCGTTGGATCGTGGTAATTTTTGGATATGTTATGTAAGACCCCAACTTATTAATGAATAAAATCAAATTTTCTCTAAATATTATTGTGAATAATAAGGGGCTAATTTGATATAATACTTTGGTTATGGGTGAAATGTGCAAATTTTGCAAAATAAGCAAGTGGTTATAAAATATTCATTTTTTTCGGGGAATATTCGTTTGGTCGTGGAATATTCTTGCTGTCGGGGAATATTCGTACGACGGCGCAGCCTTGTGTGGGCCCCATAACGGAAAGCGATTGGATGAAGAAAACGACAAGTATAAATAACGGCGTAGTTGTTACCGTTAATACTGTTAGAATACCCGGTGGTTAAAATACAGTAGCACGCGGTATTGCACCAATTATTGATTCTTACGTAAGAAGGCACTACTCAATAATTGTTACAGTAGTTATTGTTCAATATTTTATTTTATTGATTCAATAATTGTTGCATTGATATTTTATATTATTGTTGTTTCAATAATTGTTGCTACACAGTATTTCCCATTATCAGATCAATAATTCATATTATTTGAATAATATTATTAGATAACATTATTGGCAATGTCTAGAAAGTTCTGTCTAAGGAGAGGTTTGGTCATCTAATTGCGCGCCAGTAAGGAGAAATCCTTATTGGAAAGCCCCCTCTTTCCTGGGAACGGCCTGGTTGTCATAAATGTGATTCTGTAATATTATTTGTGAATAATTAATTATTGATTCATATGATAAGGAAATATTTATTTTATGTGGATATAAATGAGGGATATATTTTTGTGGTTAAAAATGAAGGAGTTAATGTTGAGGTGTTTTATCAGTATTTTTATCGGAATGGAGGTACTAAAAATCAAATCAGGGTTTTTGAGAAATATTGCGGGTGTTATAATTTTTAATCCGACCGTTGGATCGTGGTAATTTTTGGATATGTTATACATATATAAGTTGAGTATATGTCCACAAATTTTGAACCGTTAAAAATGAACGTATGATTTATTATGAATTTTACGAGATGACTGGTTCAGAAATTGTTGAATTTTCGGAGTTTATCATTTTGATGGAAAATTCTAGAATTGGTGGGCCCCACTTGTGGTTGGTGAAGAAATGTGCTGAATTATATTTCAAATGTGGTGGGTGGGAATAGTAGCAGGTAAAGCCATCAGGTTGCAGGTCAAACCTACTAAAATTTTCCTATAAATAGAGGGCTAAGTTAGAATTGAAAATCACACCAGAAACAAGTTTTCTCTCTTTCTCTCTCTAGATTATTGAGTGTATTTTGTGAGTATTTAGATACTTTGAGAGTTTCTATTCATCAGAGCAAGTTTCTTTCAGCCTTATACCGGTATTCCGACCAGAAGTACTGATATCTTGAGGTAAGGGATATTATTTTCTTCTTAAATGATATTATTTTCTTCAATATCATTATGCTGAAATATTGATATGAGTTTTTATCAAATTTGAAACTTTTTGTGTTGGGGTTACTATTCATGTATACGGCACTATTCACGTATACGGCACTATTCACCGAAAAATAAAATTTTTTCTTTTTGTCCAAGATGTCTATTATGGTTACTATCTTTGATTGTATCCATGTTTTGATCTTTATTTTTGAATTCTGCTTCACAATTGATTATTATGAAGTATTATTGATCTTGGATAAACTGTTATACGAATCCCTACTATTTGTCCTTCTGTCTCATTGGATTCGTTCTCTTTAAGATATTTTTCATCATCCTCAGTCCTAAATGATGATATTAATGAATATCTTTGGCCTGTAGTGCAAAGATGTATGATTACTTGATGAATATCTTTGGCCTGTAGTGCAAAGATGAACAGGTGTTGAGATGAACATGACCGACTGGTGATACAAATGAATATCTTTGGCCTGTAGTGCAAAGATGAATATTTGATTAAAGATGATTATTAATTGATGTTACAGGGATAAAATATTGATGATGGACTTTTAAATCTTAGAAGATAGTAGAATTCTTTCTCTACTTGACTCTTCTAATGGTTTGCTGTTTCCGCTGCAGTTGTTGATCTAAAACTTGTTGTCGATTATATTCTATCAGATTTTTCCCTGTTGAAGACTAACGATAATTTGTTTGTATATTATCTTAGTCATAATATTCTTTACTGGGCTAGTTGAGCTCACCCTTTTCCTTTTTGTTCCATTTTTCTTCTCAGGAGGTGAGAACATAGCAGGATCTAGTCGGGGTATGGAGTGATGGTTCTAGAAAGATGTTTTAGCAGTCCTCACTATTTCTGTAAAATAGTGTTTGAATAATTGTAATGAGGATTTATTTGAGTGTGGATATTGTCTAGAAGACAATATTTGTATTTAAACTCACAGTATGTGTTGTCGTATTTTGCACGACAATTGTATTATTGAAGTTGTAGTTTGCTTTCTGTACCATGTATTTGGCGACTCAGAATGGGTGTTGTATACCTATTTTGGGGGCGTCACAGTTGGTATCAGAGCTTAGGGATATGATCCCTGGCTGAGATGTGAGACAAGAACTAGGAGGGGAGAGACGGGGAATTCCTTCACTAGTATGACTTGACTAAGTTTATTTGGTGTTTATTTGGTCGGTCAGAGTATAGGGATAATATATGACATGACTATTAACCCTTGTTTTATGGCAGTATTTAAGAATGGCAGCTGAGAACGTTAATAATGGAGTAAATCAGACCGTGGAGACACCTTTGATCACCACCCAGGGGAACGTGCAACAGGAAGGCAATATTCCTCCTGTAAACAACGTTACCGAGCAAACGATGAATGATGGAATGTTTAGGAGCTTTTTGCAGTTCATGCAAAATCAGACGAGGGAGACTCGTGTGCAGAATACGGGTGGAAATGATAACGCGCGGTTTGTCACAGCTAAGCAGTTCAAAGAATTGGGACCACCAGAATTTAAGGGAAAGCCGGATCCGATCATGGCGGAAACGTGGGTCAAGCAAATTACCAAGATATTCGATGTCTTGGGATGCACGGAGGAACAAAAGGTTCCATTCGCCACCTTTATGTTCCGCGGTGAGGCAGACTACTGGTGGGAGTCTGTGAAGCGTACCCAGCCTGACGCACTCAACATGTCCTGGGAAACATTTCAAAAACTGTTCAATGACAAGTACTTTCCTGAAAGTATTCGTCATATGAAGGAGGTGGAGTTTATCAGACTGGAACAAAACAACATGACGGTGTCCCAGTACGAGGCGAAGTTTGCAGAGTTATCCAGGTTTGCACCTCATTTGGTCGAAAATGAGGAACGAATGACAAGGATGTTTCTGAGAGGTCTAAAACCCGAGATTCGACAATATCTTATCTCTCATAAATTTTCTTTATATTCAGATGTTGTAAATAGGGCTCAATTATTAGAGCGAGATAATGAGTATGTGCAACCGAGGGACCACAACCAGGGTCATACTGGTGGCGGCAGTCATCGAAGCAATGAAAACCAGCAGGGAGGAAAATATTCGGACAAAAGCGGTAACCACTCTGGTGGTAATCGTGGTCGTGATAATAGAAGGAGCGAGTCGGGAGGAGATTTCAAGAAGAGAAGGTACAACAATGATAATGTGAAGACGTCAGCACAAACATCAACTGTTTCTAGGGGAGGAGAACGACCACCGGTCGTATGTTACAAATGTGGGAAAGAGGGACATATCAGCCCAAACTGCCCACAACAATCTAAGGTATGTTATAACTGTGGAAAGGAGGGTCATATAGCTCGAGAGTGTTCTGTAGCAAAACCAAGTTCAGTGGGGATGGTGACTCCAAAAGCTGTCCCGGATAAGTCGAAATCAGCGGTTCCTGGAAGGGCGTTTGTCGTTACTGGCCAAAACGCGAGAAACCCGAACGAGGTGATCACGGGTAAGCTAATCTTGAATTCTTGCGAAGTTTATACTTTACTAGATACCGGTTCTACCCATTCTTTTATCTCTCCTGCTTGTGCTCAACGTTTAAACTTGACTCCGGAGAAATTGGACTTTAACTTATTTGTTGAAACTCCGTTGGGTGAAACCTTCGTTACATCTACAGTTTATAAATCTTGCATGATCCAAGTTGGTACTATCACATTACCTGTTGATCTTATCTCTTTAAAGATACTTGCTTTTGATGTGATTTTAGGAATTGATTGGTTAACCACTCATCATGCTAAAATTGATTGTTTTCGTAAGGTTGTTAGTTTTCATATTCCTAACCAACCTGTCATACGAATTCAAACTACTAAACCACTAAAATCAGTCACTGTCATATCGAGCCACAAAGCTATTCGTTTATTGAAAAACGGATGTCAAGCTTTCTTAGCCCATGTAATGGATTTGAACAAAGACAAGTCAGATTTGAATAATATTTCTATTGTTAGAGAATTTCCCGATGTATTTCCTGAAGAACTTCCTGGTCTACCCCCAGAGCGTGAAGTTGAATTCTTTATTGACCTTGAACCCGGTACAAAGCCCATTTCTAAAACTCCATATCGAATGGCTCCTATTGAACTTCAGGAGTTAAAAGTCCAACTACAGGAGTTGTTGGACATCGGTTTTATTCGTCCTAGTACGTCTCCTTGGGGTGCTCCTGTTTTATTCGTAAAGAAGAAAGACGGGAGTATGCGACTTTGTATCGACTATCGAGAATTGAATCATGTCGCTATCAAGAATAGGTATCCGCTACCTCGCATTGATGACCTATTCGACCAGTTACAAGGAACACAATTCTTTTCAAAGATCGACCTTCGTTCTGGATATCATCAGCTGAAGATTAAAACTGAGGATATTCCAAAGACTGCCTTCAGAACTCGGTACGGGCATTATGAATTCTTAGTCATGTCTTTTGGATTGACTAATGCTCCTGCTGCCTTCATGGATATGATGAACCGTGTATTCAAAGAATATTTGGATCAGTTCGTTGTTATCTTTATTGATGACATCCTCATCTATTCCAAAAGCCGTGAAGATCATGAGCGCCATTTGAAGCTGGTACTGCAAAGGCTTCGTGAAAATAAGCTATATGCCAAATTGAAGAAATGCGAGTTCTGGCTTGAGGAAGTAGCATTCCTTGGGCACGTGGTGTCAAAACATGGAGTATCTGTCGACCCGGCGAAGATTGAAGCCATACAAAGTTGGGAGCAACCGAAGTCGGTAACCGAAGTACGTAGCTTTCTAGGCTTAGCTGGTTATTATCGGAGATTTGTGGAAGGATTTTCTCGAATCGCTACTCCGTTAACTCAGCTGACTCGGAAAGATACAAAATTTGTATGGAGTGAGGAATACGAGAAGAGTTTCCAAGAACTCAAGAGGAGACTCATTTCGGCACCTGTTCTGACAATACCATCTGGTTCGGATGGATTTGTTATCTACAGCGATGCTTCAGGCAAAGGGTTAGGATGTGTTCTCATGCAACATGGGAAAGTCATAGCCTATGCCTCACGACAACTCAGAGAATATGAGAGGAATTATCCTACTCATGATTTGGAGTTGGCAGCAGTCGTTTTTGTGTTGAAGATCTGGAGACACTACCTGTATGGGGAGAAAGTGGAGATCTATACAGATCATAAAAGCCTCAAATATTTCTTCACCCAAAAGGAACTCAACATGCGGCAGCGACGTTGGCTCGAGCTGTTGAAAGATTACGATCATACCATCCAATATCATCCTGGAAAAGCAAACGTAGTAGCTGACGCATTGAGTAGAAGATCATATGCGGGTACGAGTGCAATATTGTTAACACAAAGGCCCATTTTGTATGACTTACAAAGGATGGAGATAGAGATGAAGGCTCCAAGTACCCACATGATGATATCAAATATACGAGTAGAACCGACTTTAATCGATAAAGTTAAAGCTGCTCAAGCTACGGACATGGAGCTGATGCGTATGAAGAAGAAAGTGCAAGAAGGTGCTATTCCAGAAGCAAGAATCGATGAAGAAGGAATACTTCGAGTCAACTCCAGACTTTGTGTTCCTAACGATTTTGACTTGAAGCATAGAATAATGATGGAGGCACACAACACACCGTTTGCAATCCATCCTGGGAGTACCAAAATGTATCACGATCTTCGACATACATTTTGGTGGAGCAATATGAAAAGAGAGATCGCAGAGTTTATCTCGAGGTGTTTAACTTGTCAACGTGTAAAGGCGGAGCATCAAGTGCCAAAGGGTCCATTGCAACCACTTGAGATCTCGAAATGGAAGTGGGAACACATTACTATGGATTTTGTTACGGGTCTTCCCAAGGTTTCTCAAGGCATAGATGCGATTTGGGTTATTGTTGATAGATTAACAAAGTCCGCTCATTTCTTGCCGATACGTGAGACTTATTCCCTTGAACGTCTTGCTAGTATGTACGTGAACGAGATTGTGAGATTGCATGGCATGCCAGTATCCATAGTTTCGGATCGTGACCCAAGATTCACTTCACGATTTTGGGTTAGCTTGCAGAAAGCTATGGGCACGGATTTACGATTCAGTTCGGCATACCATCCTCAAACGGACGGACAATCAGAGAGGACTATTCAAACTCTTGAAGATCTATTAAGACTTTGTGTCCTAGATCTCAAAGGGAGTTGGGATAAGTACCTACCATTGGTGGAATTCTCCTACAACAACAGTTATCAGGCGAGCATAGGTATGGCTCCATTCGAGGCGTTGTATGGAAGAAAATGTCGTTCTCCAGTATGCTGGGACGAGGTGGGTGAAGCAACATTGTTGGGACCAGAGTTGGTACGCATTACTACAGAGAAGATCCAAACGATTCGACAACGTATACAAACGGCACAGGATCGACAAAAGAGTTATGCAGATCTTCATCGGAAGGACGTGGAATTTAATATTGGGGATCATGTATTATTACGTGTTGCACCATGGAAGGGAGTTACAAGATTTGGGAAGAGAGGAAAGCTCAATCCAAGATTTATTGGTCCATTTGAGATTCTTGAGCGAATAGGAAATGTGGCATATAGACTCGCATTACCTCCAAACATGTCTCGTGTTCATAATGTTTTTCACATATCTATGCTTCGTAAATATGTTAAAGACCCGAACCACATTATTGAGTTAGAACCAGACGAGATAGCTGAAGATTTAACGTACGAGGAGGTACCTGTTAAGATCTTGGATAGGAAAGAGCATGTCCTACGCACGAAGGTTATACCACAAGTTAAGGTTTTGTGGAGAAACCATGCTATTGAAGAAATGACCTGGGAGTTGGAATCAGAAATGAAAGCGAGGTATCCTCACCTTTTTGAAACATCAGGTACGTACGTCAATTTCGAGGACGAAATTTCATAAGGAGGGGAGGTTGTAAGACCCCAACTTATTAATGAATAAAATCAAATTTTCTCTAAATATTATTGTGAATAATAAGGGGTTAATTTGATATAATACTTTGGTTATGGGTGAAATGTGCAAATTTTGCAAAATAAGCAAGTGGTTATAAAATATTCATTTTTTCGGGGAATATTCGTTTGGTCGTGGAATATTCTTGCTGTCGGGGAATATTCGTACGACGGCGCAGCCTTGTGTGGGCCCCATAACGGAAAGCGATTGGATGAAGAAAACGACAAGTATAAATAACGGCGTAGTTGTTACCGTTAATACTGTTGGAATACCCGGTGGTTAAAATACAGTAGCACACGGTATTGCACCAATTATTGATTCTTACGTAAGAAGGCACTACTCAATAATTGTTACAGTAGTTATTGTTCAATATTTTATTTTATTGATTCAATAATTGTTGCATTGATATTTTATATTATTGTTGTTTCAATAATTGTTGCTGCACAGTATTTTCCATTATCAGATCAATAATTCATATTATTTGAATAATATTATTAGATAACATTATTGGCAATGTCTAGAAAGTTCTGTCTAAGGAGAGGTTTGGTCATCTAATTGCGCGCCAGTAAGGAGAAATCCTTATTGGAAAGCCCCCTCTTTCCTGGGAACGGCCTGGTTGTCATAAATGTGATTCTGTAATATTATTTGTGAATAATTAATTATTGATTCATATGATAAGGAAATATTTATTTTATGTGGATATAAATGAGGGATATATTTTTGTGGTTAAAAATGAAGGAGTTAATGTTGAGGTTTTTATCAGTATTTTTATCGGAATGGAGGTATAAAAATCAAATCAGGGTTTTTGAGAAATATTGCGGGTGTTATAATTTTTAATCCGACCGTTGGATCGTGGTAATTTTTGGATATGTTATACATATATAAGTTGAGTATATGTCCACAAATTTTGAACCGTTAAAAATGAACGTATGATTTATTATGAATTTTACGAGATGACTGGTTCAGAAATTGTTGAATTTTCGGAGTTTATCATTTTGATGGAAAATTCTAGAATTGGTGGGCCCCACTTGTGGTTGGTGAAGAAATGTGCTGAATTATATTTCAAATGTGGTGGGTGGGAATAGTAGCAGGTAAAGCCATCAGGTTGCAGGTCAAACCTACTAAAATTTTCCTATAAATAGAGGGCTAAGTTAGAATTGAAAATCACACCAGAAACAAGTTTTCTCTCTTTCTCTCTCTAGATTATTGAGTGTATTTTGTGAGTATTTAGATACTTTGAGAGTTTCTATTCATCAGAGCAAGTTTCTTTCAGCCTTATACCGGTATTCCGACCAGAAGTACTGATATTTTGAGGTAAGGGATATTATTTTCTTCTTAAATGATATTATTTTCTTCAATATCATTATGCTGAAATATTGATATGAGTTTTTATCAAATTTGGAACTTTTTGTGTCGGGGTTACTATTCACGTATACGGCACTATTCACGTATACGGCACTATTCACGAATACGGCACTATTCACCGAAAAATAAAATTTTTCCTTTTTGTCCAAGATGTCTATTATGGTTACTATCTTTGATTGTATCCATGTTTTGATCTTTATTTTTGAATTCTGCTTCACAATTGATTATTATGAAGTATTATTGATCTTGGATAAACTGTTATACGAATCCCTACTATTTGTCCTTCTGTCTCATTGGATTCGTTCTCTTTAAGATATTTTTCATCATCCTCAGTCCTAAATGATGATATTAATGAATATCTTTGGCCTGTAGTGCAAAGATGTATGATTACTTGATGAATATCTTTGGCCTGTAGTGCAAAGATGAACAGGTGTTGAGATGAACATGACCGACTGGTGATACAAATGAATATCTTTGGCCTGTAGTGCAAAGATGAATATTTGATTAAAGATGATTATTAATTGATGTTACAGGGATAAAATATTGATGATGGACTTTTAAATCTTAGAAGATAGTAGAATTCTTTCTCTACTTGACTCTTCTAATGGTTTGCTGTTTCCGCTGCAGTTGTTGATCTAAAACTTGTTGTCGATTATATTCTATCAGATTTTTCCCTGTTGAAGACTAACGATAATTTGTTTGTATATTATCTTAGTCATAATATTCTTTACTGGGCTAGTTGAGCTCACCCTTTTCCTTTTTGTTCCATTTTTCTTCTCAGGAGGTGAGAACATAGCAGGATCTAGTCGGGGTATGGAGTGATGGTTCTAGAAAGATGTTTTAGCAGTCCTCACTATTTCTGTAAAATAGTGTTTGAATAATTGTAATGAGGATTTATTTGAGTGTGGATATTGTCTAGAAGACAATATTTGTATTTAAACTCACAGTATGTGTTGTCGTATTTTGCACGACAATTGTATTATTGAAGTTGTAGTTTGCTTTCTGTACCATGTATTTGGCGACTCAGAATGGGTGTTGTATACCTATTTTGGGGGCGTCACAGTTGGTATCAGAGCTTAGGGATATGATCCCTGGCTGAGATGTGAGACAAGAACTAGGAGGGGAGAGACGGGGAATTCCTTCACTAGTATGACTTGACTAAGTTTATTTGGTGTTTATTTGGTCGGTCAGAGTATAGGGATAATATATGACATGACTATTAACCCTTGTTTTATGGCAGTATTTAAGAATGGCAGCTGAGAACGTTAATAATGGAGTAAATCAGACCGTGGAGACACCTTTGATCACCACCCAGGGGAACGTGCAACAGGAAGGCAATATTCCTCCTGTAAACAACGTTACCGAGCAAACGATGAATGATGGAATGTTTAGGAGCTTTTTGCAGTTCATGCAAAATCAGACGAGGGAGACTCGTGTGCAGAATACGGGTGGAAATGATAACGCGCGGTTTGTCACAGCTAAGCAGTTCAAAGAATTGGGACCACCAGAATTTAAGGGAAAGCCGGATTCGATCATGGCAGAAACGTGGGTCAAGCAAATTACCAAGATATTCGATGTCTTGGGATGCACGGAGGAACAAAAGGTTCCATTCGCCACCTTTATGTTCCGCGGTGAGGCAGACTACTGGTGGGAGTCTGTGAAGCGTACCCAGCCTGACGCACTCAACATGTCCTGGGAAACATTTCAAAAACTGTTCAATGACAAGTACTTTCCTGAAAGTATTCGTCATATGAAGGAGGTGGAGTTTATCAGACTGGAACAAAACAACATGACGGTGTCCCAGTACGAGGCGAAGTTTGCAGAGTTATCCAGGTTTGCACCTCATTTGGTCGAAAATGAGGAACGAATGACAAGGATGTTTCTGAGAGGTCTAAAACCCGAGATTCGACAATATCTTATCTCTCATAAATTTTCTTTATATTCAGATGTTGTAAATAGGGCTCAATTATTAGAGCGAGATAATGAGTATGTGCAACCGAGGGACCACAACCAGGGTCATACTGGTGGCGGCAGTCATCGAAGCAATGAAAACCAGCAGGGAGGAAAATATTCGGACAAAAGCGGTAACCACTCTGGTGGTAATCGTGGTCGTGATAATAGAAGGAGCGAGTCGGGAGGAGATTTCAAGAAGAGAAGGTACAACAATGATAATGTGAAGACGTCAGCACAAACATCAACTGTTTCTAGGGGAGGAGAACGACCACCGGTCGTATGTTACAAATGTGGGAAAGAGGGACATATCAGCCCAAACTGCCCACAACAATCTAAGGTATGTTATAACTGTGGAAAGGAGGGTCATATAGCTCGAGAGTGTTCTGTAGCAAAACCAAGTTCAGTGGGGATGGTGACTCCAAAAGCTGTCCCGGATAAGTCGAAATCAGCGGTTCCTGGAAGGGCGTTTGTCGTTACTGGCCAAAACGCGAGAAACCCGAACGAGGTGATCACGGGTAAGCTAATCTTGAATTCTTGCGAAGTTTATACTTTACTAGATACCGGTTCTACCCATTCTTTTATCTCTCCTGCTTGTGCTCAACGTTTAAACTTGACTCCGGAGAAATTGGACTTTAACTTATTTGTTGAAACTCCGTTGGGTGAAACCTTCGTTACATCTACAGTTTATAAATCTTGCATGATCCAAGTTGGTACTATCACATTACCTGTTGATCTTATCTCTTTAAAGATACTTGCTTTTGATGTGATTTTAGGAATTGATTGGTTAACCACTCATCATGCTAAAATTGATTGTTTTCGTAAGGTTGTTAGTTTTCATATTCCTAACCAACCTGTCATACGAATTCAAACTACTAAACCACTAAAATCAGTCACTGTCATATCGAGCCACAAAGCTATTCGTTTATTGAAAAACGGATGTCAAGCTTTCTTAGCCCATGTAATGGATTTGAACAAAGACAAGTCAGATTTGAATAATATTTCTATTGTTAGAGAATTTCCCGATGTATTTCCTGAAGAACTTCCTGGTCTACCCCCAGAGCGTGAAGTTGAATTCTTTATTGACCTTGAACCCGGTACAAAGCCCATTTCTAAAACTCCATATCGAATGGCTCCTATTGAACTTCAGGAGTTAAAAGTCCAACTACAGGAGTTGTTGGACATCGGTTTTATTCGTCCTAGTACGTCTCCTTGGGGTGCTCCTGTTTTATTCGTAAAGAAGAAAGACGGGAGTATGCGACTTTGTATCGACTATCGAGAATTGAATCATGTCGCTATCAAGAATAGGTATCCGCTACCTCGCATTGATGACCTATTCGACCAGTTACAAGGAACACAATTCTTTTCAAAGATCGACCTTCGTTCTGGATATCATCAGCTGAAGATTAAAACTGAGGATATTCCAAAGACTGCCTTCAGAACTCGGTACGGGCATTATGAATTCTTAGTCATGTCTTTTGGATTGACTAATGCTCCTGCTGCCTTCATGGATATGATGAACCGTGTATTCAAAGAATATTTGGATCAGTTCGTTGTTATCTTTATTGATGACATCCTCATCTATTCCAAAAGCCGTGAAGATCATGAGCGCCATTTGAAGCTGGTACTGCAAAGGCTTCGTGAAAATAAGCTATATGCCAAATTGAAGAAATGCGAGTTCTGGCTTGAGGAAGTAGCATTCCTTGGGCACGTGGTGTCAAAATATGGAGTATCTGTCGACCCGGCGAAGATTGAAGCCATACAAAGTTGGGAGCAACCGAAGTCGGTAACCGAAGTACGTAGCTTTCTAGGCTTAGCTGGTTATTATCGGAGATTTGTGGAAGGATTTTCTCGAATCGCTACTCCGTTAACTCAGCTGACTCGGAAAGAAACAAAATTTGTATGGAGTGAGGAATACGAGAAGAGTTTCCAAGAACTCAAGAGGAGACTCATTTCGGCACCTGTTCTGAGAATACCATCTGGTTCGGATGGATTTGTTATCTACAGCGATGCTTCAGGCAAAGGGTTAGGATGTGTTCTCATGCAACATGGGAAAGTCATAGCCTATGCCTCACGACAACTCAAAGAATATGAGAGGAATTATCCTACTCATGATTTGGAGTTGGCAGCAGTCGTTTTTGCGTTGAAGATCTGGAGACACTACCTATATGGGGAGAAAGTGGAGATCTATACAGATCATAAAAGCCTCAAATATTTCTTCACCCAAAAGGAACTCAACATGCGGCAGCGACGTTGGCTCGAGCTGTTGAAAGATTACGATCATATCATCCAATATCATCCTGGAAAAGCAAACGTAGTAGCTGACGCATTGAGTAGAAGATCATATGCGGGTACGAGTGCAATATTGTTAACACAAAGGCCCATTTTGTATGACTTACAAAGGATGGAGATAGAGATGAAGGCTCCAAGTACCCACATGATGATATCAAATATACGAGTAGAACCGATTTTAATCGATAAAGTTAAAGCTGCTCAAGCTACGGACATGGAGCTGATGCGTATGAAGAAGAAAGTGCAAGAAGGTGCTATTCCAGAAGCAAGAATCGATGAAGAAGGAATACTTCGAGTCAACTCCAGACTTTGTGTTCCTAACGATTTTGACTTGAAGCATAGAATAATGATGGAGGCACACAACACACCGTTTGCAATCCATCCTGGGAGTACCAAAATGTATCACGATCTTCGACATACATTTTGGTGGAGCAATATGAAAAGAGAGATCGCGGAGTTTATCTCGAGGTGTTTAACTTGTCAACGTGTAAAGGCGGAGCATCAAGTGCCAAAGGGTCCATTGCAACCACTTGAGATCTCGAAATGGAAGTGGGAACACATTACTATGGATTTTGTTACGGGTCTTCCCAAGGTTTCTCAAGGCATAGATGCGATTTGGGTTATTGTTGATAGATTAACAAAATCCGCTCATTTCTTGCCGATACGTGAGACTTATTCCCTTGAACGTCTTGCTAGTATGTACGTGAACGAGATTGTGAGATTGCATGGCATGCCAGTATCCATAGTTTCGGATCGTGACCCAAGATTCACTTCACGATTTTGGGTTAGCTTGCAGAAAGCTATGGGAACGGATTTACGATTCAGTTCGGCATACCATCCTCAAACGGACGGACAATCAGAGAGGACTATTCAAATTCTTGAAGATCTATTAAGACTTTGTGTCCTAGATCTCAAAGGGAGTTGGGATAAGTACCTACCATTGGTGGAATTCTCCTACAACAACAGTTATCAGGCGAGCATAGGTATGGCTCCATTCGAGGCGTTGTATGGAAGAAAATGTCGTTCTCCAGTATGCTGGGACGAGGTGGGTGAAGCAACATTGTTGGGACCAGAGTTGGTACGCATGACTACAGAGAAGATCCAAACGATTCGACAACGTATACAAACGGCACAGGATCGACAAAAGAGTTATGCAGATCTTCATCGGAAGGACGTGGAATTTAATATTGGGGATCATGTATTATTACGTGTTGCACCATGGAAGGGAGTTACAAGATTTGGGAAGAGAGGAAAGCTCAATCCAAGATTTGTTGGTCCATTTGAGATTCTTGAGCGAATAGGAAATGTGGCATATAGACTCGCATTACCTCCAAATATGTCTCGTGTTCATAATGTTTTTCACATATCTATGCTTCGTAAATATGTTAAAGACCCGAACCACATTATTGAGTTAGAACCAGACGAGATAGCTGAAGATTTAACGTACGAGGAGGTACCTATTAAGATCTTGGATAGGAAAGAGCATGTCCTACGCACGAAGGTTATACCACAAGTTAAGGTTTTGTGGAGAAACCATGCTATTGAAGAAATGACCTGGGAGTTAGAATCAGAAATGAAAGCGAGGTATCCTCACCTTTTTGAAACATCAGGTACGTACGTCAATTTCGAGGACGAAATTTCATAAGGAGGGGAGGTTGTAAGACCCCAACTTATTAATGAATAAAATCAAATTTTCTCTAAATATTATTGTGAATAATAAGGGGCTAATTTGATATAATACTTTGGTTATGGGTGAAATGTGCAAATTTTGCAAAATAAGCAAGTGGTTATAAAATATTCATTTTTTTCGGGGAATATTCGTTTGGTCGTGGAATATTCTTGCTGTCGGGGAATATTCGTACGACGGCGCAGCCTTGTGTGGGCCCCATAACGGAAAGCGATTGGATGAAGAAAACGACAAGTATAAATAACGGCGTAGTTGTTACCGTTAATACTGTTAGAATACCCGGTGGTTAAAATACAGTAGCACGCGGTATTGCACCAATTATTGATTCTTACGTAAGAAGGCACTACTCAATAATTGTTACAGTAGTTATTGTTCAATATTTTATTTTATTGATTCAATAATTGTTGCATTGATATTTTATATTATTGTTGTTTCAATAATTGTTGCTACACAGTATTTCCCATTATCAGATCAATAATTCATATTATTTGAATAATATTATTAGATAACATTATTGGCAATGTCTAGAAAGTTCTGTCTAAGGAGAGGTTTGGTCATCTAATTGCGCGCCAGTAAGGAGAAATCCTTATTGGAAAACCCCCTCTTTCCTGGGAACGGCCTGGTTGTCATAAATGTGATTCTGTAATATTATTTGTGAATAATTAATTATTGATTCATATGATAAGGAAATATTTATTTTATGTGGATATAAATGAGGGATATATTTTTGTGGTTAAAAATGAAGGAGTTAATGTTGAGGTGTTTTATCAGTATTTTTATCGGAATGGAGGTACTAAAAATCAAATCAGGGTTTTTGAGAAATATTGCGGGTGTTATAATTTTTAATCCGACCGTTGGATCGTGGTAATTTTTGGATATGTTATACATATATAAGTTGGGTATATGTCCACAAATTTTGAACCGTTAAAAATGAACGTATGATTTATTATGAATTTTACGAGATGACTGGTTCAGAAATTGTTGAATTTTCGGAGTTTATCATTTTGATAGAAAATTCTAGAATTGGTGGGCCCCACTTGTGGTTGGTGAAGAAATGTGCTGAATTATATTTCAAATGTGGTGGGTGGGAATAGTAGCAGGTAAAGCCATCAGGTTGCAGGTCAAACCTACTAAAATTTTCCTATAAATAGAGGGCTAAGTTAGAATTGAAAATCACACCAGAAACAAGTTTTCTCTCTTTCTCTCTCTAGATTATTGAGTGTATTTTGTGAGTATTTAGATACTTTGAGAGTTTCTATTCATCAGAGCAAGTTTCTTTCAGCCTTATACCGGTATTCCGACCAGAAGTACTGATATCTTGAGGTAAGGGATATTATTTTCTTCTTAAATGATATTATTTTCTTCAATATCATTATGCTGAAATATTGATATGAGTTTTTATCAAATTTAGAACTTTTTGTGTCGGGGTTACTATTCATGTATACGGCACTATTCACGTATACGGCACTATTCACGAATACAGCACTATTCACCGAAAAATAAAATTTTTCCTTTGTGTCCAAGATGTCTAATATGGTTACTATCTTTGATTGTATCCATGTTTTAATCTTTATTTTTTTGAATTCTGCTTCACAATTGATTATTATGAAGTATTATTGATCTTGGATAAACTGTTATACGAATCCCTACTATTTGACCTTCTGTCTCATTGGATTCGTTCTCTTTAAGATATTTTTCATCATCCTCAGTCCTAAATGATGATATTAATGAATATCTTTGGCCTGTAGTGCAAAGATGTATGATTACTTGATGAATATCTTTGGCCTGTAGTGCAAAGATGAACATGTGTTGAGATGAACATGACCGACTGGTGATACAAATGAATATCTTTGGCCTGTAGTGCAAAGATGAATATTTGATTAAAGATGGTTATTGATTGTTGTTACAGGGATAAAATATTGATGATGGACTTTTAAATCTTAGAAGATAGTAGAATTCTTTCTCTACTTGACTCTTCTAATGGTTTGCTGTTTCCGCTGCAGTTGTTGATCTAAAACTTGTTGTCGATTATATTCTATCAGTTTTTTCCCTGTTGAAGACTAACGATAATTTGTTTGTATATTATCTTAGTCATAATATTCTTTACTGGGCTAGTTGAGCTCACCCTTTTCCTTTTTGTTCCATTTTTCTTCTCAGGAGGTGAGAACATAGCAGGATATAGTCGGGGTATGGAGTGATGGTTCTAGAAAGATGTTTTAGCAGTCCTCACTATTTCTGTAAAATAGTGTTTGAATAATTGTAATGAGGATTTATTTGAGTGTGGATATTGTCTAGAAGACAATATTTGTATTTAAACTCACAGTATATGTTGTCGTATTTTGCACGACAATTGTATTATTGAAGTTGTAGTTTGCTTTCTGTACCATGTATTTGGCGACTCAGAATGGGTGTTGTATACCTATTTTGGGGGCGTCACAGGCCGGGCCAAAATGGA
Source organism: Panax notoginseng (assembly GCA_016801055.1). Lineage (NCBI taxonomy): Eukaryota > Viridiplantae > Streptophyta > Magnoliopsida > Apiales > Araliaceae > Panax > Panax notoginseng. Next base: position 10,571,404 of record CM029018.1, on the reverse strand, counting down.
CCAATTTTTTTTGGGCTGAAAATATGAAGCCCGTGGCCCAGGTTGGGTCGGGCCAGCCCGCGGGTTTTTTTTTTTAACAAAACAATGCTTCTTTTGAGAATCGAACTTTAAACCTCCCCACTCCTTAAACAAATGCTCAAACCAACTGAGCTACAAGAATTTTTATTTTTAAATCACTATATACCTTAACTTAAATTATAACCGAAAATTGAAACTTTTAATATTCAAGGAAAAACAAAAATAATATAATACACCTTCGCTGTCAAAATACATGAGAAAAATATTTTCTCATTTTGTTTCAAAATAAATGAGCAAAATAAATTCTATCTACTCTTAGCTTCAAATTAATTCCCGATGTTAAAGAAATTAATAGTTGTTCTCTACTTGTTTTATAAAGACAGTTTAAGATCAAATTAATATTATAGTCTACTTGTTCTCTACTTGTTTTAAAATTATAGGCAGTTCAAGATCAAATTAATTTAAAATTAATGTTATACTCATTTTAAAATACTCATTTGTCAGGTCTACTCAATTATCTAGACTTATTATTTCTAGAGATGCATCTACATATAAAAAAAATTATATATATGTAATTATTTGTAGATAATCTATCTATATTGAATTGTAATAATTTATGGTTAATGGAGATAAAAACTTTTCTTTTCTTAATTTTTTAATTTTTCTTATATTTTAAAACATAAGAGTAAAAGATTACTTATAGTAAGACTTAACTCGATATATATATATATATATATATATATATATATATATATATATATATATATATATATATATATATATTTAAAAGTTATCAAGTTAGGGAAAAATTAAATTTAATGCACTCTTTGATAAATCTCATATAAATTTTAAAAATTAGTCAAATAGGGATTATTTGAAAATGACAAAAATAAATAAATATATTATTTATTATTATTATTATTATTAAAAATAGAATTAAGGGTTCAATCTCATTCTCATACTCTAAACAGATAAATGACTTTATAAAGAAAAAGTCTTGTAGCTTAGTTGGTTTAAACATTTATTTAAGGAGTGTGGAAGGTATAGAGTTTAATTCTCAAGGAGAGCATTACGTTATTTTTATAAAAAAAGCCCGCGGGCTGGGCCGGGCCAAAATGACCCAAGTTTTCATGGGCTAAAAAAGTTAAACCCAAAATCCAATTTTTAAGGGTCAACCCGGCCCGGCCCGCGAGCCTGGGCCAATTTTGCTAGGTCTACTACCAATAGTACCTTCAAGTCATGACCTTTTGGGAGCCTGTGGTGGGCTAAGATGACCCAAGAAGATACTATTGGGTCAGTGGTTTGAGGCCTTATTTTGATGGATTTGATTCGATTCGGACTTCGGACTTGGGATTTGACCCGAAATTTATTTCGGATTCGAGATTTGACACGGGTTGTTTCATATGATATCAAAGCCGACTCTCGAAAGCTCGGGTCGGGTCATCCGATCGGGTTGCTGGAGGTGGAGAAACGAAGACTAGTGGTATTATCCCACAATGGAGAGATAGAGGTCAGGAGGTGGGGACACGAAGCCAGCCGGTATTATCCCACAATGGCTAGAGAGGCAAAGATCTTTGGGCCCGTGTGTGTGATCGGTTCTGACGGGGACGTCAGAAATTTAAGTGGAGGAGTTTGTAACACCTCAGTCTCACATCGAAAGATAGAGAAAAATTTTTCTGCATATAAGGAATTAAGTAACTACCAATAGCACCTTTAAGTCATGACCTTTTGGGTGAGCCTGTGGTGGGCTAAGATGACCCAAGAAGAAACTATTGAGTCAATGGTTTAAGGTCTTATTTTAATAGATTTGATTCGATTCGAACTTCGAATTTGAGATTTGACCCAAAATTTATTTCAAACTTAAAATTTGACCCGAATTGTTTGAATATGACCCCGTCGCCCCTAGTTCCGACCATAGGAGAAAGAGAAGGTACAGAGAAATAGAGAGCGCAGAGAAATACCATGACTGAAATGACTTCAATTTTGTGTAACTGTCATCTCAATTTTTACTTTGATATTATTTTGTTAAAATTTAATATGAAACAAAAATGTTGGTGAAATTCACTATATCCAAGTTCAGTATGATTTTGAATAAAATCCTTTTTAAGCTCCCTCATTGATGGAAGGAAATAAAAAAATTGGAAGCACTAGCCAATACCAACTTATAACTTCGTACTCAATTACAACCTTCCTTTGTCAGAACTAACTAAGATCATATCTTAACGATGTCATCCGAGATAAAAATTAATTCAATCTAACTCAAAGCAAAAGCAAAATAAATTTTGCAGAACAGTGTGCAAATTTCTCAATGTTTCATGTTTTTTCTTCATGCTTAACCAGAGCTGTAACATATCACCTCTTCGGTAATCCTTCAATCAATTCTTCCGCCTTTTTCAAAGCTAAGCTCGTAATTGCCCTTACTGCCTTAATCATCACGATTCTAGCCAGGGCATCTGTGACGGCTCCAGGTGCTACAATTGCGGCTACAGGGGCAAAGGAGGATGCCTTTACACTGAGCATCTCTTTGACGTACTCGACGAGCTTTTGGGCATCTATGAGGGTTAGTCCTGAGATTAAATTATCGAGTTCAACTATCTTTTAAGAGGCTTTGACGGCGGCGAGAAGGCGGACAAAGCTGGCTCTGCTATGAATTTTGGGGGTACGGAGAGGGAATTATAGTGTTTGCTTTTAATGTTTTCTATTGGTCGGATGACGGCAATCCGTAGGGGATCTGCTGCAACAAGGGTGTACCGTTGTGATATGCGCTCTATTGGTTTCTTATCCTCCAAGCAAAAGGTCAAAGCGCGTAATTATTCCTCCTCGGCGTCCTCGCTCTTCCTTATAAATTACCGAACAATTTTCCGCTCGTTGTTTTGTTTTTTTTTTTTTCTATCCTTTTTTTTTTCCTTCTTGTTTTCTTTTCAATTCCCAAATCCAATCCGGACATTCAGAATTTTAGGGTTAGGGTTTAGTAAACATGTGCGATTTGGTAGTTGGAGAAGATGATTTAACGGAACAAATCGATTGGGAACGCCTATTGAATGATGATACTCTGGAGTTTGATGATTCGAATTTCTTCGATCATATAAATCTCTGTGATGGTTCTTCAGAGCAGTTATCGGATCCTTCTCCTGATACTCCTGTTTCTCTCGATGAGATCGAGAAGTTTCTGATGAACGATGACGGCATTGATAGGGTTGATGACGTTTCGGTTCCAAACGAGGTGGGCAATTGTTTATTTTCCGATATTCTGCTTGATTCGCCCGTTGAATCCGACGACGGTGGTCAGAAATCGAGTTCGCCGGAGGTTGAAAACAATAACAACGCCACCGACGATGGAGGCGATGGAGAGGCGGATGACCCTATTTCTAAGAAACGAAAAAGGTATAATTGCATAGTTGATGATTTCATCGCGTGTCTTGTTAGGGAATAATTATATTTATATGTACAAAAGATTGATATGTTGGTTGGGATTTCGTTAAAGCCTACAATTGGTTAAGTAATAATTTTATTTTGTACATAAGATTGATATTTTGGTCGGAATTTTGGTTAAAGCCTAAAATTGATATCCATTGTTTATGTTCTTTCAGTTTTTATTTTTAAGCCTTTACTTTTAATGTGTTGACCTTATTGTATGCTTAAATTTGAGGACTGTATTTGAATGTGTAATAATTTTCTTCATTGTATTTTCAATTATCATAGATGTTAATTTCATTGAAGGCTAGTTCTATTATCAGCCATCTGCTTAGCTGAGTAGAAGTTGTGTGATTATTTTCAGGCAAGAGAGGAACAGGGATGCAGCCTTGAGATCTCGAGAGAGGAAGAAGCTGTATGTTAAGGATCTGGAGATGAAAAGTAGGTACTTTGAAGGGGAATGCAAGAGACTGGGAATGTTGCTCAACTGTGTCATAGCTGAGAACCAAGCTTTACGCATTTCCTTGAATAGTAGTAAGGCATTTGATGCTTCCATGACCAAGCAGGAGTCTGCTGTGCTCTTGTTGGGTATGAAACAGCGAAACCATTTCTTCTTTTGTTCTCTGTTTTACTGTTATATGCTATTATCGTGATATACTGGGTGGATGTTGACCTATCCTATCTAGCATGGAATGTCAAGTGACATTTGTTCAGTTTAATTAGCTAAGTTATGATCCTGTCCAAACTCTTTTAAGTGTCGGTCATACAGAAGCCAATCCCTAATGGAGGAGCAGGTTACGTACAAAAAGATATGACCTTCATCTTAGCCCATCTCCCTGAACCAATTACTACTTTTGTAGTTGGGCCAGGAAATCGTTCATGTTGCAAAATAATTACTTTGTCCCTTATGACATAAATCAAAATTAAGAGAGCTTGATTTTTGAGAAACACTAATAACCTGTAGATCACCTGGCAAAGCATTCTTCCTAGATCACGATCAACTAATTTCTTAATACTTTTGAGAGTGTCTTCGCGCCATTATTGTTCTTCATATTCCTATGATTAAAACATTGTGCTCCCCCTCCCCCTTGAAAAAACGGCACTAATTTTTAACAAACCCAGTTCTGCATTTGCTTCCATGCCTTTTTTTTGGGTACATTGGTGGGGTTAAAACTGCAAGAACTAAGCACAAGTAATGATTCTGGGTTTGGTTACCTGGGCATAGCCTTCAAATAAGATGTTTTTCAACTGGTCCAGCAGCAGGTAGTCTAGAACATAAAATTCCCAATGCCTCTCAGTCTCTCTCCGTATATGCTTCACATGAAAGACCCAAGGTTGTTCTAGAAGTTCCAAATGTGAAAGGTCACATTACCCAGTGGATGCCCCAATACTACTTTGATAAGTCGAATCCATGTCAAGCATGATGCACTTGTGATTGTTTGTCTAAGCTAATCCATGCAATGTACCCCAAAATTTCCACCCGTGTAAGATGTTTAACATCCCATGCTCATCATCCCTTCCATAATTTTCTGTCATTACTTCTTTTGTATGTTGTGTCGATAATTATTTGTAGTGTCAATAGTTAACTTATTTTCTAAAGTTAGTAATTACCTAATGACTGCTTAAATTTTTTCTTCTTTCCTTGGAAGTTATAAAAAAACCACATTGGCAACCAGTATTACTATGTTTTAGAGGAGTTGTGTCAAATATATATATATATATATTTTGGATAAGTAAAAATATATTATTCAACTGTCAATTGGTGGTAGACATGAACACAGGGTGTCTTTACATAAGGCAAATGATAAATAGAAGTCCTCCCAAAGAAACAAAGAACCCCTGGAGCACCAAATCTAAATTATGCTCCTAAAACAAGCTCCCACCCCCAAAACTCCACATGTAGTATTATGGATCCTGGAAAGATCTCATTCAACCTAAAAAAATTGAGAACTCAAGATAAAGACCAAATTTTCCCATTATATCTCTCCATCCCTTGAAAGGATTGGTTGTTGCTTCTTCTACAAAGTCCACCACAAGTAATCTGGGATCAAAATCAATCTTCGCCTAAAGCTCCTCCCTATTTTCACTCCTATCCAAGCGACCTAAAAAACTCCACTTTCTTATAATGTTGAGTAGTCTAGTCAGCAAAATGTTGTGCCTTATGTCCTTCACATTGATTTCATTTATATAGTGGGGTGGATTATTGTAGGAGTGGTGTGGACAACCCTTTTATGCTCCACACAAAATATATTAATAATAATTAAATAAATAATTAAAACATCGGAAAGAATCAAATGGTCATGTTGATATGTTTTGAAGATACTTACCCGTTAGGTTGTAAAGTAATGTTGTTATGTGCATGATTTTGGGCTTCCTTATTAGTTGTTGCAACCAAATTAGAGATGAATTTGAATTTTTTTAATTAGACCCTGACAAAGTGAATGCTGAATGGTTAGCATGTTGTTGCATTCATTTTTCTATTGTGACCATCTTGATTAATATCGGTATTGATCATTCTGCAGAATCCCTGCTGTTGGGTTCCCTGCTTTGGTTCCTGGGCACCATTTGTCTGCTTCTGCCAGAGGCGCTCCTGTCAACAAAGGTAGAAGTTCCACTGAAAAATGTGGACAACCAAAATCGGGTAAGTCTGGCTCCAAGAAAGGCAGGAAGTAAGGTCGTCTTTGAACTTAAGGTATTTCAATCCTTCATGATGGGCAAGAGATGCAAAGCTTCAAGGTCAAGGATGAAACCAAATTCCCTTGCTCCAGAAATTTTGGTATGACTCGTAGGATTGAGGGGCCTAGACATGAGAACTTCTTTCTCCTGTTGTTCTTTTCTGAAGTTTCTTTTTCTTTTCCTTATTTTATTGTTTTAGTTGTTATGGTAATTTGCTCTAGAGGCAAGTGGAGGATCCATCAGGACCATCACCGCCTTCCAAATTATATATAAATAATCAAAGTAATAGACTCTATAGTGATGGGATTTAACTAGGACTTCTAGTTCTGAGCAAGTAAAGATGCATGGTTTATTAACCTTGTTTTGGATATTGACTTCCTTTAACGAGGGTTAAGATTATTTTGATTTTTTATGTTTACAACTAGTTTATTAACCTTATTTTGGATATCGAGTGATTTTAAGAATGCATGATCTTTTACTTTTACTACTCTCTCCGTCCCGCAAAAACGGACTTAGTTTGAATTTTAAAATCAAATTGATCAATTATAGAATTAAAATTTATCCCATTTAAAATAGTGGTAAAGAGATTATAACGGTAAAAAATTATGTTTAATTTACAACTTTCAATTTTTAGAAGTTAAAGCTCAATTTGACCAGAAAAGTCAAAAGTATTTGTGGGACAGGTAGAGTATATTTTATGTAGTACATGTCTTCAATTTTTTCTCTATTTTGATTTTTTATGTTTACAAAATCAAGAGAAGGTTAACAAAAAAAAATTCTCACTTTAATATGGATTGATGTTCTAATTCTTTTAAGGGTAATGGAGAGGAATTAAGGAAACTCAGAAGCAACTTATCAGGGTGGAAGCAAGGAAGATTTATCTTTAATACTTTGCTTGATTTTAATTTTGACTGTATTGAGAGATATATAACCTTACATAGTAAAAAAGAAAACTTTAAAATTACTAGTTAACTTTACATTAAAAGTGAGTTAAAAATTGAGTAGATTAAAGGGTAAGTTATCAAAGTAAAAAACGTTTCAATTTTTTGCGTTTACACTAAAAAAAACCATCTTATTTTCATCGAATTTTATTAATAGATGATTTAAGAAGCTTTCTAACTATTTCTGGTTAGGTTAAGTGGTGAAAGCCTCACTTAACCCACCCAGTATTGAAACAATCATTATCTGAAGTTTAGTTGATAGTTTAATGATAAAGAAATCTCTTATCTTATGTTTGTTTGCAAATATTAGGATTATTTAATCTTAGAATTAATAATTTTGATATTATAATTTCATAAATTATAATGCCGGAATTATTATTATTGCAAATAAACATGAGCATTTTTATTAATGATATATTATTATGAGTAATTTTATTATTTTATTCCTCTTCTTAATATGCGTGAAAAAATCACCAGAACTTTTATCACCACAATGACATATCTACCCCCTAAATTCCTCAACAATTTCATTTGGTGGGTAGCTTATTAATACTTCATATAAAGAGTTCAATTTGTAAAATTTATAAATTTAAGAATTTATTTTTGTCTCGTGTTCTTCATTGATTGTTTCTTTAGTTAGGATGTACCTTTAATTGTAAAATTGATAATATTATTTTATTTTATACAATTATTTATTTATTTATTTTCAATAGACTTATTTTGGGGAATGAAATGTGGCCTTCGAAATATAATGTTTATTTTTATTTTTTAAAATATGGGTATTCCAACCTGTCAAAACATTTTACCAAGAGTAGAAAAAAAAATGCACGATGTACACAAATGATGAGCGAAAGATATTTAATAAAGAAAAAACAGAAGCTCGTTGAGGGCACTCAAATAACATTCTATGGCCTGTCGAGAGTTTATTGTTTTTTGGGCCAAAAGTGGGTTGAAAGCATATGGGTGATTCATTTGTGCAATTTATAGTTGTTTTAGGAATTAATATGAGGATAGTAGTTCTAAGTTAATAATTTAATATGATATATTAAAACAAATTAGTAATTACTTTTTTTGTTTTAAAATTTGAGAGTATTATCTATTTTTTAACTTAATTTAAGACATTTTGAAACTGAATTTGGGCGTGAGGGAGGTTGTGAGTAATCGGGCTGTAGATTTGTCATTTATTTTTAAAATAACCTCAAAAAAGGCCATCGGATCCCAACCCAAAAATGAATAAGAAGACTAGAAGAGAGGCGAGGGTCTTTCATTGAGGGAGGGGGGTGGGGGGGTGGGGGCCTAGAGAATTTCAAAAGGTCACCCTCTCCAACTTTTTCTATCTATTCGACGAGAGAAAGTCAATATGATATTTATGTCATGGTTTTAAAATTCAGATTGGATTACTGATTCAACATGTTAAAATTAAAATTGATCAGAACTCCGGTCCAATTTGAATCAATAAATTATTTTTTGTCAAAAATCGATTGACTCAGATAATTCACCGGTTGAATCGGTGGTTCAATCGGTAAAATCGATTAATTGAACATATGAACCGGTTTTTAAATAATTTATTTTTTGTACCAATTTTTTTAATATTAAAAGTAACCCCTTTTAGTAATATTTTAACTCAACTTTATTATATTGTATTTTATAAAAAACAAGATTTTTAAAATTTTTATTAATTACTAATAATAGATATTTTTATATATTAATGATGTCATTGGGTCAATAATAATTCAATCACTTATTGGACCAGTGACCCATCCACCCGATATCTTTTTCGGTTTAATGACTGAAACCTTGATTTGCGTTGATTTTCTGAACATAATTTTGTATCATAAATTATCTAAAAAGTACCAAATTTTGTAAAATTTATTATTTCATATTTTTACGTGAATTATCTCAAACTTAAGTTTGAAAATATATCAAATTAACTTAAAAAATATTGTATAATTTGAGTAGTAGAAAGTATAATAATTATTAAAAAGGAAAAGGTAAAAAGCCCACGTATTGAATTTGAGGGTGGGCGTGGCTTCATTGTAGTAATCGTGAAAAACATGGGCTTCTATTATTTTGTAGTAGCGGAAGGTTATACGGGTGGCCTGATTGGTTGTATCGCCCCCTGTTCCCCTCCTTTATAAGCGGTTTGTTTATTAGATGACACCAAACACAACACAACAGAAGAAAATAGAGTGTGTTGTTTAGGTGAATCAAAGTACGGCGACGAGTCCCATTGAAGAAAGATAAGTAAACAACCGGAAGAGAAGGGAGTGAATTGGTAATGGATTCAGATTTCGGAGTTGCCAGAGAACTTTCTGATCTACAGAAACTTCGATCTCAGTACCAGCCTGAACTTCCTCCTTGTCTTCAGGTCGCTTTTGCTTCATCTGGCTATGATTTATCAGTTTCTTTCTGTTTATTGCAAATACGTTCTCCATTGCTTGTAGCATTCATGTGATTATTTTGTTTGCGCTCTCTGTTTCGGCTTTAACATTTGCCTGTTATATGTTTATTTGATTTTTCCTTTCGATATCGGTTGTTTTTGTAGAAGATTGTGATAATATTTGACATTCGTTGAGTATTTATTTCAATTCTATAAATTCAGTGTTGTAGGGCAGAAAAATAGATCTGAAGTGCTAGATCATGCTATTTTTTAAGTGTATAAATGTTGTTGGTCTGCCTGATTTTGATTTATCTGATGATACAATGCATGCATTAAGAAATATTGGATTCTCTGGATTGTTGTGCTTTACTAGAGATGAAGTGAAGTATTATTGCTTTATTGAAGAATTTATATTCTACACACTGGTTATAAACTACTAGATTATATGGCACACACAATGTGTGTTAAAAGAGGGAAAATGAAACATAAGAGAAAAGGAAAAAAGTGAATAAAGAAAATTTAAGGGGTAAAATAAGAAAGTTAAAAAAGCTTTGCTTTTTTGTTTAAGCCAAGAAAACTGTCATTTCTTCCTCCCAATTTATGATATAGATAGATAGATGATGTACAATTTGTTGGATGCGTACGCTTTGGTAGAATGCGAATAAAATGGGGTAAAATTAACAAGTCCTGGCTTGGTTTTCTATAGTTACCGTCATGTTGTTTAATGTTACCAGGCATTCATGATGATTCTTTTCACCGTGCTACTGTTTACAGCACATGTATGGGTTAAGGTTGATAGCATGTCAAGAATAATAAATAACACATTGGGAAAGGATTGGAAAAAGTCTTACTCCATAAAATTGAAGAAATGGAGAAAAATATTATGTCCATTTATTTGAACTGAATTAGTGGGTGCATTTTATGCATATCCTTAAAGGTGGAGAAAGTTTAAACTGTTGAAGTTGAAGTTAGTTTTTCTTATATTAATGATCTATGCAAAAAATTAAAATATCGAGTGTCTTACATGGTGTCTGGATAATTGTTTCTTATCACTGTCTAAGCTACAGATGCGTGTAATTTCCTATGTTGTTGTTGGTTTGTGTTTGATTTGAAAAAAATTCGATGCCATTTGGACAATTATAATCTTATTATGGAATAAAAATGTGTGGCGTTTCATTCTTATGCATGCCCTTCAGATTTTGAAGATATTTACATTCTGCATTCTAACATTTTAGTTTTGTGTTTGTATCTGCAGAAGCAATGTAGTTCCTTCACTTCTTGTTAATATCCTTTGTGGTAGCCTTTTTATTTTGATTTTAAGTTGCTTGTTTGACATAATATTTTGCTTTGTTTTTTTGTTCCCTTTTGGTTGATAATTTATATGGCAATTGAATTATCAATTCTTTGACTCCTATGCTTTGTCCTTCAGAGCTTAATGCTTGTGTGGTATAACTTACAGGGAAAAAGCATGCACGTAGAGTTTGGTGATGCAACTGCTTCTGCGGACCCCTCTGGTGCTCACACCATAAGTCGATCCTTTCCACACACTTACGGTCAGCCTTTAGTTCATTTTCTTAGAGCAACTGCCAAGGTCCCTGATGCCCAGATCATAACTGAGCATCCAGCAGTAAGGTATATACATTTAATAATCACTTTATTTTACTTTCAGTTCACTTGCCAAGCAAAAACATATTAGGGCAAGTACTGGAATAAAAATATACTGAGGGTGAACCGGTGAACTCTCATGTTGTTTCCCCCCAGCACATTTTATTTATCTTGCACCAATAATAGTTGAGAAATGGAAAAATGAATTTACTTTCATTATAGAATTGGTTGCATCTTTCTCCTATGAAACTATGTTCTTTTTGTCATTTATGTCATGGCGGAATCAACTTTGTTGGTATAAAGGGTAGTAAGGAACCATAATATTATCTAGATATAATTTATTATTACATCTCAGGGTTGGAGTGGTTTTCTGCGGTAGACAATCACCTGGAGGACATAATGTCATTTGGGGTCTTCATAATGCTCTCAAAACTCACAATTCCAACAGTACTTTGCTTGGATTTCTGGGTAAGTGGCGTTCTACTTTTCCATTTCGGAATGTAGTTTTACTTTTCCTGCTATGCATGGACCTCTAGAAAAATTTATGCACATATTGCAATGAAAAAAATGCTTTGTTTTGTAATGAGAATCTCCTGGGTGAAGTGGCCTTTTTGTTATTTGTTAACTTGCCTTCTAGATTACATCACGTTCAAGGCACATTGTTCCAAGTTTAAAGGTTTATTTCCAAGTGGATGATTGTGCATGAGTGTATCTTTTCCTTGTGAAATGGTTTTTATCTAAATGGGTTTTTTTTGTCTGTTCCCAGGCGGATCTGAAGGTTTATTTGCACAAAAAACTCTTGAAATTACAGATGACATTCTTGCAACCTACAAAAACCAAGGTTTGATGAGGAAGAATAATCTTAAATTAAGATTTCCATTTTCCAAATAGATGCAAGAAACTTATGGCTGTGTCTAATCTTTTCAAGGTGGTTATGATTTGCTGGGAAGGACAAAGGATCAAATTAGAACAACTGAGCAAGTCAATGCTGCACTAGCTGCATGCAAAACTTTGAAGTTGGACAGCCTTGTCATTATTGGAGGTATCTGATGCTCTCTCTCTCTCTCTATATATATGTATATATGTATATATGTACACACACACGCAACCCATTCTACTCTCTAACTGGAAATTTGGGTACTTTTTACAGGGGTAACATCAAACACAGATGCTGCACAGCTTGCAGAAACTTTTGCAGAAGCAAAATGCCCGACAAAGGTATATGTGCATGTTTGTATTCATTGTGATAAAAATGACATCCTATACAGCATGGTGATTGTTATAGTTATTATTCCTAGATGTACCATGTTTTGACCATTAATATTTATTACATTTAGAATGCTTTTGCATATATCTTTAAAAATGGAGCTTTACAACCTCCTCCCTGCTTATTGTACTGAACTGAGACTATTGTAATTGATTGTGTTCTGAATCTGAAGGTGGTTGGGGTTCCTGTTACATTGAATGGAGATCTCAAGAACCAGTTTGTTGAAGCAAATGTTGGTTTTGATACGATCTGTAAGGTGTGCCATCTTGAAGTTTTGACCGAGTACATGAAATTGTTTCTCAATGCCATTCTTTATGATTACATGTTGAATGACATTTCAAAAAGGACATGAATACCCTATTTTCTCCCTTATATTTAGGTTAATTCTCAGCTTATTAGCAACGTCTGCACTGATGCCCTCTCAGCAGAGAAGGTAATCCAGAACCATGCTTTGTACATCTTACTTGTTCACTCATAAGTGTTTGTAGCAATGATGAGTGAGCAGTAGACATGCTTTATGTAATTTAAAATGAATTTGAGTACCCCATCTGCTCTTTTTACCCCTTTGTTGGCTTGCCCAACTTGTTAGATACGTACTTTCTTTTCTCAACCAAATCTAAGAGACTTGTTTTCTCCTCAGTATTATTATTTTATCCGACTCATGGGCAGAAAAGCATCACATGTTGCTTTGGAATGCACTCTTCAGTCACATCCAAACATGGTTTGCTTCCTTATCTTCTATAATACTGATTTGATATTTCCTTTAAGAAGATGCTACGTTTGAACTTCTAAGTGAATTAACTTTGATATGTTCATCGTAGGTTATTCTAGGTGAGGAGGTGGCCGCATCAAAACTTACTCTTTTTGACCTTACAAAACAACTGTGTGATGCAGTGCAAGCCCGGGCAGAACAAGGTGAAAAATTAACCTATTGCTATTGCCATCTTTTGTTGTTTGTTACTCTATTGTTATCACCTAACTGGATCTATTTTGAACAGACAAGTACCACGGTGTCATCCTACTACCGGAGGGGCTTATAGAAAGCATTCCTGAAGTGTATGCTCTCTTGCAGGTAAAGCCACGGTACATAGAATAAGTTAATTATTTACTTGACTGTTACCCCACCTTCCTCTTCTCGTGTTGCAAGTGTCAAAGCTTGTGTTTTGTCAATTGTGTTTCTAATTAAATGTGGAAATTTTTAAGTTTGGCGTGGTTTTGTTTTAACATCTCCCTCCTTCCAGGGAATTCATGGTTTACTCCGGCAAGGTGTTTCAGTTGATAACATTTCCTCTCAACTGTCACCTTGGGCGTCTGCCTTGTTTGAATTTTTGCCTCCCTTCATCAGGAAACAGGTCTATTTTCTCATATTTCATAATATTGATATATGCCTTCCACTTAACCTGCATGTAAGGGCTCTCTCATTTGAAGTACGTATATTGCAGTTGCTCCTACATCCTGAATCAGATGACTCTGCACAACTATCCCAGGTATTCGACACTTCTATCCACAATTTTGTTATTACAAGGGGAACCTCCGAATCATGATTATCCTGTTCTCTATATGCCCTTTTCAGATTGAGACAGAGAAGCTTCTTGCTCATCTTGTGGAAGAAGAAATGAACAAGCGCTTGGTAGGATAGCGCCCTTATTTTGATGAATCACAATCTGATGCTAACCAAGCTGGTGGTTCATTTATTTTCTTCTATGATTAGTAAAATTACCAACCCACTTCCCCACCCCTTTTCCTGTTTATTTTCAAACCCAGAGAACTAGAGAAACATCGTCTTTATCTTGTTTATATGTAGTCTGCATAGGATTAATAGACCCTGCTGCAACAAGTTTTCTTATAGTCGCCCACCTTCCCTTTATTTCCATTTACATTTTCTCTCAAATCATCTTTCTATTTGCAGAGGAAATATTTATTGGATTGTGCCTTTTTGCTATCCTTTGCAGAATGCCAGACTCTGGTTGTTTTCAAAATTCACCTGGGCTTTCTGGCTATTTGAGTGCACTTTTTACTAATAAAAACTGGTAATTTAGTGCCACAAAGCCGTTAAATAACATAAAAAGCTTTATTGATGACAAAAACTGCCAATAACAAGGGGAGTTTACATTCAATTGATCTGCATTAATTTGGAAGGAAATGCACTGCTCCACTTAATTTGACACCCCCCCCCCCCAGGGGCAATGTGTCTGTAGTTGGATGGTTGTTTTTAGTAGTAGTATTTCTTTCTGGTGATCTAAATGGATATTGATAAAGAAACTTGGGGGACGGAGTATCAGTTTATTACTTCTCTCTTAGATCAGCTTAGTCATAAAAAAACTGAGAGCAATTATCTTCAGCCACCTGTTAATAATAACTAATTAGTTTTCGTGTTGGTCCTTTATAATAATGCCTCTCATAGTCAAGAAGGCTTAAGAAGTTTCCTCCCTGCGCTCCTCGCGCCCTTGCGCCCTTGCGCCAGTCCCCGGTCGCAAAAGTCTGTGCCGTCATTCTATTGGGAATTTGATGGATTGTGGAAGACTTATATTCTCTTTTGTTGTTTTGGTGTAGTACATTAAGCATGATTTTAATTTGAGTTGCTACACTATTATTAGGTGGTTTGACTGCCATTTTTGTTACAAAGCTGATTTTCATGATATCTGCAATTTTTGTGCTCTAATATTCAAATTCCTTTAGATAACTGTTGTAATTGTCCCTAGTTACACTTCTTTTGTTTGAAACCAAACAAGAAGTGGTTGGACACCATTGTTTGTTTATGTGATGACCTGAATTATTTATAATTATTCTTAACATCAAATTGGCGTTTCTTTGAAAATGTAAACAGAAAGAAGGTACATACAAAGGGAAAAAATTTAATGCTATTTGTCACTTCTTTGGCTATCAAGCTCGGGGATCTTTGCCGTCAAAGTTTGATTGTGATTATGCCTATGTAAGATTTTGTTTTGAATTGATTCACCTCCTTATCCTGTTTTCAATACAATATTGCATCCCATGTATAAATTTAAAATAACATTTGGACCTAAAAATAACTTTTGTGAAACAATATCTATTTAGGTTCTTGGACACATAGCTTACCATATTCTGGCAGCTGGTCTTAATGGGTATTTGGCAACTGTAACCAACTTGAAAAATCCTTTGAACAAGTGGCGCTGTGGTGCAGCCCCAATAACGGTAAGGTTTTTTTTACCTCTATACAGCACATGCTTGGTAACCAGTTCACATATATAAGAAAATTCTAGAGATGTCGGAACTGTACCCCCACCCCCCCTTTCTGGGTTTTCTGTGCGAAGGATGAATATTTGCTCTTGCTTTTACCCTGTGTATGTGAACTTAATTTTTAGTTGAGTAGTCAAGCGTCTCTTGTTCCTTTTTTTGGCATTGTTTGCTATGAAATTTGATTCCTTGGGCTTAATCGGTTGGTAACTGCAGGCAATGATGACTGTAAAGCGTTATGGTAGTGGTCCCATTGGGAAACCTGCTTTGCATCCTGCTGCCGTGGATTTGAAAGGCAAAGCATACGAGTATGTTACCTTATCATGATTTCTTAATTTATCTTTAGGTTGTTAAAAGTAAAAATTCTGGGCTGTTTTTTGTTGCTGCTTCATTAAGTAGATTTTTTTTGTGGGAGGGAGGGGAAGAAGGAGGTTTGCAGGTTACTCTTTCTTAATGAAATCTTGAAACGTGATATATAATCTTGCTCTTAACGTGATAGTTAAAATGGATGAGCACTACTGCTAATAGCTATTGTCCTACTGCTGCTAAACCACTGCTGGGTTTGGTGCAGGTTGCTTAGTCAAAATGCTACAAGATTTTTGATTGATGATGTTTACAGAAACCCAGGACCCCTTCAGTTTGATGGTCCTGGTGCTGATGCGAAGGCTGTAACTTTGTGTGTTGAGGATCAGGATTACATGGGTCGCATCAAGGAATTGCAAGAATATCTTGACAAGGTGCTGAACAAAAATGATTTTTTTAGATGTTATTCACATCGGTTGTTAAAACCGGTATCTCTATGTTATTATGGTTTCTGGTGTTGGCTTAAATTACTTGTGAAAAACAAAGATAACAAATGCTCTGGGTCAACATTAGGAACATTCTGACTGTGGAACATGTTTTTGATTACTAGAAGGAGATTTGAATTTTGCTTCGAGTTGTTACAGATCTTCTAGCACATTACCTTGAGGTTTCTTATCATTAGTTTTGCACTAGACCCGGACCGGACCGGATGTCGGACCGGATGTCGAACCGGAAAAAACCTGAACCGGTCAATACCAAGGTAATGTGCTAGAAGACCTAGTAATGTAGAGAAACCTTAGGGCAAATCCTTAATACCAGATGTGAAACACACAGCCTGAATAAAATTGGGACCCTTTCAAGTTTCAATTACTCGTAATATTCTCCTCTTTTTAATCTGGAGGCCCAAACAATCGGTCTATAGCCCCTCCATTACTAAACAATAAACACCATACAGCCCAATCCATTAATTATAGCCCAAATTTTCCAAATTGGCAAAAGCATATTCCCTTTATGTTCATTTATATTATTTGATTTAATATCTTTCTTTCATATACATTTAGTATTTATTTGAATTGTATAAAGTAAATATTCTATAAATAGGTTTAGTTTTTTGTGTAGATAAATTGATTAATTTTATATATTTACTAAATATTATATATAATATATAATAATAATTAATGTATTTAATTTTTTTTATTTTTTATATATTAATGGCGTCACTGGGTCAATAACGGTTCGACCACTGGTTGGACCAGTGATCCATCTACCTGGTACCTTTTCCGGTTCGATGAACGGTCTAGGTTTGAAAACATTGGTTTTGCATATGGTGATGATGGAAAACACATTAATTTTATTAGTTTTATGGGCTCTTCCTAACTAGCGAGTCGATAATTCTTTGGATTAGAATTTGATCAGTGGTAGTTTAGTAATGACAATATCCTCCGTCTTGTTGTATGCATTATCTTTCCACTCGGTTATTTCTAATTACTATTGAAGTGGATTAAATTTATTTATTATTTTTTCTTCTTTTTTTTTTGGGCGGGGGGAGCGGGGGTTACTAGGTGTTTTTTTCTTCCTGTAATGACTATCCTCCTTTGTTAGTTTCTGTAAGTGTACTAGGCTTTGTGTTTATATTTGTGGATTGATAAAAGGAACAATGAAACACATTAATGCTTGGTGAACTATTTTAAAGACTGCATATTCGGATGGTCTTTTGGCCATTTGATGTAGCAGCTTTCTACGTGAAAACATTTTGGTAGTGAGGTTTATCTCCTTCCTCATATCAGCCTCCTTTTTATTTGGATGAATCTGTTTTGATCTAATTTATCTTTTTCCTCATCATGTTATATCCTCTGTTTCCAGGTGCGAACTATCGTGAAACCAGGGTGTTCACAGGATGTCTTGAAAGCAGCTTTAAGTGCCATGGCTGCTGTGACAAACATTCTCTCAGTTATGTCCTCCCCTGGAAATAGCGGGCTGTAGAAGTAGAACTTATTCAGTGATTTTCCACCGCTAAAGTCATGCCTCCTCTGCCCCAAATTCCTCCTCTCTTTTTCTGCATTCTTTTAACTTCTCTAGGTGCAAAACAATTAGTTGGTGACAATAAACTTCATTCTTGTTTCATTCATATTTTTGTAGTTTCATAATGCCAAATAATTATGAGAATTGTGCTTGCGGCGGCATAGAGGAGAGTTGGAAGTTTTGTTTTTGTTCGGGTTGTAATCATGAAATCAAGTTCCATTATTAAGTCCAATATCCAATCATCAAACTCTATATTGATGTATAGAGCTTGGATGTGCTAAACTTCTGAGATTTGTTTTGATCAATTGTGATGAGGTATGTTAATTTTGAAACCATGTGCTGGGGCCTGGGAGCTTTGGTTGTTAAAGAATCAGCAGAGTTAGATCACATTCCCGTGTAACTACTATAATCAATCTGTTTGGTCATGTTTGAAATGTTTGTTCTCTGTCAGATTAGACTAAACACAATCTCTTTTGAGCTTGTTTTAATTACCGAGTGTGATGGTATGGTTAGTGCACCAAAATTAATCAAATTAACATTTTCTCTTGGTTCCAAAATTATATACATTTTCTTTTTCTATCAAGTTCTAAAATTGGTGATTCATTTATATTATTGCTCTCCATCTTAAATTATTCAAGTTTGAGATGAGATGTTTTCAGATTTAGATTCATTTAACTTTTTAAAACAATAAATATCAGGCTTAAATATGAATTACTATTTTAAACTTTAGACTATATTTCATTTCGGTGATTCATTTTTCAATTTTGTTAGTTAGATGATTGAAATATTAATTTTTTTCAATTGCAACAAATTGAGTTTGTCACGTCAGAAATTGCTGGCGTGGCTATTTGTGTGGGGTCATAGGAAGCTGATGTGGCTAAAAAAATAATTTTTAAATTATGGATTAAACAAATCTGATATAATGGAGGGTAAAATGGTCCAGCAACAATTCATACAAATTAAACAAATCATATAACAATTGGTCACTTCTTTCTTGGCGTCATTTTATCAAACAGTAAGATGGCGGAGGTTTCTAACATTCTTCAGGTTATCTATTATCATCAACAAGAACTAGAACATTAATGTAAATCTCAACTAGAAGGGGAAGAAGATTCATATATTCAATTCATCGATTCCTCCATTACCAATTGGCCCTTCCCTAACAACAACAACGACCACCACTACGCCTTCGTTTATTTAAATCATCCTCTCTCTGTGACGCCCCCAAAATTAGGTATACATCACCCATCTTGGGTCGTCAGATACATGGTACAGAATACAAACACAACTTACTAATACAACTGTCGGGTACAATACGACAAAACATAACTGTGAGTTTGAATACAATTATTGTCTACTAGAGACTATACAAACTCAAAAGGAGTCCTTATTACAATTATTATCACACTATTTAATAGA
This sequence comes from Panax notoginseng, assembly GCA_016801055.1. Lineage (NCBI taxonomy): Eukaryota > Viridiplantae > Streptophyta > Magnoliopsida > Apiales > Araliaceae > Panax > Panax notoginseng. The sequence continues at coordinate 10,552,143 of CM029018.1, read as the reverse complement.
ATAGTGAGGACTACTAATACTATCATCTGATCCATCACTCTGTTCCCCGACTTGTCCCAGCTATATTCTCATTTCCTGAATAGAACAGTGAAAGAAATAGTGAGCTCAACTAACCCAGTAAGAAATATTATGACTAAGATAATGCAGAATAAATTATCATTAGCCTTCAACAGTGTTAAACTGATAAAATATAACGAACATCAAGTTTAACTGCAGCGGAACAAGCAATCCATTAAAAGAGTCAAGTAGAAAATAAAATCTACTATCTTCTATGATTTAAAAGGTTTTTCAACATTGTTATCGCTGGGACTCAGCTTAATAAAATAACCCACATCATCGAATCACCCATGTACTACGGTCAAGAATATTCGTGTATTCATTAATGGTCATGATCATGCCAACAACTGTCCATCAATGCACTACGGGCCAATGAGAACTTTTACCACATCATTTATAACATTACGGTCATGATTATACCGAATAATCCCTGGTCATAATCATACCAAGTCCATCTATGCACTACAGGCCACAGATGACTTTCAACATTTTATAAACATGAGGATGATGACAATGATATAAGAATTCAATAAAACAAGTTTAAGAATTAATTTATCCAAGAATTAACAACGTCCAAATTGTCAACATGATACTGCTTTGTGGAATAAAATTCAAGAATGCTTAGAAGAATATTTTCATGAAAAGATACTGGATGAACCGCAATTATCAATGATATTCCACTAATTTCATAGAGTATAGAAGTTAAAACTTAACCAACTGAGTATAATAAAGAATAGAATAACAAAAGAAATCACCCGGCATGCGATAGACTGCACAGACAGATTATTCCAACAGAATAATAAATAATAGAACCACGTCCGGCGTAAACGCACAGATAGGATATTCCGACAGAATAATAAATAATAGAACCAGGTCCGGCGTAAACGCACAGACAGGATATTCCGACAGAATAATAAATAATGGAACCAGGTCCGATGTAAAACGCACAGACAGGATGTTCCAACAGAATAATAACAAGACGGAACCAGGTCCGGCGTAAACGCACAGACATGATGTTCCAACAGAATAATAGAAGAATATCACCAAGTATAGGGTAGACCGCGTATAAAGGTTATTCCAACAGAATAATAAGAAATGGAATAACAACAGTTCTCTTCATGAATAAGAATGAATAACACCCCTTACCGTTTTAAAGAAGAACTGAAATAAGGAAGTAGTTAAGTAGCAGAATACTTTTCTTCTCTCTCTCTATAGTTTCTCTCTATAGTTTCTCTCTCTAGAGTTCAGTGAATTCGTAAGAAATAATGAAGGAATGAGCTGCTATTTATAGAAAAATGGAATGCATAGTAACTAATCCATGAACGGTCCAGATTGATTACTTTAATCTGACGGTCCATATTTAAAGAAAAATCTTTTTAATAAAATATAATATATTCTATTTATAGAATAACTTTAATAAAGTATTCTGTTTTATATAAAAAGATGTTTCTGTTTTATTACGTTAATAATACGAATAAAACAAAACTTCGTTATCGCTAAATAATTCATATTATTAACTGACAATAATTGAATCAAACTGAGTGACTTCTCACATAAGCATTAATAATCAATACCGTGTGCTACTATGCAACCACACGTATTACTGTACTTTTACTACCGAGTAGTTCAACAGTATCAATGGTAAAACTTCCGTCGTTATTTTTAATAAAATATTTTTGTCGTTTTCTCAATCCGACAATAATTTCGTTGTGGGGTCCACCAATGATTGTGCCGTTGTACGAATATTCCCTGTTAAAACGAATATTCCCCGACTAATCGAATATTATATAACAACTTGCGTATTTTACAAAATTTATAAATATTACCTACAACTATAACATTATATCAAATTAACTCCATAATATTCAAAAATTATATTTATAGAAAATTCATCTTTATTTATAAAAGTTGGGGTCTTACAACCTCCCCTTCTTATGAAATTTCGCCCTCGAAATTAGGGTACGTACCTGGTATGTCGAAGAGGTAAGGATACCTTGAATTTATTTCAGATTCTAACTCCCAAATCATTTCCTCAACATCGTGGTTTCTCCATAAAACTTTGACTTGAGGTATAACCTTGGAGCGTAGAATATGTTCCTTCTTATCCAAGATTTGAACAGGAACTTCTTCATACGTCAAATCTTCTGCTATTTCGTCCGGTTCTAACTCAATAATGTGGTTCGGGTCTTCCACATATTTACGTAACATGGATATGTGAAAAACGTTATGAACACGAGACATATTTGGCGGTAAAGCGAGTCTATAAGCCACAGTTCCTACTCGATCGAAAATTAAAAATGGACCGATGAATCGAGGATTGAGCTTTCCTCTCTTTCCAAATCTCGTAACTCCTTTCCATGGAGCAACACGTAAGAACACATAATCTCCTATATCAAATTCCACGTCCTTTCGATGAAGATCAGCATAACTCTTTTGTCGATCTTGTGAGGTTTTTATACGTTGTCGGATCGTTTGAATCTTTTTTGTAGTCATACGTACCAACTCCGGTCCCAACAACGTTGCTTCACCCACCTCATCCCAGCATACTGGAGAACGATATTTTCTTCCATTAAATGCTTCGAATGGAGCCATGCCAATACTTGCTTGATAGCTGTTGTTGTAGGAAAACTCCACCAATGGTAAGAACTTGTCCCAACTTCCCTTGAAGTCAAGGACACAGAGTCTTAATAAATCTTCTAGAGTTTGAATAGTCCTCTCTGATTTTCCGTCCGTCTGAGGATGATATGCCGAACTATATCGTAAATCCGTGCCCATAGCTTTTTGTAAACTAACCCAAAATCATGAAGTGAATCTTGGGTCTTGATCAGAAACTATGGATACTGGCATACCATGCAGTCTTACAATCTCGTTTATGTACATACGAGCAAGACGTTCAAGTGCATAAGTTTCTCGTATCGGCAAGAAATGAGCAGACTTGGTCAATCTATCAACAATGACCCAAATCGCATCTATACCTTGAGAAACCTTGGGAAGACCGGTAATGAAATCCATGGTAATGTGCTCCCACTTCCATTCTGGAATTTCAAGTGGTTGCAATGGACCTTTTAGTACTTGATGCTCCGCTTTGACTCGTTGACAAGTTAGACACCTTGAGATAAACAGCGCTATCTCTCTCTTCATATTGCACCACCAAAATGTATGACGAAGATCATGATACATTTTGGTACTTCCAAGATGGATTGCAAACGGTGTGTTGTGCACCTCCATCCTGATTTCATACTTTAAATCAGAGTTGTTAGGAACACAAAGTCTGGAGTTGACTCAAAGTATTCCTTCTTCATCGATTCTTGCTTCCGGCATAGCACCTTCTTGCACTTTCTTCCTCATACGCATCAGCTCCAGGTCTGTAGCTTGAGCAGCTTTAACTTTATCGATTAAAGTTGGTTCTACTCGTATATTCGCCATCATCACATGGGTCCCTGGAGTCTTTAACTCTATCTCCATCCTTTGCAAGTCACATAAAATGGGCCTTTGTGTTGACAATATCGCACTCGTACTAGCATATGATCTTCTACTCAATGCGTCAGCTACCACGTTCGCTTTTCCAGGATGGTATTGAATGGTATGATCATAATCTTTCAACAGTTCAAGCCAACGTCGTTGTCGCATGTTGAGTTCCTTTTGAGTGAAGAAATATTTGAGACTTTTGTGATCCGTAAAGATCTCTACCTTCTCCCCATACAAGTAATGCCTCCAAATTTTAAGTGCAAAGACAACAGCTGCCAACTCTAGATCATGAGTAGGATAATTCCTCTCATATTCCTTGAGTTGTCTTGATGCATAGGCTATGACTTTTCCATGTTGTATGAGAACGCATCCCAACCCTTTGCTCGAAGCATCACTGTAGATGATAAATCCCTCCGAGCCAGATGGTATTGTTAGAACAGGTGCTGAAATGAGTCTCCTCTTGAGTTCTTGAAAAATCTTCTAACATTCTTCGCTCCAACCGAACTTTGAATCTTTTCGAGTCAGCTGAGTTAATGGAGTAGCGATTCGAGAATATCCTTCCACGAATCTCCGATAATAACCAGCTAAACCAAAAAAGCTACGTACTTCTGTCACTGATTTAGGTTGCTCTCAGCTTTGAATAGCTTCAATCTTTACCGGATCAACATATTCCACAACTTGATAATACGTGCCCAAGGAATGCTACTGTAAGACCCCAACTTTTATAAATAAAGATGCATTTTCTATAAATATCATTTTTGAATATTATGGAGTTAATTTGATATAATGTTATAGTTGTGGGTAATATTTATAAATTTTACAAAGTACGTAAGTTGTTATATAATATTCGATTGGTCGGGGAATATTCGTTTTAACAGGGAATATTCGTACAACGGCACAATCATTGGTGGACCCCACAACGAAATTATTGTCGGATTGAGAAAACGACAAAAATATTTTATTAAAAATAACGACGGAAGTTTTACCATTGATACTGTTGAACTACTCGGTAGTAAAAGTACAGTAATACGTGTGGTTGCATAGTAGCACACGGTATTGATTATTAATGCTTATGTGAGAAGTCACTCAGTCTGATTCAATTATTGTCAGTTAATAATATGAATTATTTAGCGATAATGAAGTTTTGTTTTATTCGTATTATTAACGTAATAAAACAGAAACATCTTTTTATATAAAACAGAATACTTTATTAAAGTTATTCTATAAATAGAATATATTATATTTTATTTAAAAGATTTTTCTTTAAATATGGACCGTCAGATTAAAGTAATCAATCTGGACCGTTCATGGATTAGTTACTATGCATTCCATTTTTCTATAAATAGCAGCTCATTCCTTCATTATTTCTTACGAATTCACTAAACTCTAGAGAGAGAAACTATAGAGAGGGAGAAGAAAAGTATTCTGCTACTTAACTACTTCCTTATTTCAGTTCTTCTTTAAAACGGTAAGGGGTGTTATTCTTTCTTATTCATGAAGAGAACTGTTGTTATTCCATTTCTTATTATTCTGTTGGAATAACCTGTATACGCGGTCTACCCTATACTTGGTGACATTCTTCTATTATTCTGTTGGAACATCCTGTCTGTGTGTTTTACACCGGGCCGGGTTCCGTCTTTATTATTATTCTGTTGGAACATCCTGTCTGTGTGTTTTACACCGGACCTAGTTTCGTCTTTATTATTCTGTTGGAACATCCTGTCGGTGTGAATTTCACCTGACCTGGTTCCGTTATTATTATTTTGTTGGAATAACATGTCTATGCGAAGTACCGCATGCATGGTGATTTCTTTTGTTATTCTATTCTTTATTATACTCAGTTGGTTAAAGTTTTGACTTCTATACTCCATGAAATTAGTAGAATATTCGTGATATTTGCGCTTCATCCAGTATCTTTTTATGAAAATATTCTTCTGAGCATTCTTGAATTTTACTCTACACAAAAGTATCATGTTGACAATTTGAACGCTATTGGTTCCTGGACAAATTAATTTTTGAACTTGTTTTATTGAATTCTTACATCATTGTCATCATCCTCATGTTTATATAATGTTGAAAGTCATCTGTGGCCTGTAGTGCATAGATGGACTTGGTATGATTATGACTAGGGATTATTCGGTGTAATCATGACCGTAATGTTACAAATAATGTGGAAAAAGTTCTCATTGGCCCGTAGTGCATTGATAGAAAATTTTTGGTATGATTATGGCTATGGATTCTCTTTTGCCGTAGTGCAAAGATGAATTATTTTATGGCATGATCAGGACCGTTGATGAAAACACGATTATCTTTTGCCCGTAGTGCATGGATAATTCGTGGTCGTGATACTAAAGAATATCCTTGGCCGTAGTGCAGGGGTGATTCGATGATGTGGATTATTTTTTTAGCTGTGTCTCAGCGATAAAAGTCATGAAAAACCTTTTAAATCATAAAAGATAGTAGATTTTATTCTCTACTTGACTCTTTTAATGGATTGTTGGTTCCGCTGCAGTTAAACTTGATGTCTATTGTATTTTATCAGTTTAACATTGTTGAAGACTAATGATAATTTATTCTGCATTATCTTAGTCATAATATTTCTTACTGGGCTAGTTGAGCTCACCCTTTCTTTCACTGTTCTCTTCAGGAAATGAGAACGTAGCTGGGACGAGTCGGGAAATAGAGTGATGGTCCTAGATGATAGCATTAGTAGTCCTCACTATTCTATGTAATAGTGTGATAATAATTGTAATGAGGACTCCTTTTGAGTATGGATACTCTCTAGAAGACAATATTTGTATTCAAACTCACAGTTTATGTTTTGTCGTATTGTACACGACAGTTGTATTAGTAAGTTATATTTGAATTCTGTACCATGTATCTGGCGACCCAAGATGGGTGATGTATACCTATTTTTGGGGGCGTCACAGCTACCTCTTCCAGCCAGAACTCGCACTTCTTCAACTTGGCATAAAGCTTGTATTCACGAAGCTTTTGGAGTACCAGCCTCAAGTGTTGCTCATGATCTTCACGGCTTTTGGAATAAATAAGGATGTCATCAATAAAGACGACTACAAAGTGATCCAAATATTCCTTGAATACCCGGTTCATCATATCCATAAAGGCAGCAGGAGCATTAGTCAATCCAAAGGACATGACTAGGAATTCATAATGCCCGTACCGAGTTCTGAAAGCCATCTTTAGAATATCCTCATTTCTAACCTTCAGCTGATGATATCCAGAACGAAGATCGATCTTTGAAAAGAATTGTGCTCCTTGTAATTGGTCAAACAGGTCATCAATACGTGGCAATGGGTACCTATTTTTGATGGTGACATGATTCAACTCCCGATAATCAATACAAAGTCGCATACTTCCATCTTTCTTCTTCACGAATAGCACAGGAACACCCCAAGGAGAAGTACTAGGACAAATAAAGCCAATGTCTAACAATTCCTGCAGTTGGATCTTTAACTCCTGAAGTTCAATAGGAGCCATTCGATATGGGGCTTTGGAAATGGATTTTGTACCGGGTTCAAGGTCAATACAAAATTTAATTTCATGCTCTGGGGTAGGCCAAGAAGTTCTTCAGGGAATACGTCAGGGAATTTATTAACAATAGAAATATCATTCAAAACTGACGTATTTTGGTTTAGATCCGTGACATGAGCTAAGAAAGCTTGACATACGTTTTTCAATAAACGAATAGCTTTATGGCTTGAGATGACATCGATTGATTTTAATGGTTTGGTTGCTTGAATTCACATAATAGGTCGATTAGGAATATGAAAACTAACAACCTTACAAAAACAATCAATTTTTGCATGATGAGTAGTTAACCAATCAATCCCTAGAATCACGTCAAATGCAAGTATTTTTAATGAAATAAGATCGACAGGTAATGTGTGGGTACCAACTTGAACCAAACAGGACTTATAAACCGTGGATGTAATGAAGATTTCTCCCAATGGAGTTTCAACAGATAAGTCAAAATCTAATTTCTCCGGAGTCAAAATTAATCGATGAGCGCAAGTAGGAGAAATAAAAGAATGGGTAGATTCGGTATCAAATAAAGTATAGACTTCGTTAGAGTTTATGATAAGCTTACCCGTGATGACCTCATTCGGGTTCCTTGCTTTCTGGGAGGTCACAACAAACGCTCTCCCTTGCACTACCGGTTTTGACTTTTCTGGGATGGCCTTTGGTGTCTCCATCCTGGCTGAACTTGTTTTTGGTAAACGATAAAATCGAGCTAAATGACCTTCTCTTCCACAATTATAACATACTTTAGATGGCATCGCGCAGTTTGGACTGATGTGTCCCTCCCCTCCGCATTTGAAACATATGATAGGTGGTCGTTCTCCTTCCTTAACAACGGGTGCTGGTGCCGACGTCTTTCCATCATTGTTGAATCTCCTCTTCTTGAATTGACCATTCTTATTGTTTTAGCCCTGATTACCACCGAAGTGGTTACCATTTCTGGCCTGTTGATTCCCTCCACGCTTATTGTCACCGCTTCGATGACTGGTCTCACTGGTATTATCATTTTGACGACTGCTCTCTTTTAGTTGCGTTGACTCGTTATCGCGCTCCACTAACTGAGCCCTATTCACAACATCTGAATACAAACACAGTTTATAAGAAATAAGATGTTGACGTATCTCAGGTTTCAAACCTCACAAAAATATTTGCGTCATTCGCTCTTCATTATCCACCAAGTGGGACGCAAACCGGGAAAACTCAGTAAATTTAGCCTCATACTGCGACACGGTTATATTATTCTGCTCCAATTTGATGAACTCCACCTCCTTCATGTGACAAACACTTTCGAGAAAGTATTTGTCATTGAACAGCTCTTGGAACTTCTCCCAAGACATCTTTAGTGCGGCAGGTTGAATACGCTTAATCGATTCCCACCAGTAATATGCCTCTCCTCGCAACATAAAGGTGGCAAAGGGAACCTTTTGCTCCTCGGAGCATCCCAAGACATTAAATATCTTGGTGATCTGCTTTATCCATATTTCCGCTATAAGTGGTTTTGGCTCTCCCTTAAACTCCGGTGGTCCCAGCTCCTTTAACTGTTTAACGGTGACCGTCCGAGAGTTTTCAGTGTTTCCACCTATATTTTGAACAGGATCCGCTCCCGCCTGCTGTTGCATGAACTGCATAAAGTTTCTGAACATTTCATCATTCATCATCTGGTCAGTGTTGTTGTTTGCATGAGGATTGTCACCTTCCTGATGCACATTATCCTGATTATTGATACGTAGTGAATCAACAGTCGCCTGTGCTCCATTGCTATTCTCAACATTCTCAGATGCCATTTTCAGATACTGCCACAAAACAAAAGTTAATTGTCATATATTATCCTTATATTCTGACCGACCAATAAAATACCATGCAAATAAACTTAGGTAGCTCATACTAGCGAAGGAATTCCCCGTCTCTCCCCACCTAGTTCTATTCTCACATCTTAGCCAGGGATCATATCCCTAAGCTCTGATACCAACTGTGACACCCCCAAAATTAGGTATACATCACCCATCTTTGGTCGTCAGATACATGGTACAAAATACAAACACAACTTACTAATACAACTGTCGGGTACAATACGACAAAACATAACTGTGAGTTTGAATACAATTATTGTCTACTAGAGACTATACAAACTCAAAAGGAGTCCTCATTACAATTATTATCACATTATTTAATAAAATAGTGAGGATTACTAATACTATCATCTGGTCCATCACTCCGTTTCCTGACTTGTCCCAGCTATATTCTCATTTTCTGAAGAGAACAGTGAAAGAAAGGGTGAGCTCAACTAGCCCAATAAGAAATATTATGACTAAGATAATACTGAATAAATTATCATTAGCCTTCAACAGTGTTAAACTGATAAAATATAACGAACATCAAGTTTAACTGCAGCGGAACAAGAAATCCATTAAAAGAGTCAAGTAGAAAATAAAATCTACTATCTTCTATGATTTAAAAGGTTTTTCAACACTGTTATCGCTGGGACTCAGCTTAATAAAATAACCCACATCATCGAATCACCCCTGCACTACGGTCAAGGATATTCGTGTATTCATTAATGGTCATGATCATGTCAACAACTGTCCATCAATGCACTACGGGCCAATGATGACTTTTATCACATCATTTGTAGCATTACGGTCATGATTATACCGAATAATCCCTGGTCATAATCATACCAAGTCCATCTATGCACTACAGGCCACATATGACTTTCAACATTTTATAAACATGAGGATAATGACAATGATATAAGAATTCAATAAAACAAGTTCAAGAATTAATTTATCCAAGAATTAACAACGTCCAAATTGTCAACATGATACTGCTTTGTGGAGTAAAATTCAAGAATGCTTAGAAGAATATTTTCATGAAAAGATACTGGATGAATCACAATTATCAAGGATATTCCACTAATTTCATGGAGTATAAAAGTTAAAACTTAACCAACTGAGTATAATAAAGAATAGAATAATAAAAGAAATCACCCGGCATGCGATAGACCGCACAGACAGATTATTCCAATAGAATAATAAATAATGGACCCGGGTCCGGCGTAAACGTACAGATAAGATATTCCGACAGAATAATAAATAATGAACCAGGTCAGGCGTAAACGCACAGAGACAGGATATTCCGACAGAATAATAAATAATGGAACCAGGTCCGGTGTAAAACACACAGACAGGATATTCTAACAGAATAATAACAAGACGGAACCAGGTCCGGCCTAAATGCGCAGACAGGATGTTCCAACAGAATAATAGAAGAATGTCACCAAGTATAGGGTAGACCGCGTATACAGGTTATTCCAACAGAATAATAAGAAATAGAATAACAACAGTTCTCTTCATGAATAAGAAAGAATAACACCCCTTACCGTTTTAAAGAAGAACTGAAATAAGGAAGTAGTTAAGTAGCAGAATACTTTTCTTCTCTCTCTATAGTTTCTCTCTATAATTTCTCTCTCTAGAGTTCAGTGAATTCGTAAGAAATAATGAAGGAATGAGCTGCTATTTATAGAAAAATAGAATGCATAGTAACTAATTCATGAACGATCCAGATTGATTACTTTAATCTGACGGTCCATATTTAAAGAAAAATCTTTTAAATAAAATATAATATATTCTATTTATAGAATAACTTTAATAAAGTATTCTGTTTTATATAAAAAGATATTTCTGTTTTATTACGTTAATAATACAAATAAAACAAAACTTCATTATCGCTAAATAATTCATATTATTAACTGACAATAATTGAATCAAACTGAGTGACTTCTCACATAAGCATTAATAATCAATACCGTGTGCTACTATGCAACCACACGTATTACTGTACTTTTACTACCGAGTAGTTCAACAGTATCAATGGTAAAACTTCCGTCGTTATTTTTAATAAAATATTTTTGTCGTTTTCTCAATCTGACAATAATTTCGTTGTGGGGTTCACCAATGATTGTGCCGTTGTACGAATATTTCCTGTTAAAACGAATATTCTCCGACCAATCGAATATTATATAACAACTTGAGTACTTTGTAAAATTTATAAATATTACCCACAACTTTAACATTATATCAAATTAACTCCATAATATTCAAAAATGATATTTATAGAAAATTCATCTTTATTTATAAAAGTTGGGGCTTTACACTCTCTCCCCAACCCTTTCCCCACATTTATCCCGATTTTGAGTACGATTCTAATTCTTCTCGTTCGAATCTCGTTAAGATTATGTTCCTGATGATGATCTTCATGAAAATTCGATTTCAGATTCCTTTTTTGATTCCTTGAATGAGAACTTTGGGTTAAGTGTTAGTGGTTCAGATGGCGTTGAGTAGGATATAGGGTTTGGGTTTGGGGTTTTGACTCTCGGGAAGATCGATGGGTTAACGGGTATTTCGGCCCAAGATTTATTTTTGTGGTTCCCTGTCAGCGAAATTCAGGTTGATGTTCCAAGTTCTGGATTAATTTACTTTGATGCCAGTGTTGTTTCTAAGCAATTTTCTCTTTCTTCCTTTGAAACTCCTAGGGATTGTTTGGCTGTTCAGTTTCCAGATCTTCAAGGTGTTAGAAGCATTACTAAGCCTGCTGCTTCTAAGGTTTTTCTTCCTTCATTGCTCAATTCAGGGTTCTAGATTATAAAAACTGAAAATTATGTGTTAAAGTTTATTGAAGTTACTGATTTTGATGAGAAAAGTTATTGGTGTGTGTTTGGGTGCAGGAAATTTATGCTCTTTTTAAACTCTAATTCGATTTTAATGATGGATTCGAGTTTAAATTGTGACAACCCCAAAATAGGTCCATTCCATCCAACCTATTCTGAGTCGCCAAATATATGGAACAAAAAATATCTACAACTTTATTACAACAATTGTCGTGCAAAATACAACAACACATATGCTGTGAATTTGGATACAAATATATACCAAATGTGACTCATGTTCCAACCGTGGACATCACCTCACAATGACACCTTACATAAAGGTATAGTCAAAAACTGTTTTAGAAATTAGAATCTTTGGAAAGTGCTCAAGGAAACCTTCGTATATGGGAGGCCACGCGTCTAGGTTATGATAGATATCATATGGCCACAGAATTATCCTTGGTTGACCCAATAGACCCCAAAGAAAAACGAGAAGATTACTATCATATTCTTCCCAATGGTGAGTCTTCTCTTGACTTATCATTATCTCCATTGTCTTTAATCATGAATTATACTTCAAACAAACACCAGGATTATATAGGTAGTGCCCATAGATATACTCAGCAAGTGGATGAGCACAACCCTGTCTTATGATGACACGAGGTTGTATGTCATTAGACATTTTATATGATAGTGACAAAATACCCTTCCAACGTTGGGTTCGCCTCACCCTATTTTCTTCACCAAATATAACTACTAAATGATGACCACCGTTCTATTCCCTTGTTACCCCCGCTCGACCCAGCTACACTCTTATTACCTGAAAGAAATTGTGAAGCAAAAGGGTGAGCACAACTAGCTCAGTAAAGAATATCATGACTAAAGATAATTAAATTATCAATAGCCTTCATCAATAATAAATAAGAGATTTATAACATATGGTAAATGATAAAAATTTCAACTATAGTTGCAGCGGAACGAGCAATCCATTAGAAGAGTCAAATAGACTATAAAGTCTATTATCTTCTCCATGTTAAAAATCCACCAATAATGTTTTATCCATGTAACATCAATCAACAGTTCTGGTTCACAATCATATAAATAACTCATAATCATAATTATGATTCTAAATTTTTCTTCGCACCCACGACGAAGAATATTTTCATCACCTGTCTTTACCTGAAACATCAAAGATCATGGTTATACCAAATCACAGTTCATGTTCATAATCATACTAATAAATCTATCTTTGCACTACGGCCAAAGATATTCAACAACAGCTCATCTTTGCAATACAGGCCAAAGATATTCATCAACAGACCATCTTTTAACTACAGGCCAAAGATATTCAACAACAGTTCATCTTTGCACTACGGGCCAAAGATATTTATCAACAATTCATATTTGCACTACAGGCCAAATATATTCATATCTCAAAGAAATATATAATCATTTCAGAATTTATATAAACAATAATTATAACCATGTTGATCAATTCACCTTTACACTTAAGCTTAAGATATTCAATTATAAATTCAATTGTCATGATCATACCAGTCACAATTCAACTTTACACTACAGGCCAAAGAGAACCCTAGTCATGATCATACCAATAATCTACCCATCTTTACACTCAAGTGAAAGAGAATTTCAACATCAGGGTTATAAAAATGTTATATATGATGATAAAAATAATATGATCAACATATAGTTTTAATCTCAAGAGTAATATTCGTAACTCATGAATAGTAAATCGTGAATAGTAACTCATGAATAGTAATCCCGACACAAAAGATAGAAATTCCACAATAAAATCCATACCAATATTTCGGTATAATGATATTGAAAGAATAACATTTCTTAAATTTATAAATAATTTATTTTAATTGTTTACACTTTACTAATATAATGTATTTAATCATTCTAAAATGTCAAACTCATAAGATTTCATCACCAATAACCAAAACCCTTATCAAAAATCTGCATATACCTCATATAGGATTCTCAAGCCATAAAATCCAAATTTTCAATTTTCTTACTTCATATAACATATTTAATTCATTTTCTCATAACTAATCCATTTTCATGAAAAATACCAAATCAGTTCTAAAAATATTTCTTTTTTGGAATTTATCAGAATATAGTCCCATATTGAACATATATTTTTCTTAGATTTTTTAAAATTCATTTACTATTTTTCATATGGCCAAAACCGCCGAATAATTAGACATTTATCATAAATTGTCCTTTTATCCAAAAATTCCAAAATTCACAGAGTACACTGATATTATATAGATATACTTCCAATAAAAATTTTATCAATTTTGGAGTTAACCACAAGGAGTTATAAGTGGTTACTTTTAAAATAGTCTTTTCTCATAAAATTCATAACTCTTAATCTATACATCCAAAAATTACCATTTTTGGACACAATCAATAAAACTCATCAAAATATTATTTCAAATTTTTCCAGAATTTTCTGAAGGTCAGAAAAATTACGAAACTGAAAAACATAACAACCCTTAAAATCCCTTACTATCCCTTATTATCCCTTACCTCAAAAATGCAGTATTTCTGACTTGAATGCAAAGCCGAAGGAAACTTGCACTGAATAACAACTCTCAAAGTATCTAAATACTCACAAAATATGCTTCATAATATAGAGAGAGAAAGAGAGAAAGAGAGAAAGCTTATGTTTCTGGTGTGATTTTCAATTCTAACTTAGCCCTCTATTTATAGGAAAATATTAGCACGCCAAAGCAGACTTAACCTGCAACCTGATGGCTTTACCTGCTACTATTCTCACCCACCATATTTGAATAAAAATCTCAGCACATTTCTTCACCAACCAAGAGTGGGGCCCACCAATTCTAGAATTTTCTACCAAAATGATTAACTCCGAAAATTCAATAATTTCTGAACCAGTCATCTCGTAAAATTCATAACAAATCATACGTTCATTTTTAACGGTTCAAAATTTGTGGACATATACTCAACTTATATATGTATAAAATATCTAAATATTACCACGATCCAACGGTCGGATTAAAAATTATAACCCTCGCAAAATATCTTAAAAACCCTAATTTGATTTTCAATACATCCGTTCCGACAAAAATACAGATAAAACACCTCAACATTAACTCCTTCATTTTTAACCACAAAAATATATCCCCCATTTATATCCACATAAAATAAATATTTTCTTATCATATGAATCAATAATTAATTATTCACAAATAATATTACAGAATCACATTTATGACAACCAGGCCGTTCCCAGGAAAGAGGAGGCTTTCCAATAAGAATTTCTCCTTACTGGCGCGCAATTAGATGACCAAACCTCTCCTTAGACAGAACTTTCTAGACATTGCCAATAATGCTATCTAATAATATTATTCAAATAATATGAATTATTGATCTGATAATGGAGATACTGTGCAGTGACAATTATTGAAACAACAATAATATAAAATATCAACGCAATAATTATTGATTCAATAAAATAAAATATTGAACAGTAATTACTGTAACAATTATTCAGTAGTGTCTTCTTACGTAAGAATCAATAATTTTAAAAATACTGTGCAATACCGTGTGCTACTGTGCAACTACGCGTATTACTGTATTTTAACCACCAGGTATTCCAACATTGTTAACGGTAACAACTACGCCGTTATTTATAAAACTCAAATTTGTCATTTTCTTCATCCGACAGTTATTTGTTATGGGGCCCACAAATAGCTGCGCCGTCATACGAATATTCTCCGACAGAAAGAATATTCCACGATCAAACGAATATTCCCCGACAACAATGATTATTTTATAACCACTTGCGTATTTTTGAAAAAAATTCATATATCACCCGTAACTTTAACTTTTATCAATTTAACCATTTACTGAATAGTAACTATAAGAAAAATTGAATACTTTTATTTCATAAAATTCGGGGTCTTACATAAATGGTCTTCGAGTTGCTGGAATTAAATCAGATTCAGATATCGAAGACAATACAGATAGGGCTAATGATACAGATGGTGATTTGGGTTTGTCGGTTCTTTGGAATTCTACCTCTATGTTGGAATTGTTGATCGATTTGATTTTCTCAAACCTTCTTCGCCAAAATCGTTGAGCAGTTTATGATTCTCAAATCTAGGGCTTTTTTGATCCATTTTGGGGTTTGTTTTTGATAGATTGTTATTGTTATTGTTTTTTGAAGTTTTTGATTTGTTTTGTATGGACTGTGAGCATTTTACCCTCCATTATATCAGATTTGTTTAATCCATAATTAAAAAATTATTTTTTTTAGCCACATCAGCTTCCTATGACCCCACACAAATAGCCACGTCCGCAATTTCTGACGTGGCAGACTTAATTTGTTGCAATTGAAAAAAATTAATAGTTCAATTATGTAATTGACAAAATTAAAAAGTGAATCACTGAAATTTAATATGTCCTATAATTTAGGATACTAATTCATATTTAAGCCTAAATATTATTAATAGCACTTTTGGCATATTTAATCATTTTATTGTTGTTTTATCTAAAATTGATAGTACTTTGTCAACTAAAAACATAAACGTGGAGTTAAAATAAAAAAAAATGAGATTTATAGAACACTAATATGAAAAAAAAATTAAATTTTAATTTAGAATTAATCTCATATGAGACATGTAAAAATATTAAAAATTAAAAATATATGTAAAAATAATAATTTTTTTTCCATAATTAAGCTTTTAGAGGCTAAAGATGTTGAAAATGACCTCAATACCCATAGTTGCTTTATAAATAGATTTATAATATAAATAAGAAATTAATAATTAAGGTCTTTTGTTATTTGCAGAGGTATTAAATTTTATATTTCAAAAAATATCTCAAATGTGTCATTATAATATTGATTCGATAAATCTTATGTGATTGACGGTGTAATAAATTATTATTAAAATATTCATTGTTAACATTACTCTTGAACAGTTGGTTTATGTTTTTTCTCATATATTTTACCCAAAAATAAAAAACAAACAAATAAAGAATTCCACGAGGGGCATATACGTAAAATCAATCCTTCCGCGGTTGTGACCTATATTTGAATTTCAAAAGATTGCTTCCGTTGGACAAAAGTGGGAGAGAGGTCGACACCACCAAGGGGTTATATAATCGGGATCAAAAATATCCGCCATTCCGACGAGCACTAATATCCCGTAGATCTAGATAGAGAGATAGAGAAAATGGAGAAATCATCAGTGTCGGCCATGGATGCTTTCGAGAAGCTTGAGAAAGTAGGCGAAGGAACGTACGGGAAGGTTTACAGAGCGAGAGAAAGGGCTACCGGCAAAATTGTAGCCCTGAAGAAGACGAGACTCCACGAGGACGATGAAGGAGTCCCTCCCACCACTCTCCGTGAAGTCTCCTTGTTGCGTATGCTTTCGAGGGATCCCCACATTGTCAGGTTTATACTACTAATTTCTCTGGTTCTAGGGTTTCGCAATTATTTGTTGAGTTTCCTAAATTACGCACATTGATATTGTTGAACTCCTCTTTTGCTGTTATAAGGTTTTAATTGGTCTCAATTTCACAGCGTTCCTTACCTGGATTCATGTCTATGAAGTACCGAATTGAGAAATTTTCCTTTTCTTTAGTTGATTTTGTTAATTCATTCTTTTAATAGGTTATGGTTACCCCCAATTTTACTTGGCCTATTTTGTACCAAATTGAGAAATTTTCGATTACTAGTGTTGATTTTGTCAATTCGTTCTTATACTAGGTTAGGGTTTCCCCCAATTTTACTGTTTAGATGCATTTGATCCCCCTCCCCACCCGCCAATAGAAAAAGAAAGATCTCAGTCTCACTTTTAATTGCGCTAACTAAATGTTTGTTTTGGTTTATATTATAGGTTGATGGATGTCAAACAAGGCCCGAATAAAGAAGGGAAGACAGTTTTGTACTTGGTATTTGAGTACATGGACACTGATCTCAAGAAATTCATCCGAACTTTTCGTCAAACTGGGGAGAACATTCCCTCAAAAACCATCAAGGTACAGAGGAGATTGGAGTTTATCAGTGATGGAGCTTCCTGAAATATGGTGGGGAAGTTGGTTATTTAACTATTTTTTCTTCTTGAATGCAGAGTTTGATGTATCAACTTTGTAAGGGGGTTGCATTCTGCCATGGTCATGGTGTATTGCACAGGTAATTAGTTGGTACTCGTTAATTTCATTCTTTTGGCATGCTTTTTTCCCATTGCTGAACAATATTATTGTAGTACTTTCTAGTCTTAGTTAACAATATTTCTCTCACTGGTTTAATTCAGGGATCTTAAGCCTCACAACCTTTTGATGGACCGAAAGACCTCAATGCTTAAAATAGCAGATCTTGGACTGGCCAGAGCATTTACTTTACCTATTAAGAAGTATACACATGAGGTATTGGTGCTTGCTTTGTTTGTTCTTACTTCCTTTTTCTAATTAAACCACGAGTGAATACAAATTTTTACAGTTGGTAATGCTTTACTTATCATCACCTATTGTAGATATTGACTCTCTGGTATAGAGCTCCTGAGGTCCTTTTGGGAGCTACCCATTACTCAACAGCAGTGGACATGTGGTCTGTTGGCTGTATATTTGGTACAATTCCCCTTCAATAATCGTTAATATAGTATCAAATTTGATATTGGATATATTGATTGTAGTTATAAACTTGTAAATTTTCCTCTTCTTGATTTGAACTCTAGCTGAATTGGTGACAAAGCAAGCTCTATTCCCTGGAGATTCTGAGCTGCAGCAGTTGCTTCACATTTTCAGGTTTATAGAGATATAATTTGCTTTCATCTGTGTGCCTCCTATATTGCTATCAGTTGTCCTAACTGTGTCTAGTCCTGGGAATACCATTGCAGGTTATTGGGCACCCCAAATGAAGAAATGTGGCCAGGAGTAAGCAAGCTAATGAACTGGCATGAATATCCCCAGTGGAAACCTCAGCAAATGTCATCAACTGTCTCTAATCTGGATGAAGATGGCCTAGATCTGTTATCTGTAAGCTTTTCAGCCATTTTTCCCCATTAATCTTCTGGGTTTTCTGCTAAATTATAGAACTTATGCTTCTTAATTGTTTCTGGGCTTTGCAGCAAATGTTGCAGTATGAACCATCTAAAAGGATCTCAGCAAAGAAAGCAATGGAGCACTCTTACTTTGATGATGTAGAGAAGGCCTCACTTTGAATGTGATCCAACCATGCAGCTGAATTAATTCATGTACTTCCATATAGGGAATGCTGTTTCCAAGATCTAGTACTAGCTTTGTAGTGAATGGTTGTCATCTATTGCTTCTCTCAAGCATTCTTTAATCATGTCTAGAAGAATTGTCTTTTATCTCTACTCTTTTGGCTTTCTCTAATGGTAAAATCTATTTACTTACCGAATCAAAAACTTAATGTTCTCGTCTCTATTGCCGTTTGAGCTTAACATTAAGCTTTTTATTTGCCTTTGCCTTCTAATACACTACAAAAAGTTGGATGTGTACTTTTCCACTGTAAAAATGTTTAACATGTAAAACAGTGCATATACTTATTACATGTAAACGAAGAGGTTCTTTAAGGTAGAGACATTATCATTCCATTCATTCATTTCTCACTTGCATCAGATTCACGAGTCTCCTCCCGTCTTTGATCTCAAATCTCAAATGTAGCATTGATTAAGCAAAGCTAATGAACTTACATTATAAGCCACATGAAGAAAGTTGAACCAAAAAGTAAGAGATCTACTCAAGCTAAATCGAAAATTCTTAGCTGATAAAAGAGCATATCTCAACCATATTTTTTTTCAGTTAAGTGAATGAAGTATGAAAAAAGGTTTCATGTAAGATAAATAGATTCTTTCCCATAGACTCGTAGCATTCACTTGTTTATCACCACGTGTAAGAGAATCTGTGTTCCTTTACCAGACCATGGAATGTAATTTGAGAATCTATGAAATCAAGCAACCAGCCACATGAAGAAAGTACACCAGAGGGTAAGTGATATCGAAGCAAACACATAAGTCCATAGCATGATAACAGAACATTCAGTTTGACCAGTTCTGAACAACTGCGTCATTGTGCCTGCAACATGAAACAGACGATTCAAAACGCATGTAGATTTTATTTTTAGCTCTTTAAACCTTAGAAAGTATGACGAAGCAAGAAATTCTATTAGGCAATAAGATAGGCCATTCGCAACTGTCTCGGCTCACTCCATTATTAGTCTAGTGTTTATCTGGTTACTACGGTTTGTAGCTTTTGTAGTGGTAGCATTTGATGAGCTTGGACTTCCAAATGCACCAAACTCACCGCGCTATTTTTGTTGTAGTGTGTTTGATGCCCCAAAAGCTTCGTTTGAGAGTTAAATAAACTTCGTTTGAAAAAAGTGTTTCCAGTCTAACAAGATTTTAGTGTACGTTTGAACTTATACACTCTAAATGCCCTCCAACCATACAAGCACTTAATGCAGCATACCTAACACTAGATTCCACAAAAATAAAAGGATATGCATTTAATCTACTAGCAAAACACATTACAAAAATATTTTGAAGAAGAAAGAATGTTAAGAAGAATGAAGATGTGCACTTAGACAGGATAAACTTCTGTCTCTTAATCCTAGTGATGACTGTACCTATGTTCATCGCAGGTGGAACTGCAAACTGAATCAAAAGAACAAACTGGTACAAGGGATCTGCCTGTACCAAATTAAACCGCAGTGCACCTCTAACAATCATAATGCCTATTAATGGCAGGGCAATATAACGAGCAACTATGATGCCAATAACCATGGATTTCTGAATTCCTGATGCTCGCAAACCTGAACAAAAATAAAAAGAAGCATCAAACACTTCGTTTGTTCAGAAGATATTCCAACCTGAAGAAAGTAGCACAGTTATTATCAGTTGTTACCTTTAAGAAGATTCGCTCCAATTATCAGAGTGAGAAGTGGGATAGCTCCGTCCCTGCAGTTTATGGAGTTAAGGTACAGAATGATTCAATAAGAATAAAGGAACAAATAAACATGAAAGTGGAAATTGTTGAGTTGGACTCAAGTGAGGTCCAAACTTGACCATAAATGCCAACCCGTGGATAATTACTGTCAAAATGCAAATTCTATTTAGCTCGGTTGTTCCAAACCTAGTCATGGGTATATAATCTAAAAATTTATCTATAAATGAGAGCCTCAGTGGTTCATTCGTGGAATACTTTAAGTCGAGTAATGAACAGAAAAACTTAACAAAACTAATCTTCTCTAGCTCAATAAAATATTAGATGCCTCTTAATGCCATAAGCAGCCATTTTCGTAACCTTAGTTGAAGGAGTACAATTCATATGCATTCATAAGTAAGGCAAATGGAACATGGTTCAGATTAAGTAATCAACCCACTATATATGCCAGCTATCACTATTCTTTATCCTAGATTCTGGTGCTCCAGTACAAACCTCGAAATTCAAGTTGTCTAATATTAATCTAATTTATTTAAAGCAAGAAAAGTGCGGTAGAGCTTTCACCCCAGTAAAAGTGTAGAGTCTTCGATTACGCGGAGAGGGGCAGCATCGCCAATCATTGATTTTCTGATTGCAGGTATAAGTCCAACTGTAAACCCAACAATCTGTACAAGAAAAGAGAGTTTTTGAGTTAAGGTTCCACTTTTTGACATTGTTTTTAGTTGAATTCAGTTTTGCACCTTCTTGTTCTTGCCTTTCACATTACTAAGTCGCATATAATCTTACCGCTCCATTGGTCGATGGGGCAAATAATTTCTTCAGATTGAGCTTCCTTGAGAGCTCCACCACACGCTGCTTTATTTTGTTTGTGAATGTCAACTGTCAAAAGATCCATTATTAAAGCCAAATCTCAAACAAGTTTTCTTGTTACTAAAGGAACGTGAATAAAAAAAGTAGAAGAAGAAGCAAGAAACTTTCAAATACACTACAAAAATTCATAGACAATAGGCTGAGAAATGTACACTTCATTTCCCCAATAAATTCAAAATCTTCTCAACTCAATCTGCATAAAAAATAAATCTACATAAAAGCCTTTTTACCTAAAGTTCTATTAGTGCAAGTGTTTCACCTCAGTACACTGCTCTGCCCAAACGGGTCCTTTCTATTTATAATCTGATTTACAACTTTTTTTCTATAAGTATGGGATTACAATTTTTTAAAACTCGGTAGAATTACTTGAATGGGCCTATCCAAAAGAATAGAAAAATCAGTCTTAGATGATGGAATATGCGTATTACCTTTTGGACTATGTCTATAAATCAATAAAGGTATCATAACAACGAGAAAGCGTGTACAAAACCGTGTTTCACTGGAAACTAAAGGTTGATGCAAGAGTGATTTTCCTTCCTTGCATCTGTTCTATATTTCGGTAGTTATGATGTTAAAATTAGCAGTAAAAAGGGAAGGGAAAAAAAATCTACGAAATTGTGCATCAAATTTCCCTACCAAAAAGGTACTAATGAAAAGATAAAGAAACACGGAAATAAACAAGAAAGATTTAAAAGCAGTAAATAACCTGAGGTTTTTCATCAAATCTAGTGCAGGGCAATGCATTTGCATGATCTTCAGATGCAATTAAGTCTTTTGGAGAAAGTAGTGGTTCAGTGAAACTCTCTGGTTGTGCGATGGATGATTCACTAGTAGACTTACAGACAGAGGAGCCATTTACTCCTTTTGAACTCGATTGTGCAGAGATCCGAAGGATATTATACACATAAACCCACAGACAAACGGCTCCTAGCTGCAATGCAACAACAGCAACATGGAAACATTGCAATAAGTAACTGGTGAAATAAAAAGTCATAATATGTATGCTTAATGGAAATTATGGTAACAAAACAACTTTTGAATCTTACGCAACACATTTGCTTATTCAGAACTGCAGGCAAAAGAAACTGTTTTTACATGTAGATAGCTGTTTCTACCTTTCAGAATATTCCTTACATGTGCTCAGCCTTACATTGACATGTTGCGACAGTTTATCAATGAAAACTTCTACTGATTATACATAAATATGTCATTCCTAAAATGTTTCAGAATTCACATTATGCACACATTGCTTCTCCCTCCGGTCATGTTTGAAAGTCCACACCCCTCCCCCCACCCCAAAAATAAAATAAAAAACATAATGATTAACATATATATATATATTTGTATTTATATATATATTAAATAATATATATATATATATATATATATATATTAACATATATGTATATATACACACACACACACACACACACACACACACACACACATATATATATATGTTAACTCCAAGTTAAGTAGGGAGACATACTGCCATTGAAAGTGAAGCATAAGCCAGTGCATATGTACTACATATATCAGGATCTCCAAAAGGTGTTCCTTTCTCTTTACAAACTGCTGGGAGAATAATCATGAGAATGTTGCCCAGGTTCCCTGTATTCACCAAATGAATAAAACTATTTATGAACCACTTTTAGTTGTGCCTAGGACCATACAGTTCCTACAAAAAAAAATACAGATGATTGTGGATGCAGCTATTTTAGCCACGATTTGAGAAACATTCATTCCTTGAATTGTTTTTTAGGAAGTATCCTTAGACTGGAGTCTTTGTAGCAAATGATTGATAGTTTAATCACTTTAATACTTAATTTCCATGACTAACTTCTGTATCTATTATTTAATTCTATAAGCATAGGTGCGTATACATGCCTCAAAGTTTCAATTAACCATAAATCAAATCATATGTAGTTCTACTACTTGCCTAAAGGTATTACGATTTCCTGGATTCTATATTACTCGAAGCATCAATTCAAGTGACATGTTCAAGAAATTCAAATCATAAGTAGTTACCTGCAGCACAACAACCTATAACAAGGCCTCGTAGATGTGGTGGAGGTCTTGTGAGTAGGTTAACAACCCATCCAAGCACGGAACCAACTATAAATGTGATGAGGATATTTATAGGCATGAACCACCTACAATAAAACAAGAAAGCAAGGCAACTAAAAATGGGATAAATAAACTTATACTATATCTTTCAAGTTGACATGATAGCAAAAGGAACTCACATCTTAACAAAGTTTTCATATGTTATTGTTTTCGCCAAATTGCTACTAACAAGTGCTGGATTGAGCACATAAAATACAATCTGTTCACAATAGAAAGCATGTCAGTTATGTCAAAATGAAGAAATCAGTTAATCATTCATTCGAACAAGAATCTTGTATAGAAATTGCTCAAGATTTTCATTGAGCGTAGAATACAGGAGTGGATGGAGTAGGATAATTAGTGGAGCAAGAAAAGCTTGAGAGAAGGGAGTTAGATTTTGAGTGACAGAAATGGAAAAAAACTTCTTTTTGAGTGCAGAAATGGAAAATTAATTTAATGGATGAAAAAAACTTCTTTTTTTTGGCGGAAAACTAATTTAAAGGAGCAGTCTTTACAAGGATAACCTTAGCTAATGTAGCTCTTTTATATAAAAAAGAAATGAATTATAGTTTAATTGATAAAAAGGAATTTTTACACTTGCATTGGAAGTATTGCTATATTGTTTGTCTATTATTGTACATAATCTCATAGGATGATGAACCTGAGTTTCCCAACAATTCGAAAATTTCATTCTATCTATTTCCGTATCTCACTATGGTAACCTACTTATTTCAAGCTAGTTCTAGTGTTCTTATGACTTCTCTAGCCAAATCAGAAAGTTTACAAGCATCAAAATATGCTTTGCGCACTAGGTCCAGTCCTCTGATGATCAAAAGCAATAAATTTTTTGCAGAACTAAAGCTAATATATAGGACTAAAAAAAATACAGAACCAAGTTTTCCTAAAATTTATTTAATTGACCACAAAGAAATGTGGGAGATAATTTTTTATCCAGACCAAGTTGGAAAGAAGAGACATGCACTTTGAGCTTCATCAGCATGTAATTTCTGATTATATAATCAATACTTTAAAGGAAATGAAGTACAACTCTTACACTGTTTAAATGCTTCAGCGCATCCTCCTCCCCAAGTAGATTGATAGGGTCTAGTGCAAGAAATGACCCAACTGCAGTCACTAATAGCACCTTTAGGACCGGCATTGAAGAAGCAACAAAGAGGTTTAAAATTCCCATTTTCAAATTTTCAACCTCTTTGTCCGGGAGAGAGTGCTGTGCTTGATCAATAGGCCTTTCTTACCATAACTTTCTGGTAATACATCAGCACCTAAATATTAGAGGCCGTTTTCAACACCCCCACCCCCCAAATGGAAATTGATTCAGTCCATTGTTGTTGTTTTTTTCCAATTTATTTTTATCAAACAGTTGATGGTCAATCCATTGAAAGATATGCATGAAACTGAAACAAATACTACAGACCACATATTTTAACCACACCAAGAATTAGAAGCTCTAATTAAATTCACAGTGAGCTCAGATTACCATATATACCATCAAAACTTTTGGGGCCAAAACAAAGGTTTCATGGAAACTTTTAATACCCTGCCTGCGTTCATTCTGCCTACCAGTACCAAGTAGTATCATTCTAAATCATGGTTCCAAAAAACAAATAAACAAACAAACAAACAAATGCCTATTGCTTTTTAACATATATAACGTTTTTGGTATTCCGCGTAACCAGGTCACCAGTATTCCTGTTAACCATGGCAAAAAAAAAAAATAAAACCCAAAAAAACTTACTAAATCCATAATATAATATATAATCAAAAGAATTTAAAATAAAGTTCAACCCAGTTGAGAAGACAACAAAATAAAATAATTCAAGGGACAAAAAGATAATTTAATAAAGGAATCACCAGCATGAGTAGTAACAGAAGCAATTCTTCTTCCAGCAAGAAATGGGACAGAAGTGAAAGGCTATTTGGTATGATAAAAGCACCGCCACTCCAATAGTAAGTCAACAATAAGATGTATAAAGAAAAGGGGTAGGAGACAAAATTGATATGCTAAGCTTAACATCCAAGCGGTGGTTATTTAGAATTGTTGAATGCATGAACCATACACGTAGACACGTAGTATGCCCAAAAGGTCCCAAAAAGGAACTCACAAGTAACTAAAATAAAATAATAACAGTGTCACAATAGGTACATACATACCTAAAAATTACTCGCTTCGTCCTCGAAAAGCGTACAAAATATAATTTACACATATATTAAGAAAAATTAAAATATCATTTACGTGTAGAAATTTTGAAGCGTCTGGTGGTAACTATTTTATGTGTAGTGGTCGTGGTATTTATCGGTAAAATGAAAGATGTTGAGGTTATTTTTCAAAACCTTTTATTATTTATGTATAGGATTGTAGTTTATAATAACCTTGAGGGATTTATCAGCAATTATTTTTGAAAATAAAACTTCATTTACTTGCTTGCAATTGTCAAATTCTGGAGTACAATTTTTAGGGACTGATTAGTGATTAACATCAAACTTGGAGATTGGAATCGTAGTTATGGTAAGAGATATAAACAAATTAGTAACTTTTACACATTTTTCACGTGGTAGGTAATATATTGTTGTGAATCGTAGCCATGCAATAAATTTGATTCATATTTAGAGGCCGACAAAAAATTCATTTATGTGGAATTACTTTTTTAATATAATATTTCTAGAATTGAAAATTACTTGTAATATAATAATATGTTAAAATTGATTCATATCGAATCCTGTCATTGTTATGGGGCCGGATGGACTTGTAGTATTAAGTTCAGTGACACATCCCACCTACCTACCCCAGCAAATCTGCAATAATTTTGATTCATATTGAGAAGCCAACAAAAATTGCAGTTATGCGGAATTACTTATAATATACTAATGTTCTAAAATTGAAAATTAATAGTTTTATGCCTCCGACTGGAAGGAGTAATATTTTTATAAGTTGATTCATATTCCCGAAAGCATGGGTGATTGGTAACACTGATATTTTTACATGTTAAAATAATATTTTTATTATGAAAATATTAATTTTTTATATAAAAATATAAATTCTCTTAAATAAAACGAGGTGAGACGGCAAACAAAAAAAATTAATCTATTATGCTATTACATAAAATCACTCATATATATATTTTAATGATCCACGTATAAAATAAATCACGTGAATTATTAAAATATACATATAAACGATATATAAACAATTTTATACGATAATAAATTTATTTATTAATCAAACCTACCACCATCAGTCATTCATTTCAAACGAAAAGTTTATTTATTTATTGCCTATTAATCTGTCATAACAAACGGAAAGGTGATGGTAGTAGGTTTGATCACGATGACTATGAACCATGAAAAATATTCTATATATACACATCATGACAGACCAAAAGGTTATGGTAGTATGTTTGATTACGATGACTATGAACCATTAAAAATATTCTATATATACACATCATGTGGACCTATAGTATAGTTAAGGGTGTAAACGAATCGACTCGATCTGAATATTAAGTTGTTCAGATTTAGTTCACAAAATTTTTTGAGTATAAAATAATGTTCGATTGAGGCTCATTTCGCTACCGAGTCGAGCACGATTCTGAATCGAGCTCGAGCAGTTTGAACTTTTTGAACGAATATGATCCGAGTATCAATAGAAAATTATAATTTGAAGAGGTTCGAGTAATTTATCGAACTTTAAAATTTGCTCATATTTGACTCATTTATATTTCGAGTCAAGCTCGAATCGAACTTTTAATCGAGCGAGTACGAATCGAGCCCAAACTGTTTGCTCATTTTACAGCCTTAAGTATAGTATATTTTATTCATGTTAAATAAATATTGATATCTTTTCTATTCTTATAACAATATGAGTGAACCTGGAGTACAATATCTTTATCTTTTATTCATACTAAATAAATATTGATGTTTTTTTGTTGAGATGTGGTTATTTGGGTCTAGCCATGGTGCAGCCTAATCTATTTAATGGTCCGGATCTGGTGATGACCAATATGTATTTATTATGACAGTAGAAGAGTCCTTATTAAAATAGGATTGTGTTTCCTTATTTGGAGAGATAAGGAATCATTTTCCTAGTGGGATGCAGGTGGAAGTTACTTCTATATATATGGCTACAAGTTAGGGTTTAAGGGAGGACAACAACACAAATACATAACTTATACTCTCAATATTATTATAGTGGATTACTCTCTCTCTCCGTAGTTTTTTCCCAATTGAATTTTCACGTAAATTCTTGTGTTCATACTTTATATTTATTTATTTATGTTTATGTGGGTGTGTTTCATGAGTTTGATTTCACAACAATTACTCCATCAACCGTTGGCGCTATTTTGGCCTGTCCTTTTGGGTGATTTCGCCAGGCGTACAAAATCGGGCGTTAACATTGACGCCGTCTGTGGGAACGTTTTAATATTATTAAAATCACCGATTCGTCAAGAAGGAGAGTCAACACATAAAGCTAAGTTATTCTCTTTTATCAAATTTACAAAATATATGTGCAATATGCGTTGAGCCTTCTGTTAGTAATATGTTCATGCTAATTAAAATTTTAGCATCACTTTACATGTATACCTATTATGTTTGTTAATTCATATAG
The DNA here is from genome assembly GCA_016801055.1 of Panax notoginseng. Taxonomy (NCBI): domain Eukaryota; kingdom Viridiplantae; phylum Streptophyta; class Magnoliopsida; order Apiales; family Araliaceae; genus Panax; species Panax notoginseng. Next base: position 10,523,872 of record CM029018.1, on the reverse strand, counting down.
GATGGACATCCTGAGCAACATGATTTAAAAGTTCTCTTTTATGCCTAATAAGTATTAACGTGCACTGATGCCTTGTATACTTATATGCCTAGGGTCATGCTCAGGTAATTTTCCAATGAAGAATTATAATTTAAAAGGAATGGGTGTTGTAGTCGGCTTACTGAACCCATAGGAGCAGAGCCCACCCACTTCTCACTCGTTTAACCAGGCTGATTGCGAGTCAAAATTGGGACCCCTTCCCTGCTTGATCAACCGCCACATGGGTCCACTGAGGCAATATATTTATTTTACCAAGACCGATCAGATCCGGAAAAAGGATAGTTACCCACTGCTGCTAGTTCGTTTGAACCTAGTCCGGCTAGGTGGATGATGAACGAGGTGCAGGTCGTGGATTTGCAGACAAGGGCAGAGGTCATATGTTTACTAAAACTGGAAGGTTCTCGTACATCTCAATGCTTGGCAGTCCCTATCTTTGAATCCGAAGATGCTGAATCACACGCACAGTTCAAGCAATATGAATACCGAGTGAACTTGAGTTTAATTTCGATAACAAGCCTCAGATAAAATATGTGTGGCTCTTAATTTTCACAAATGGAGGGGCCGGAGCGAGCAATCACCTCCACATATTAAATAAAAGGTTTCGTTGACCTTTGTCACTATCAGTATCTGCCGACCACATGGGAACAGATGAAATTAGATATGAAGTCTGATCGAAGTCTCTCACAGAGGTCGGGACGGATATTATGGCGGCATAAGGTCGGAGGGGTTATAAGGTCGGACAAACGTCCTTCGAGAAAGCTTTGATCTCCCGAAAGGATGAACATATAAATTCCGAGGATAAAAGTCCCAAGGATAAAAGTCCCGAGGATATAAATCCAGAGGATAAAAGTCCCGAGGATATAAATTTCGAAGATAAAAGTCCCGAGGATAAAAGTCCCGAGGATAAAAATCTCAAGGATATAAATCCCGAGGATAAAAGTCCCGAGGATAAAAGTCTCGAGGATATAAATCCCGAGGATAAAAGTCCCGAGTATATAAATCCCGAGGATATAAATCCCGAGGATAAAAGTTCCGAGGATAAAAGTCCCGAGGATATAAATCCCGAGGATAAAAATTCCAAGGATAAAAGTCCCGAGGATAAAAATCCCATGGAGACTTTTTGAATAGTCTCTTATAAATAAGTTTCTTATAAATAAGAGACTGGGGGACAATGTTGGGATAAGGAGGTTTAATTAGGACTCCTATTCCTAATGGGATGCAGTAGTAATAAGGTTGGTTCGGTTAGTTCGGTTGGTATAAGGTTGGGTCTTTATAACTTCGGTTGGTTCGGATGGTATAAGGTTGGTTCGGTTGGTATAAGGTTGGTTCTTTATCTTCGGTTGGTATAAGATTGGTTCGAATGGTATAAGGTTGGTTCGGTTGGTATAAGGTTGGTTCGGTTGGTATAAGGTTGGTTCGGTTGTGATAAGGTTGGTTCGGGTTGTATAAGGTTGGTTTGGTTATGATAAGGTTGGTTCGGTTGTGATAAGGTTGGTTCTTTATATTTTTTGGTTGTGATAAGGTTGGTTCTTTATATCTTCAGTTGTGATAAGGTTGGTTCGGTTGTGATAAGGTTGGTTCGGGTTGTATAAGATTTGTTCTTTATATCTTCGGTTGTGATAAGGTTGGTTCGGTTGTGATAAGGTTGGTTCTTTATATCTTAGGTAGTGATAAAAGAAAATTGTTTATCTATCTTATGAGTTAACAAGAGGAGTGGGGCGACGATATTGGGAGACAACAATTTTAGTTCGGTACATGAAGTTCGGGCGTGATGTTTTTGTTGGGATATATTTGTATAGTCTCTCATATATAAATTTCTTATAAATAAGAGACTGGGGGCAATGTTGGGATGAGATTATTTGGGTCTAGCCATGGTGCAACCCAATCTATTTAATGGTTCGGATCTGGTGATGACCCATATGTATTTATTATGACAGTAGAAGAGTCCTTATTAAAATAGGATTGTGTTTCCTTATTTGGAGAGATAAGGAATCCTTTTCCTAGTGGGATGCAGGTGGAGGTTACTTCTATATATATGGCTACAAGCTAGGGTTTAGGGGAGGACAACAACAAAAATATACAACTTGTACTCTCAATATTATTATAGTGGATTACTATCTCTCTCCGTGGTTTTTTCCCAATTGAGTTTTCACGTAAATTCTTGTGTTCATACTTTATATTTATTTATTTATGTTTATGTGAGTGTGTTTCGTGAGTTTGATTTCACAACAATTACTCCATCAACCGTTGGCGCTAATTTGGCATGTCCTTTTGGGTGATTTCGTCAGGCGTACAAAATCGAGCGTTAACATCATCATATATATACTCATTCGTCTCAACAGATGACATATAAGAAACATCTCTTGTAATTCATTTAAATTAAATCATTACCAAACAGGCCATTTATAAAATTTATGTAAGACCCTAACTTTTATAAATAAAGATGAATTTTCTATAAATATCATTTTTGAATATTATGGAGTTAATTTGATATAATGTTATAGTTGTGGGTAATATTTATAAATTTTACAAAGTACGCAAGTTGTTATATAATATTCGATTGGTCGGGAAATATTCGTTTTAACAGGGAATATTCGTACAACGGCACAATCATTGGTGGACTCCACAACGGAATTATTGTCGGATTGAGAAAACGACAAAAATATTTTATTAAAAATAACGACGAAAGTTTTACCATTGTTACTGTTGAACTACTCGGTAGTAAAGGTACAGTAATACGTGTGATTACATAGTAGCACACGGTATTGATTATTAATGCTTATGTGAGAAGTCACTCAGTTTGATTCAATTATTGTCAGTTAATAATATGAATTATTTAGCGATAATGACGTTTTGTTTTATTCGTATTATTAACGTAATAAAACAGAAACACCTTTTTATATAAAACAGAATACTTTATTAAAGTTATTCTATAAATAGAATATATTATATTTTATTTAAAAGATTTTTCTTTAAATATGGACCGTCAGATTAAAGTAATCAATCTGGATCGTTCATGAATTAGTTACTATGCATTCTATTTTTCTATAAATAGCAGCTCATTCCTTCATTATTTCTTACGAATTCACTGAACTCTAGAGAGAGAAACTATAGAGAGAAACTATAGAGAGGGAGAAGAAAAGTATTCTGCTACTTAACTACTTCATTATTTCAGCTCTTCTTTAAAACGGTAAGGGGTGTTATTCTTTCTTATTTATGAAGAGAACTGTTGTTATTCCATTTCTTATTATTCTGTTGGAATAACATATATACGCGGTCTACCCTATACTTGGTGACATTCTTCTATTATTCTGTTAGAACATCCTGTCTGTGTGTTTTACACCAGACCTGGTTCCGTTTTTATTATTATTCTGTTGGAACATCCTGTCTGTGTGTTTTACACCGGACCTGGTTCCGTTTTTATTATTATTCTGTTAGAACATCCTGTCTGTGTGTTTTACACTGGACCTGGTTCCGTCTTGTTATTATTCTGTTGGAACATCCTGTCTGTGTGTTTTACACCGGACCTGGTTCCATTATTTATTATTATGTCGGAATATCCTGTCTGTGCGTTATTCTGTCGGAATATCCTGTCTGTGCGTTTACGCCGGACCTGGTTCCATTATTTATTATTCTGTTGGAATAACATGTCTGTGCGGTCTATCGCATGCATGGTGATATCTTTTGTTATTCTATTCTTTATTATACTCAGTTGGTTAAGTTTTGACTTCTATACTCCATAAAATTTGTGGAATATCCTTGGTAATTGCTGTTCATTCAGTATCTTTTCATGAAAATATTCTTCTAAGTATTCTTGAATTTTACTCCACAAGCAGTATCATGTTGACAATTTGGACGTTGTTAATTCTTGGATAAATTAATTCTTGAACTTATTTTATTGAATTCTTATATCATTGTCATCATCCTCATGTTTATAAAATGTTGAAAGTCATATGTGGCATGTAATGCATAGATGGACTTGGTATGATTATGACCAGGGATTATTCGGTATAATCATGACCGTAATATTACAAATGATGTGGTAAAAGTCCTCATTGGCCCGTAGTGCATTGATGGACAGTTGTTGGCATGATCATGACTATTAATGAATACACGAATATCTTTGGCCGTGGTGCAGGGGTGATTCGATGATGTGGATTATTTTATTAAGCTGAGTCCCAGCGATAACAGTGTTGAAAAACCTTTTAAATCATAAAAGATAGTAGAGTTTATTTTCTACTTAACTCTTTTAATGGATTGTTTATTCCGCTGCAGTTAAACTTAATGTTTATTATATTTTATCAGTTTAACCTTGTTGAAGGCTAATGATAATTTATTCTGCATTATCTTAGTCATAATATTTCTTACTGGGCTAGTTGAGCTCACCCTTTCTTTCACTGTTCTTTTCAGGAAATGAGAACGTAGCTGGGGCAAGTCGGGGAACAGAGTGATGGTTCGAATGATAATATTAGTTAGTAGTCCTCACTATTCTATGTAATAGTGTGTTAATAAATGTAATGAGGACTCCTTTTGAGTATGAATACTCTCTAGAAGATAATATTTGTATTCAAACTCGCAGTTTATATTTTGTCGTATTGTACACGACAGTTGTGTTAGTAAGTTGTATTTGTATTCTGTACTTTGTATCTGATGACCCAAGATGAGTGATGTATACCTAATTTTGGGGGCGTCACAATTTACATGTTAATGCATCTCTAACTATAGTAGCAAAAAATCTTTTAAATTAAAATTTAATGACTTACGTGGTAATTTAAAGAGCATTATTTGTTATTTTATCTCATCGGTCTCTCCAATTCAATTAATGCAGTATTTGACTTAAAACAATAATAATTGATAATTGTACATCAAACAAAATAAAAATGAATTGTACATCAAACTCATCGAGTAAAATAAATATTTTTAGCCTTTTTCATATAATTTTGATTTTTTCAAAACAAAATAAATATTTTGAAGAGACAAGGTCAACTTACCAGTTTTAAAAAGAGAGAATGAGATTGTAGATTTAATGACTAAAATTAGAAAAACTATTAAAGATAATTGTTTTGATGTGATTTATCTATTTTAATATTTTAAAATGGTTGAAAATGAATCAAATGATGTTAGAGATGTTCTAAAAGAAAAAGAAAATTTGGATGAATGGTAGACCACCTCTAATTTTAATATTTTAAGCTTGGTTGGTTTGAATAGTCATAGCGATTAAAGCTACTGCGACTACTGCCCTCAGCTCTTCGTTTTTCAAGAGCACAAGACTGACAATAGTTCACACAATAATAATAAGTTTTACAATAAGTTTAGGCGGATATTATTATTGGACCAGATTATTGGATATTTTTTAAAAATTTTTTTTTGTGATTTTTAAAAAATATATAGTATTTATTTTAATATTTTTTTTACAGAATATAGTATTTTAGGTGTAATCTAAAAACATATAAAAGAATTTATCCAATAATCCGGTTCAATAATAATGTCTCTCTAAAAGGACTCTACGTTTTATCTTCATGCACGTGAATTAAGAAAGTTATTTAATATTATTATTCAAGAATTAAAATTTATATGAAATTTCATCATTATCCCTTTAGGAGAAGTTGAAAACTATTAATATAAGAAAAAAAAATTCTTAGAAAAATGAGAGAAGTTGGGTGATATAGAAAAATAAATAATTTATTTTTCTAAAAAGTCAATTATTATAGAATTATATATGTATTTATTTTTTATAAATGAAATGACAAAAAAATATGAGAGCTAATATTTTTACATAAAAAATTGATATTCCATATGATCTATCATTCTCTCTTGAATCATACCTTCATGTAAAATTATGTAAAAATATCATTTTAACATATAAAGATATCAATTCCCTAATATATTAGCAAAAGAACTTTTGGAAACATAATGGGAACTTGTTTAATTGCATGTTTGTAGTTGCCTAGTTGGTTGTATTGATAGTTTGATACCAAGAAAGGTGGTTACAACTTATTGGGGCAGATCCATCAATTTTTTTCAGCGGGGCAGATTTTAATTATTTTTTTTTGTTAAAATTAAATAAAAAAATTTTAAACTAGTCATAATAATGTTTATAAATTATAATAAATATTCATGATTCAAACTAAAAAAGGAATTTTAAATAAAAAATATTTATATATAATTTAAAGACTAATTTCGGTTACTTGTCGTAATTCAATTTGAATGATTTCCCAAATCTTCAAAGCCTCAAACCAAATTTACTTTCTATATTCAAACAAAACCTTGAATTAATTTCAAAACATAAACTAATTTTGGTATTTATTTTTTTTATAAGTAGAAACAAACAATCCAAAATTTATAATCAGAACACCAAAAATTATACAGAGTCCATTAGTTAGATGCAGAGAAATAAAATGATTATAACAACTATAAATGAGGACTGCTAATGACTCATAGTTATTTTTTATTTTTTTTTCATTATAAAATAAGGCAAAATTATTGTAAGTTATCACAATAAAAGATAAAAACTACTCGGCCAAAATGATCACATTTACAATTGAAGATCAAACAATCAAAAAAAAAAAAAAAACTAAATCAGACCACACAAACAGTAACCATAATCAATCAAATCAATAACAAAAAAATTAAACTTGAATCAAACAATCTCTCATAATTCACACACTGATGAACATTTAAAATTAAAAACTATACAAAAAATACTTAAATGATTTCACCAAATATTAAAATTAAAAAGATTTTTATACTTATATTTAAAATTAATTTATAAAAAAAATTCCTCCCTCTAAATTTATCTTTTCTATTAATCTACATCTTTAAATTTATTAATTTACATATATATCATACCTCTGTACATATAAAAAAAAATCAACATGGGTAACCTGCCTATATTGCCCCATATACAAATATGTCCCTAGGTGGTTAGGTGCATTGCATACGTGACGCTACTATTAGCAGCATTATTTCTTAGCCTCGAGATGAAATTTTAGGATTTGTTTAAATCAATATTACGACAAATAAAATTTATACCATCCATTGTAAACAACGATAATTCAAAAAAAAAATTAAATAATCGCCGTCTTCTATTAGTAATAGTGGATTTTACTAGTGTTAGTAGCGTATGTCATTATATTAATTATTAATAGTTGATTTTACTAGTGTTAGCAGCGCATGTCATTACTAATATAACAAATGACATAATTACATTTGTTATTATTAATAGTGAACTTAATGACAAATTTTTTATTAATTTCGTTTTTTCGTAATCTCGTTATTCGCTACTATTAGTAACAACATGACAAGATTCAATTTGTGACGCCCCTAAAATAGGTATATAACACCCATTTTGAGTCGCCAAATACATGGTATAAAAAGCAAACTACAACTTCAATAATACAATTGTCGTGCAAAATACGACAACACATACTGTGAGTTTAAATACAATTATTATTTTCTAGACAATATCCACACTCAAATAAGTCCTCATTACAATTATTCAAACACTATTTTACAGAAATAGTGAGGACTGCTAAAATATCTTTCTAGAACCATCACTCCATACCTCGACTAGATCCTGCTATGTTCTCACCTCCTGAGAAGAAAAATGGAACAAAAAAAAAGGGTGAGCTCAACTAGCCAAGTAAAGAATATTATGACTAAGATAATATACAACAAATTATCATTAGTTTTCAACAGGGAAAAATCTGATAAAATATAATAGACAACAAGTTTTAGATCAACAACTGCAGCGAAAACAGCAATCCATTAGAAGAGTCGAGTAGAGAATGAATTCTACTATCTTCTAAGATTTAGAAGTCCATCATCAATATTTTATCCCTGTAACATCAATCAATATACATCTTTAATCAATATTCATCTTTGCACTACAGGCCAAAGATATTCATTTGTATCACCAGTTGGTCATGTTCATCTCAACACCTGTTCATCTTTGCATTACGGGCCAAAGATATTCATAAGTTAATCATTCATCTTTGCACTACAGGCCAAAGATACTCAGTAATATCATCATTTAGGACTGAGGATGATGAAAAATATTTTAAAAAAAACGAATCCAGTGAGACAGAATGACAAATATTAAGGATTCGTATAACAGTTTATCCAATATCAATAATACTCCATAATAACTAATTTTGAAGCAGAATTCAAAAATAAAGACCAAAACATGGATACAATCAAAGATAGTAACCATAATAGACATCTTGAACAAAAAGAAGAAGATTTTATTTTTCGGTGAATAGTGTTGTATTCGTGAATAGTACCTAGGGGTGAGCATGGTGCAATTTGGTACGGTTTGAAGTCCAAACCGCACCCGAAACCGCTTAGGTGCGGTTTGAAAAATTTAAAACCGCACCCGAAATCGCTTGTAATTGGTGCGGTTCGGTTTTAAAGTGTGCGGTTCAGTTTTAATTGGTGCGGTTTCTGTTCCAAAACCAATTGAAACAACAAAAAAGTTTAAGCCTTCAATAAAATTTAACATAAAACTTACATCGAGCAATTAACTTAGTGACAAAGTAGACAATGAGAATTATATCAAGCATGCTTTAAAACTAAAATATGCGCTATATAAAACAACAGAGACTATTCGATAATAAGCAAGAATATTTATCTAGTTCCCCAAAAATTAAAAGCATATACTGAAGATAGAATAAAATATGTTGCAGGGAGGACAAAAAATAATCTATTAGACAATTACAATTATAGCATTAGCATTAACCAATGCATCAAGTGCTCGAGCAACTTTAGAATTTACTAGAGATAATACATACATACACACACATGGTGCGGTTTCGGTTTTATGCGATTTGGTTTTGGCTAGTAACCAAACCGGAACCGTAAATTTGGTTATTCAATCCACCTAAAACCGCCACATACGCTGGAACCGTTGGTGTGGTTTTAATTGGTGCGGTTCGTGCGATTTTTGGTGCGATTTCGGTTCCAATTTGGTTACTTGCTCAGCCCTAATAGTACCGTATACGTGAATAGTAATCCCTACACCAAAAAGTTCTAAATTTGATAAAAAGTTTAGATCAATATTTCGGCATAATGATATTAAAAGAATAATATCATTAGGAAGAAAATAACATCCCTTACCTCAAAATAACGGTATTTTTGATCGGAATATCGGATAGAAAGCCGAAAGAAACTTGTACCGAACAGCAACTCTCAAACTATATAAATACTCACTAAAATACGATCGACAATATAGAGAGAAAGAAAACTTGTTTCTAGTGTGATTTTCAATTCTAATCTAAGCGTCTATTTATAGAAAAATGCTAGAACGCCATAGGAGACTAAAATAATAAAATAATATTATTAATTACACCAACCTCTACGCATGCTTTGTTGACAAATAATACCAGCCATCTTTGAACAATTTTCAGCAGCCCACATGTTGTCAAACAAGAGTGGGTCCCACCCATAATTTAATAAAAATTATTTTATTTTTCGAAACTTCAGTAATTCATAGAAAATAGCTCGTTTATCAGAAAAATACGAATTTTATGTCCATTCTGCCTGAAATCGAATTCTCTACAACTTTGTAGCTTTGAGTTTTTCTAAATTCTAAACATAAAATATTCGAAATCCACAAACGGATAATTTTTAATACCTCTACACCGATAAAATACTGATAAAACACCTCAGCATTAATTCTTTTATTTTTATCCACATAAAAATAAATATATCCATCATTTATATCCACATAAAATAAATATTTTCTTATCATATAAATCAATAATTAATTATTCACAAATAATATTACAGAATCACAATTATGACAACCAGGCCGTTCCTAGGAAAGAGGGAGATTTCCAATAAGAATTTCTCCTTACTGGCGCGTAATTAGGTGATCAAACCTCTCCTTGATAGAACTTTCTAGACATTGCCAATAATACTATCTAATAATATTATTCAAATAATATGAATTATTGATCTGATAATGAGAAATACTGTGCAGTGATGATTATTAAAACAACAATAATATAAAATATCAACGCAACAATTATTGAAGCAATAAAATAAAATATTGAACAGTAATTACTGTAACAATTATTGAGTAGTGCATTCTTACGTACGAATTAATAATTCAACTATACTGTGCAATACCGTGTGCTACTGTGCAACTGGGCGTATTACTGTATTTTAACCACCGGGTATTCCAACAGTGTTAACGGTAACAACTATGTCGTTATTTGTAAAAACTCAAATTTGTCGTTTTCTTCATCTGACCGTTATCCGTTATGGGGCCCACAAATGGCTGCACCGTCATACGAATATTTTCCGATAGAAAGAATATTCCACGACCAAACGAATATTCCCCGACAAAATGAATATTTTATAACCACTTACTTATTTTATAAAATTTTCACATTTCACCCATATCCAAAGCATTATATCAAATTAATACCTTATTAATTTAGAATAATGAATAGAGAAAAATTCACTTTTATTTATAATTAGTTGGGGTCTTACAACCTCCCCTCCTTAAAAAATTTCGTCCTCGAAATTGACGTACGTACCTGGTGTTTCGAACAGGTGAGGGTACCTTGCTTTCATTTCTGATTCTAACTCCCAGGTCATTTCTTCAATAACATGGTTCCTCCACAAAATCTTAACTTGTGGTATAATCTTGGTGCGTAGGACATGCTCTTTCCTATCCAAGATCTTAACAGATACCTCTTCGTACGTTAAATCTTCGGCTATCTCATCTAGTTCTAACGCAATAATATGGTTCGAGTCTTTCACATATTTACGAAGCATGGATATGTGAAAAATATTATGAACACGAGACATACTTAGAGGTAATACGAGTCTATAGGCCACATTTTCTATTCGGTCAAGAATCTCAAATGAACCAACAAATCTTGGATTGAGTTTTCCTCTCTTTCCAAATCTTGTAACTCCCTTCCATGGAGCAACACGTAACAGTACATGATCTCCAATATTAAACTCCACGTCCTTTCTATGAAGATCAGCATAACTTTTTTGTCGATCTTGTGAGGTTTGAATACGTTGTCGAATCATTTAGATCTTTTCTGTAGTCATGCGTACTAATGCTGGTCCCAACAACGTTGCTTCTCCCACCTCGTCCCAGCATACTGGAGAGCGACATTTTCTTCCATGCAACGCCTCGAATGGAGCCATGCCTATACTTGCTTGATAACTATTGTTGTAGGAGAATTCCACCAATGGTAGGTACTTATCCCAACTCCCTTTGAAATCTAGGACACAGAGTCTTAATAGATCTTCAAGAGTTTAAATAGTCCTCTCTGATTGTCCGTCCGTTTGAGGATGGTATGCTGAACTAAATCGTAAATCCGTGCCCATAGTGTAAGACCCCGAATTTTATGAAATAAAAGTATTCAATTTTTCTTATAATTAATATTCAGTAAATGGTTAAATTGATAAAAGTTTAAAGTTTTGGGTGAAATATGAATTTTTTTTCAAAATAAGCAAGTGGTTATAAAATAATCATTGTTGTCGGGGAATATTCGTTTGGTCGTGGAATATTCTTTCTGTCGGGGAATATTCGTACGACGGCGCAGCCATTTGTGGGCCCCATAACAGAATAACTGTCGGGTGAAGAAAACGACAAATTTGAGTTTTTACAAATAACGGCGTAGTTGTTACCGTTAATACTGTTGAAATACCCGGTGGTTAAAATACAGTAATACGCGTTATTGCATAGTAGCACACGGTATTGCACAGTATTTTTGAAATTATTGATTCTTACGTAAGAAGGCACTACTCAATAATTGTTACAGTAATTACTGGTTAATATTTTATTTTATTGATTCAATAATTGCTACGTTGAAATTTTGTATTATTGTTGTTCAATAATTGTTGCTGCACAGTATTTCCCATTATCAGATCAATAATTCATATTATTTGAATAGTATTATTAGATAACATTATTGGCAATGTCTAGAAAGTTCTGTCTAAGGAGAGGTTTGGTCATCTAATTGCGCGCCAGTAAGGAAAAATCCTTATTGGAAAGCCCCCTCTTTCCTGGGAACGGTCTGGTTGTCATAAATGTGATTCTGTAATATTATTTGTGAATAATTAATTATTGATTCATATGATAAGGAAATATTTATATTATGTGGATATAAATGAGGGATATATTTTTGTGGTTAAAAATGAAGGAGTTAATGTTGAGGTTTTTATCAGTATTTTTGTCGGAATGGAGGTATTAAAAATCAGGGTTTTTGAGATATTTTACGGGGGTTATAATTTTTAATCCGACCGTTGGATCGTGGTAATTTTTGAATATGTTATACATATATAAGTTGAGTATATGTCCATAAATTTTGAACCGTTAAAAATGAACGTATGATTTGTTATGAATTTTAAGAGGTGGCTGATTCGGAAATCAGGTTATAAATCATTTTTGGTGGAAAATTCTAGAATTGGTGGGCCCCACTTGTGGTTGGTGAAGAAATGTGCTGAATTATATTTCAAATGTGGTGGGTGGGAATAGTAGCAGGTAAAGCCATCAGGTTGCAGGTCAAACCTACCAAAATTTTCCTATAAATAGAGGGCTAAGTTAGAATTGAAAATCACACCAGAAACATAAGCTTTCTCTCTTTCTCTCTCTATATTATGAAGTATATTTTGTGAGTTTTTAGATACTTGGTGAGTTGCTATTCATTAGTGCAAGTTTCCTTCAGCATCATATCCGATATCCAGTCAGAAGTACTGCTCTTTTGAGGTAAGGGATAGTAAGGGATAGTAATAGATTTTAAGGGTTGCTATGATTTTCAGTTTCGTAATTTTTCTGATCTTCAAAAATTATGAAAAAATTTAAAATGATATTTTGATGAGTTTTATTGATTGTGTCCAAAAATGGTGATTTTTGGATGTATAGATTAAGAGTTATGAATTTTACGGGAAAAGACTATTTTAAAAGTAAACGCTTATAATTCCTTGTGGTTAACTCCAAAATTGATGAAATTTTTATTGGGAGTACATGTATATGATAGAAGTATACTCTGTAAATTTTAGAATTTTTAGACAAAAGTACAATTTTTGATAAATGTCTAAATATTTGGCTATTTTGGCCATATGAAAAATAGTAAATGACTTTTAAAAATTCTGAAAAAAATATATGTTCACTATGGGACTATATTATGCTAAATCCCAGAAAATAAATATTTTTGGAACGAATTTGGTATTTTTCATGAAAATAGTCTAGTTATGAGAAAATGAATTAAATATGTTATGTGAAGTAAGAAAATTGGAAAATAGGATTTTATGGCTTGAGAATCCTATATATGAGGTATATGCAGATTTTTGATGAGGGTTTTGGTTATTGATGATGAAATTGTAAGAGTTGGCATTTTATGATGATTAAATGCATTAATTAGTAAAGTGTAAACAATTAAAATAAATTGTTTATAAATTTAAGTAATGTTATTCTTTCAATATCATTATACCAAAATATTGGTATGGATTTTATTGTGAAATTTCTATCTTTTGTGTCGGGGTTACTATTCATGAGTTACTATTCACGATTTACTATTCATGAGTTACGAATATTACTCTTGAGATTAAAACTATATGTTGATCATATTATTTTTATCATCATATATAACATTTTTATAACCCTGATGTTGAAATTCTCTTTCACTAGAGTGTAAAGATGGGTAGATTATTGGTATGATCATGACTAGGGTTCTCTTTGGCCTGTAGTGCAAAGTTGAATTGTGACTGGTATGATCATGACCATTGAATTTATAAGTGAATATCTTTAGCTTAAGTGCAAAGGTGAATTGATCAACATGGTTATAATTATTGTTTATATAAATTCTGAAATGATTATATATTTCTTTGAGATATTAATATCTTTGGCCTGTAGTGCAAAGATGAAATATTGATGAATATCTTTGGCCTGTAGTGCCAAGATAAATTGTTGATGAATATCTTTGGCCCGTAGTGCAAAGATGACATGTTGTTGAATATCTTTGGCCAGTAGTGCAAAGATGAACAGATGTTGAGATAAACATGACCAACTGGTGATACAAATGAATATCTTTGGACGTAGTGCAAAGATGAAGTTATTAGTATGATTATGAACAGGAAATGTGATTTGGTGTAACCATGATCTTTGATGTTTCAGGTAAAGATAGGTGATGAAAATTATCATCGTCCTGGATGAGAAGAGGAATTTAGAACTACAGATATGATTATGAGTTATTCATATGATTGTGGACCAGAATTGTTGATTGATGTTACAGGGATAAAATATTGTTGGTGGATTTTTAACATGGAGAAGATAATAGACTTTATAGTCTATTTGACTCTTCTAATGGATTGCTCGTTCCGCTGCAACTATGGTTGAAATTTTTATCATTTACCATATGTTCTAAATCTCTGATTTATTGTTGATGAAGGCTATTGATAATTGAATTATCTTTAGTCATGATATTCTTTACTGAGCTAGTTGTGCTCACCCTTTTGCTTCACAATTCCTTTCAGATAATAAGAGTGTAGCTGGGTCGAGCGGGGGTAACAAGGAAATAGAACGGTGGTTTCTAGCTGTGGATGTACTCCCGAAGCAGTATAGAAAAGTTCATTTAGTAGTTTTATTTGGTGAATCCAATAGGGTAAGGTGTACCCAACGTTGGAAGGGTGGTTTGCCACTATCATACAAGATGTCTAACGACATACAACTTCGTGTCATCATAAGACAGGGATGTGCTCATCCACTTGCTGAGTATATATACAAGCACTACCTATATAATCTTGGTGTTTGTTTAAAGTATAATTCTCAATTAGAGACAGTAGAGATAATGATATGTCAAGAGAAGACTCACCATTGGGAAGAATATTATAGTAATCTTCTTGTCTTTCTTTGGGGTCTATTGGGTCAACCAAGAATAATTTTGTGGCCATATGATATCTATCATAACCTAGACACATGGCCTCCCATGTACGAAGGTTTCCTTGAGCACTTCCCAAAGATTCTAATTTCTAAAACAGTTTTTGACTATACCTTTATGTAAGGTGTCATTGTGAGGTGATGTCCACGGTTGGAACATGAGTCACATTTGGTATATATTTGTATCTAAACTCACAGCATATGTATTGTTGTATTTTGCACGACAATTGTTGTAATAAAGTTGTAGTTATTTTCTGTACCATGTATTTGGCGACTCAGAATAGGTTGGATGGAATGGACCTATTTTGGGGTTGTCACATTTGGTATCAGAGCTTAGGGATATGGTCTCTAGCGGAGATCGGAGAATAGAACTAGGAAGGGAGAGACGAGTAAAATCCTTCGCTAGTGTGTCCTACCTAAGCTTATTTGTTGGTCAGTCATAATATCGGGATATTATGTGATTTGTTAATTTTTTCAATTAACCCTTGTTTTGAAACTGTATTCTAGAATGATATCTGAAATACAGGAGATGATCAGTGGAGAAATCGTGATGACAGGGAAGATGGAATCTGAAATGAAAGCAAGGTATTCTCAACTCTTTGAAATACCAGGTACGTAAATTTCGGGGACGAAATTTCATAAAGAGGGGAGATTGTAAGACCCCGAATTTTATGAAATAAAAGTATTCAATTTTTCTTATAATTACTATTCAGTAAATGGTTAAATTGATAAAAGTTTAAAGTTATGGGTGAAATATGAATTTTTTTTCAAAATAAGCAAGTGGTTATAAAATAATCATTGTTGTCGGGGAATATTCGTTTGGTCGTGGAATATTCTTTCTGTCGGGGAATATTCGTACGACGGCGCAGCTATTTGTGGGCCCCATAACGAATAACTGTCGGATGAAGATAACGACAAAAATTAAGTTTTTATAATTAACGGCGTAGTTGTTACCGTTAACACTGTTGAAATACCCGGTGGTTAAAATACAGTAATACGCGATATTGCACAGTAGCACACGGTATTGCACAGTATTTTTGAAATTATTGATTCTTACGTAAGAAGGCACTACTCAATAATTGTTACAGTAATTACTGTTCAATATTTTATTTTATTGATTCAATAATTGCTACGTTGAAATTTTGTATTATTGTTGTTCAATAATTGTTGCTGCACAGTATTTCCCATTATCAGATCAATAATTCATATTATTTGAATAGTATTATTAGATAACATTATTGGCAATGTCTAGAAAGTTCTGTCTAAGGAGAGGTTTGGTCATCTAATTGCGCGCCAGTAAGGAGAAATCCTTATTGGAAAGCCCCCTCTTTCCTGGGAACGGCCTGGTTGTCATAAATGTGATTCTGTAATATTATTTGTGAATAATTAATTATTGATTCATATGATAAGGAAATATTTATATTATGTGGATATAAATGAGGGATATATTTTTGTGGTTAAAAATGAAGGAGTTAATGTTGAGGTTTTTATCAGTATTTTTGTCGGAATGGAGGTATTAAAAATCAGGATTTTTGAGATATTTTGCGGGGGTTATAATTTTTAATCCGACCGTTGGATCGTGGTAATTTTTGAATATGTTATACATATATAAGTTGAGTATATGTCCATAAATTTTGAACCGTTAAAAATGAACGTATGATTTGTTATGAATTTTAAGAGGTGGCTGATTCGGAAATCAGGTTATAAATCATTTTTGGTGGAAAATTCTAGAATTGGTGGGCCCCACTTGTGGTTGGTGAAAAAATGTGCTGAATTATATTTCAAATGTGGTGGGTGAGAATAGTAGCAGGTAAAGCCATCAGGTTGCAGGTCAAACCTACCAAAATTTTCCTATAAATAGAGGGCTAAGTTTGAATTGAAAATCACACCAGAAACATAAGCTTTCTCTCTTTCTCTCTCTCTATTATGAAGTATATTTTGTAAGTTTTTAGATACTTGGTGAGTTGTTATTCATTAGTGCAAGTTTCCTTCAGCATCATATCCGATATCCAGTCAGAAGTACTGCTCTTTTGAGGTAAGAGATAGTAAGGGATAGTAATAGATTTTAAGGGTTGTTATGATTTTCAGTTTCGTAATTTTTCTGATCTTCAAAAATTATGGAAAAATTTGAAATGATATTTTGATGAGTTTTATTGATTGTGTCCAAAAATGGTGATTTTTGGATGTATAGATTAAGAGTTATGAATCTTACGGGAAAAGACTATTTTAAAAGTAAACGCTTATAATTCCTTGTGGTTAACTCCAAAATTGATAAAATTTTTATTGGGAGTACATGTATATGATAGAAGTATGCTCTGTAAATTTTAGAATTTTTAGACAAAAGTATAATTTTTGATAAATGTCTAAATATTTGGCTATTTTGGCCATATGAAAAATAGTAAATGACTTTTAAAAATTCTGAGAAAAATATATGTTCACTATGGGACTATATTATGCTAAATCCCAGAAAATAAATATTTTTGGAACGGATTTGGTATTTTTCATGAAAATAGTCTAGTTATGAGAAAATGAATTAAATATGTTATGTGAAGTAAGAAAATTGGAAAATAGGATTTTATGGCTTGAGAATCCTATATATGAGGTATATGCAGATTTTTGATGAGGGTTTTGGTTATTGATGATGAAATTGTAAGAGTTGGCATTTTATGATGATTAAATGCATTAATTAGTAAAGTGTAAACAATTAAAATAAATTGTTTATAAATTTAAGTAATGTTATTCTTTCAATATCATTATACCGAAATATTGGTATGGATTTTATTGTGAAATTTTTATCTTTTGTGTCGGGGTTACTATTCATGAGTTACTATTCACGATTTACTATTCATGAGTTACGAATATTACTCTTGAGATTAAAACTATATGTTGATCATATTATTTTTATCATCATATATAACATTTTTATAACCCTGATGTTGAAATTCTCTTTCACTAGAGTGTAAAGATGGGTAGATTATTGGTATGATCATGACTAGGGTTCTCTTTGGCCTGTAGTGCAAAGTTGAATTGTGACTGGTATGATCATGACCATTGAATTTATAAGTGAATATCTTTAGCTTAAGTGCAAAGGTGAATTGATCAACATGGTTATAATTATTGTTTATATAAATTCTGAAATGATTATATATTTCTTTGAGATATTAATATCTTTGGCCTGTAGTGCAAAGATGAAATATTGATGAATATCTTTGGCCTGTAGTGCCAAGATAAATTGTTGATGAATATCTTTGGCCCGTAGTGCAAAGATGACATGTTGTTGAATATCTTTGGCCAGTAGTGCAAAGATGAACAGATGTTGAGATAAACATGACCAACTGGTGATACAAATGAATATCTTTGGACGTAGTGCAAAGATGAAGTTATTAGTATGATTATGAACAGGAAATGTGATTTGGTGTAACCATGATCTTTGATGTTTCAGGTAAAGATAGGTGATGAAAATTATCATCGTCCTGGATGAGAAGAGGAATTTAGAACTACAGATATGATTATGAGTTATTCATATGATTGTGGACCAGAATTGTTGATTGATGTTACAGGGATAAAATATTGTTGGTGGATTTTTAACATGGAGAAGATAATAGACTTTATAGTCTATTTGACTCTTCTAATGGATTGCTCGTTCCGCTGCAACTATGGTTGAAATTTTTATCATTTACCATATGTTCTAAATCTCTGATTTATTGTTGATGAAGGCTATTGATAATTGAATTATCTTTAGTCATGATATTCTTTACTGAGCTAGTTGTGCTCACCCTTTTGCTTCACAATTCTTTTCAGATAATAAGAGTGTAGCTGGGTCGAGCGGGGGTAACAAGGAAATAGAACGGTGGTTTCTAGCTGTGGATGTACTCCCGAAGCAGTATAGAAAAGTTCATTTAGTAGTTTTATTTGGTGAATCCAATAGGGTAAGGTGTACCCAACGTTGGAAGGGTGGTTTGCCACTATCATACAAGATGTCTAACGACATACAACTTCGTGTCATCATAAGACAGGGATGTGCTCATCCACTTGCTGAGTATATATACGAGCACTACCTATATAATCTTGGTGTTTGTTTAAAGTATAATTCTCAATTAGAGACAGTAGAGATAATGATATGTCAAGAGAAGACTCACCATTGGGAAGAATATTATAGTAATCTTCTTGTCTTTCTTTGGGGTCTATTGGGTCAACCAAGAATAATTTTGTGGCCATATGATATCTATCATAACCTAGACACATGGCCTCCCATGTACGAAGGTTTCCTTGAGCACTTCCCAAAGATTCTAATTTCTAAAACAGTTTTTGACTATACCTTTATGTAAGGTGTCATTGTGAGGTGATGTCCACGGTTGGAACATGAGTCACATTTGGTATATATTTGTATCTAAACTCACAGCATATGTGTTGTTGTATTTTGCACGACAATTATTGTAATAAAGTTGTTGTTATTTTCTGTATCATGTATTTGGCGACTCAGAATAGGTTGAATGGAATGGACCTATTTTGGGGTTGTCACACATAGCTTTCTGCAAGCTAACCCAAAATCGTGAAGTGAATCTTGGGTCACGATTCAAAACTATGGATACTGGCATGCCATGCAATCTCACAATCTCATTCACGTACATACGAGCAAGACGTTCAAGGGAATAAGTCTCACGTAACGGCAAGAAATGGGCAGATTTGGTTAATCTATCAACAATAACCCAAATCGCATCTATACCTTGAGAAACTTTGGGAAGACCTGTAACGAAATCCATAGTAATGTGTTCCCACTTCCATTCCAGAATCTCAAGTGGTTGCAATGGACCTTTTGGCACTTGATGCTCCGCCTTTACACGTTGACAAGTTAAGCACCTCGAGATATACTCTGCGATTTCTCTCTTCATATTGTTCCACCAAAATGTATGTAGAATATCATGATACATTTTGGTACTCCCAGGATGGATTTTAAACGGGGTGTTGTGTGCCTCCATCATGATTCTATGCTTCAAGTCAGAATCGTTAGGAACACAAAGTCTGGAGTTGAATCTAAGTATTCCTTCTTCATCGATTCTCGCTTCTGGAATAGCTCCTTCTTGCACTTTCTTCTTCATACGTATCAGCCCCAGGTCTGTAGCTTGAGCATCTTTAACTTTATCGATTAAAGTCGGTTCTACTCGTATATTCGTCATCATCATGTGGGTTCCTGGAGTCTTTAATTCTACCTCCATCCTTTGCAAGTCATACAGAATGGACATTTGCATTGACAATATCGCACTCGTACTCGCATATGATCTTCTACTCAATGCGTCAGCTACTACGTTCGCTTTTCCAGGATGATATTGAATAGCGTGTGTAAGACCCCGAATTTTATGAAATAAAAGTATTCAATTTTTCTATTCAGTAAATGGTTAAATTGATAAATGTTAAAGTTAAAGGTGATATATAAATTTTTTTCAAAATACACAAGTGGTTATAAAATATTCATTGTTGTCGGGAAATATTCGTTTGGTCATGGAATATTCTTTCTGTCGGGGAATATTCGTACGACGGCGCAGCTATTTGTGGGCCCCATAACGAATAATTGTCGGATGAAGAAAACGACAAATTTGAATTTTTACAAATAACGACGTAGTTGTTACCGTTAACACTGTTGGAATACCCGGTGGTTAAAATACAGTAATACGCGTTATTGCACAGTAGAACACGGTATTGCACAGTATTTTTGAAATTATTGATTCTTACGTAAGAAGGCACTACTCAATAATTGTTACAGTAATTACTGTTCAATATTTTATTTTATTGATTCAATAATTGCTGCGTTGATATTTTATATTATTGTTGTTTCAATAATTGTTGTTGCATAGTATTTTCTATTATCAGATCAATAATTCATATTATTTGAATAATATTATTAGATAACATTATTGGCAATGTCTAGAAAGTTCTGTCTAAGGAGAGGTTTGGTCATCTAATTGCGCGCTAGTAAGGAGAAATCGTTATTGTAAAGCCCCCTCTTTCCTGGGAACGGCCTAGTTGTCATAAATGTGATTCTGTAATATTATTTGTGAATATTAATTATTGATTCATATGATAAGGAAATATTTATTTTATGTGGATATAAATGAGGGATATATTTTTGTGGTTAAAAATGTAGGAGTTAATGTTGAGATTTTTATCAGTATTTTTGTCGGAATTGAGGTATTAAAAATCAGGATTTTTGAGATATTTTGCGAGGGTTATAATTTTTAATCCGACCGTTGGATCGTGGTAATATTTGGATATGTTATACATATATAAGTTGAGTATATGTCTACAAATTTTGAACCGTTAAAAATGAACGTATAATTTGTTATGAATTTTTCGAGATGACTGATTCAGAAATTGTTGAATTTTTGGAGTTTATCATTTTGATAGAAAATTCTAAAATTGGTGGGCCCCACTTGTGGTTGGTGAAGAAATGTGCTAAATTATATTTCAAATGTGGTGGGTGGGAATAGTAGCAGGTAAAGCCATCAGGTTGCAAGTCAAACCTACCAAAATTTTCCTATAAATAGAGGGCTAAGTTAGAATTGAAAATCACACCAGAAACATAAGCTTTCTCTCTTTCTCTCTCTATATTATGAAGCATATTTTGTGAGTTTTTAGATACTTGGTGAGTTGCTATTCATTAGTGCAAGTTTCCTTCAGCATCATATCCGATATCCAGTCAGAAGTACTGCTCTTTTGAGGTAAGGGATAGTAATGGATTTTAAGGGTTGTTATGATTTTCAGTTTCGTAATTTTTCTGATCTTCAAAAATTATGGAAAAATTTAAAATGATATTTTGATGAGTTTTATTGATTGTGTCCAAAAATGGTGATTTTTGGATGTATAGATTAAGAGTTATGAATTTTACGGGAAAAGACTATTTTAAAAGTAACCGCTTATAATTCCTTGTGGTTAACTTCAAAATTGATGAAATTTTTATTGGGAGTACATGTGTATGATAGAAGTATACTCTGTAAATTTCAGAATTTTTGGACAAAAGTATAATTTTTGATAAATGTCTAAATATTCGGTGGTTTTGGCCATATGAAAAATAGTAAATTAGTTTTAAAAATTCTGAGAAAAATTTATGTTCAATATGGGACTATATTATGCTAAATCCCAGAAAAGAAATATTTTTGGAACTGATTTGGTATTTTTCATGAAAATGGACTAGTTATGAGTAAATGAATTAAATATGTTATGTGAAGTAAGAAAATTAGAAAATATGATTTTATAGCTTGAGAATCCTATATGAGGTATATGCAGATTTTTGATGAGGGTTTTGATTATTGGTGATAAAATCTTATGAGTTTGGTATTTTAGAATGATTAAATGCATTATTTAGTAAAGTGTAAACAATTTAAATAAATTGTTTATAAGCTTAAGAAATATTATTCTTTCAATATCATTATACCGAAATACTGGAATAGATTTTATTGTGGAATTTCTATCTTTTTGTGTCGAGTTTACTATTCACGAGTTACTATTCATGAGTTACTATTCACGAGTTACTATTCACGATAAAAATTAGTTTCTTTTTCTAACCAAATTATAGTTGAGTTATGAATATTACTCTTGAGATTAAAACTATGTATTGATTATATTGATTTTATTATCATATATAACATTTTTATAACCCTGATGTTGAAATTCTCTTTTACTAGAGTGTAAAGATGGGTAGATTATTGGTATGATCATGACTAGGGTTCTCTTTGGCCTGTAGTGCAAAGTTGAATTGTGACTGGTATGATCATGACCATTGAATTTATAAGTGAATATCTTTAGCTTAAGTGCAAAGGTGAATTGATCAACATGGTTATAATTATTGTTTATATAAATTCTGAAATGATTATATATTTCTTTGAGATATTAATGTCTTTGGCCTGTAGTGCAAAGATGAAATATTGATGAATATCTTTGGCCTGTAGTGCCAAGATAAATTATTGATGAATATCTTTGGCCCGTAGTGCAATGATGACATGTTGTTGAATATCTTTGGTCAGTAGTGCAAAGATGAACAGATGTTGAGATAAACATGACCAACTGGTGATACAAATGAATATCTTTGGACGTAGTGCAAAGATGAAGTTATTAGTATGATTATGAACAGGAAATGTGATTTGGTGTAACCATGATCTTTGATGTTTCAGGTAAAGATAGGTGATGAAAATTATCATCGTCCTGGATGAGAAGAGGAATTTAGAACTACAGATATGATTATGAGTTATTCATATGATTGTGGACCAGAATTGTTGATTGATGTTACAGGGATAAAACATTGTTGGTGGATTTTTAACATGGAGAAGATAATAGACTTTATAGTCTATTTGACTCTTCTAATGGATTGCTCGTTCCGCTGCAACTATGGTTGAAATTTTTATCATTTACCATATGTTCTAAATCTCTGATTTATTGTTGATGAAGGCTATTGATAATTGAATTATCTTTAGTCATGATATTCTTTACTGAGCTAGTTGTGCTCACCCTTTTGCTTCACAATTCCTTTCAGGTAATAAGAGTGTAGCTGGGTCGAGCGGGGATAACAAGGAAATAGAACGGTGGTCATCATTTAGTAGTTATATTTGGTGAAGAAAATAGGGTGAGGCGAACCCAACGTTGGAAGGGTGTTTTGTCACTATCATACAAGATGTCTAATGACATACAACCTCGTGTCATCATAAGACAGGGTTGTGCTCATCCACTTGCTGAGTATATCTATGGGCACTACCTATATAATCTTGGTGTTTGTTTGAAGTATAATTCTCAATTAGAGACAGTGGAGATAATGATAAGTCAAGAGAAGACTCACCATTGGGAAGAATATGATAGTAATCTTCTCGTTTTTCTTTGGGGTCTATTGGGTCAACCAAGGATAATTCTGTGGCCATATGATATCTATCATAACCTAGATGCGTGGCCTCCCATGTACGAAGATTTTCTTGAGCACTTCCCAAAGATTCTAATTTCTAAAACAGTTTTTGACTATACCTTTATGTAAGGTGTTATTGTGAGGTGATGTCCACGGTTGGAACATGAGTCACATTTGGTATATATTTGTATCCAAACTCATAGCATATGTGTTGTTGTATTTTGCACGACAATTGTTGTAATAAATTTGTAGTTGTTTTCTGTACCATATATTTGGCGACTCAGAATAGGTTGGATGGAATGAACCTATTTTGGGGTTGTCACAGGTGGTATCAGAGCTATAAGTAAAGAGCCCCGAGTCTCTCGCTGGTGACTTCCTGTTGATGGGGGATGCACCGAAGCCAGACTCTCCGTAGGGGACGCCGTTCTGCGGTGGCAAACTGATAGGTACCATTGTGAGGTGCTGTGGTTGAAGCACCATGAGAGTCACAAGTGGTATCAGAGCTTAGGGATATGATCTTTGGCGGAGATCGGGGAATATAACTAGGAGGGGAGAGATGAGTAAATCCTTCGCTAGTGTGTCCTACCTAAGCTTATTTGTTGGTCAGTCATAATATCGAGATATTATGTGATATGTTAATTTGTTAAATCAACCCTTGTTTTGAAGCTGTATTCTAGAAAAATATCTGAAATACAGAAGATGAGCAATGGAGAAATCATGATGATAAGGAAGATGGAATCTGAAATGAAAGCAAGGTATTCTCAACTCTTTGAAATACCAGGTACGTAAATTTCGGGGACGAAATTTCATAAGGAGGGGATATTGTAAGACCCCGAATTTTATGAAATAAAAGTATTCAATTTTTCTATTCAGTAAATGGTTAAATTGATAAATGTTAAAGTTAAGGGTGATATATAAATTTTTTTCAAAATACACAAGTGGTTATAAAATATTCATTGTTGTCGAGGAATATTCGTTTGGTCGTGGAATATTCTTTCTGTCGGGGAATATTCGTACGACGGCGCAGCTATTTGTGGGCCCCATAACGAATAACTGTCGGATGAAGAAAACGACAAATTTGAGTTTTTACAAATAACGACGTAGTTGTTACCGTTAACACTGTTGAAATACCCGGTGGTTAAAATACAGTAATACGCGTTATTGCACAGTAGCACACGGTATTGCACAGTATTTTTGAAATTATTGATTCTTACGTAAGAAGGCACTACTCAATAATTGTTACAGTAATTACTGTTCAATATTTTATTTTATTGATTCAATAATTGCTGCGTTGATATTTTATATTATTGTTGTTTCAATAATTGTTGTTGCACAGTATTTTTTATTATCAGATCAATAATTCATATTATTTGAATAATATTATTAGATAACATTATTGGCAATGTCTAGAAAGTTCTGTCTAAGGAGAGGTTTGGTCATCTAATTGCGCGCTAGTAAGGAGAGATCCTTATTGGAAAGCCCCCTCTTTCCTGGGAACGGCCTGGTTGTCATAAATGTGATTCTGTAATATTATTTGTGAATAATTAATTATTGATTCATATGATAAGGAAATATTTATTTTATGTGGATATAAATGAGGGATATATTTTTGTGGTTAAAAATGTAGGAGTTAATGTTGAGATTTTTATCAGTATTTTTGTCGGAATTGAGGTATTAAAAATCAGAGTTTTTGAGATATTTTGCGAGGGTTATAATTTTTAATCCGACCGTTGGATCGTGGTAATATTTGGATATGTTATACATATATAAGTTGAGTATATGTCTACAAATTTTGAACCGTTAAAAATGAACGTATAATTTGTTATGAATTTTACGAGATGACTGGTTCAGAAATTGTTGAATTTTTGGAGTTTATCATTTTGATGGAAAATTCTAGAATTGGTGGGCCCCACTTGTGGTTGGTGAAGAAATGTGCTAAATTATATTTCAAATGTGGTGGGTGGGAATAGTAGCAGGTAAAGCCATCAGGTTGCAGGTCAAACCTACCAAAATTTTCCTATAAATAGAGGGCTAAGTTAGAATTGAAAATCACACCAGAAACATAAGCTTTCTCTCTTTCTCTCTCTATATTATGAAGCATATTTTGTGAGTTTTTAGATACTTAGTGAGTTGCTATTCATTAGTGCAAGTTTCCTTCAGCATCATATCCGATATCCAGTCAGAAGTACTGCTCTTTTGAGGTAAGGGATAGTAATGGATTTTAAGGGTTGTTATGATTTTTAGTTTCATAATTTTTCTGATCTTCAAAAATTATGGAAAAATTTGAAATGATATTTTGATGAGTTTTATTGATTGTGCCCAAAAATGGTTATTTTTGGATGTATAGATTAAGAGTTATGAATTTTACGGGAAAAGACTATTTTAAAAGTAACCGCTTATAATTCCTTGTGGTTAACTTCAAAATTAATGAAATTTTTATTGGGAGTACATGTGTATGATAGAAGTATACTCTGTAAATTTTAGAATTTTTGGACAAAAGTATAATTTTTGATAAATGTCTAAATATTCGGTGGTTTTGGCCAAATGAAAAATAGTAAATTAGTTTTAAAAATTCTGAGAAAAATTTATGTTCAATATGGGACTATATTATGCTAAATCCCAGAAAAGAAATATTTTTGGAACTGATTTGGTATTTTTCATGAAAATGGACTAGTTATGAGTAAATGAATTAAATATGTTATGTGAAGTAAGAAAATTAGAAAATATGATTTTATAGCTTGAGAATCCTATATGAGGTATATGCAGATTTTTGATGAGGGTTTTGATTATTGGTGATAAAATCTTATGAGTTTGGTATTTTAGAATGATTAAATGCATTATTTAGTAAAGTGTAAACAATTTAAATAAATTGTTTATAAGCTTAAGAAATATTATTCTTTCAATATCATTATACCGAAATACTGGAATAGATTTTATTGTGGAATTTCTATCTTTTTGTGTCGAGTTTACTATTTATGAGTTACTATTCACGAGTTACTATTCATGAGTTACTATTCACGAGTTACTATTCACGATAAAAATTAGTTTCTTTTTCTAACCAAATTATAGTTGAGTTATGAATATTACTCTTGAGATTAAAACTATGTATTGATTATATTGATTTTATTATCATATATAACATTTTTATAACCCTGATGTTGAAATTCTCTTTTACTAGAGTGTAAAGATGGGTAGATTATTGGTATGATCATGACTAGGGTTCTCTTTGGCCTGTAGTGCAAAGTTGAATTGTGACTGGTATGATCATGACCATTGAATTTATAAGTGAATATCTTTAGCTTAAGTGCAAAGGTGAATTGATCAACATGGTTATAATTATTGTTTATATAAATTCTGAAATGATTATATATTTCTTTGAGATATTAATGTCTTTGGCCTGTAGTGCAAAGATGAAATATTGATGAATATCTTTGGCCTGTAGTGCAAAGATGAATTGTTGATGAATATCTTTGGCCCGTAGTGCAAAGATGACATGTTGTTGAATATCTTTAGCCAGTAGTGCAAAGATGAACAGATGTTGAGATAAACATGACCAACTGGTGATACAAATGAATATCTTTGGACGTAGTGCAAAGATGAAGTTATTAGTATGATTATGAACAGGAAATGTGATTTGGTGTAACCATGATCTTTGATGTTTCAGGTAAAGATAGGTGATGAAAATTATCATCGTCCTGGATGAGAAGAGGAATTTAGAACTACAGTTATGATTATGAGTTATTCATATGATTGTGGACCAGAATTGTTGATTGATGTTACAGGGATAAAATATTGTTAGTGGATTTTTAACATGGAGAAGATAATAGACTTTATAGTCTATTTGACTCTTCTAATGGATTGCTCGTTCTGCTGCAACTATGGTTGAAATTTTTATCATTTACCATATGTTCTAAATTTCTGATTTATTGTTGATGAAGGCTATTGATAATTGAATTATCTTTAGTCATGACATTCTCTACTGAGCTAGTTGTGCTCACCCTTTTGCTTCACAATTCCTTTCAGGTAATAAGAGTGTAGCTGGGTCGAGCGGGGGTAACAAGGGAATAGAACGGTGGTCATCATTTAGTAGTTATATTTGGTGAAGAAAATAGGGTGAGGCGAACCCAACGTTGGAAGGGTGTTTTGTCACTATCATACAAGATGTCTAATGACATACAACCTCGTGTCATCATAAGACAGGGTTGTGCTCATCCACTTGCTGAGTATATCTATGGGCACTACCTATATAATCTTGGTATTTGTTTGAAGTATAATTCTCAATTAGAGACAGTGGAGATAATGATAAGTCAAGAGAAGACTCACCATTGGGAAGAATATGATAGTAATCTTCTCGTTTTTTTTTTGGGTCTATTGGGTCAACCAAGGATAATTCTGTGGCCATATGATATCTATCATAACCTAGATGCGTGGCCTCCCATGTACGAAGGTTTTCTTGAGCACTTCCCAAAGATTCTAATTTCTAAAATAGTTTTTGACTATACCTATATGTAAGGTGTTATTGTGAGGTGATGTCCACGGTTGGAACATGAGTCACATTTGGTAAATGTATCCGAACTCATAGCATATGTGTTATTGTATTTTGCACGACAATTGTTGTAATAAAATTGTAGTTGTTTTCTGTACCATATATTTGGCGACTCAGAATAGGTTGGATGGAATGAACCTATTTTGGGGTTGTCACAGTGTGATCGTAATCTTTCAATAGTTCAAGCCAACGTCGTTGCCGCATGTTGAGTTCTTTTTCGGTGAAGAAATATTTGAGGCTTTTATGGTCCGTATAAATCTCCACTTTCTCCCCATACAAGTAGTGTCTCCAAATTTTCAACGCGAATACGACTGCTGCAACTCCAGATCATGTGTAGGATAATTCCTCTCATATTCTTTGAGTTGTCGTGAGACATAGGCTATGACTTTCCCATGTTGCATGAGAACACATCCTAACCCTTTGCCTGAAGCATCGCTGTAGATAACAAATGGCTGTACCAGATGGTATTGCCAGAACAGTTGCCGAAATGAGTCTCCTTTTGAGCTCTTGGAAACTCTTCTCGCATTCCTCGCTCCATACGAATTTTGTATCTTTCCGAGTCAGCTGAGTTAACGTAGTAGCGATTCGAGAAAATCCTTCCACGAATCTTCGATAATAACCAGCTAAGCCCAGAAAGCTGCGTACTTCGGTCACCGACTTCGGTTGCTCCCAACTTTGTATTGCTTCAATCTTCGCCGGGTCAACAGATACTCCATGTTTTGACACCACGTGCCCAAGGAATGCTACTTCCTCAAGGCAGAACTCGCATTTCTTCAGATTGGCATAAAGTTTGTTTTCACGAAGCCTTTTAAGTATCAGCTTCAAATGGTGCTCATGATCTTCACGGCTTTTGGAATAGATGAGGATGTCATCAATAAAGACAACAACGAATTGATCCAAATATTCTTTGAATACACGGTTCATCATATCCATGAAAGCAGCTGGAGCATTAGTCAATCCAAAAGACATGACTAAGAATTTATAATGCCCGTACCGAGTTCTGAAGGCAGTCTTTGGAATATCCTCAGTTTTAATCTTCAGCTGATGATATCCAGAAAGAAGGTCAATCTTTAAAAAGAATTGTGCTCCTTGCAACTGGTCGAACAGGTCATCAATGCGAGGTAATGGATACGTATTCTTGATGGTGATATGGTTCAATTCTCGGTAGTCAATACAAAGTCGCATACTCCCGTCTTTCTTCTTTACGAATAAAACAGGAGCACCCCAAGGAGATGTACTAGGACGAATGAAACCGATGTCTAATAACTCCTGTAGTTGGACTTTTAACTCCTGAAGTTCAATAGGAGCCATTCGATATGGGATTTTAGAAATGGGTTTTGTACCCGGTTCAAGGTTAATAAAGAATTCAACATCACGTTCTGGGGGTAGACCGGGAAGTTCTTCAGGAAATACATCGGGAAATTCTCTAACAACAGAAATATTATTCAAATCTGACTTGTCTTTGTTCAAATACATAACATGGGCTAAAAAAGCTTGACATCTATTTTTTAATAAACGAATAGCTTTGTGGCTTGATATGACAGTGACTGATTTTAGTGGTTTAGTAGTTTGAATTCGTATGACAGGTTGGTTAGGAATATGAAAACTAACAACCTTACGAAAATAATCAATTTTAGCATGATGAGTGGTTAACCAATCAATTCCTAAAATCACATCAAAAGCAAGTATCTTTAAAGAGATAAGATCAACAGGTAATGTGATAATGCCAACTTGGATCATGTAAGATTTATAAACTGTAGATGTAACGAAGGTTTCACCCAACGGAATTTCAACAGATAAGTCAAAGTCCAATTTCTCCGGAGTCAAGTTTAAACGTTGAGCACAAGCAGGAAAGATAAAAGAATGGGTAGAACTGGTATCTAGTAAGGTATAAACTTCGCAAGAGTTCAAGATTAGCTTACCAGTGATCACCTCGTTCGGGTTCCTCACATTTTGGCCAGTCACGACAAACGCTCTTCCAGGAACCGCTGATTTTGACTTATCCGGGACAGCCCTTGGAGTCACCATCCCCGTTGAACTTGGTTTTGCTACAGAACAATCCCGAGCTATGTGGCCTTCCTTTCTATAGTTGTAACATACCTTGGATTGTTGTGGACAGTTTGGACTGATATGTCCCTCTTTTCTGCATTTGTTACATCTAACTGGCGGTCGTTCTCCTCCTCTAGAATTTGTTGTTGGTGCTGGTGCTACTGCTGATGTCTTCCCGTCATTGTTGAATCTCCTCTTTCTGAAATTTCCACTTGACTCACCTCTCCTATTATCATGGCCACGATGACCACCCGAGTGGTTACCGCCTTTGTTCGTATTTTTCCCTCCTCGTTGGTTATCATCACTCTAATGACTGCTATCACCAGTATAACCCTGGTTGTGGTCCATCGGTTAAACATACTCACTATCTCGCTTTAATAATTGAGCCCTGTTGACAACATCTGAATACAGAGAAAATTTATGAGAGATAAGGTATTGACGAATCTCGGGTTTTAGACCTCTCAGAAACATCCTTGTCATTCGTTCCTCATTCATGCAAACCTGGATAACTCAGCGAACTTCGCCTCGTACTAGGACACCGTCATGTTATTTTGTTCCAGTCTGATAAACTCCACCTCCTTCATATGACGAATACATTCAAGAAAGTACTTGTCATTGAATAGTTTCTGAAATGTTTCCCAAGACATATTGAGTGCGGCTGGCTGGGTACGCTTCACAGACTCCCACCAGTAGTCTGCCTCACCGCGGAATATAAAGGTGGCGAATGGAACCTTCTGCTCCTCCATGCATCCTAAGACATCGAATATCTTGATAAT
This sequence comes from Panax notoginseng, assembly GCA_016801055.1. Classification (NCBI taxonomy): domain Eukaryota; kingdom Viridiplantae; phylum Streptophyta; class Magnoliopsida; order Apiales; family Araliaceae; genus Panax; species Panax notoginseng. The sequence goes on along the minus strand of CM029018.1, from coordinate 10,492,676 downwards.
TTGCTTGACCCACGTTTCCGCCATGATCGGATCCGACTTTCCCTTAAATTATTGTGGTCCCAATTCTTTGAACTGCTTGGTTGTGACAAGCTGCGCATTGCTAGCATTTCCACCCGTATTTTGTGCACGAGTCTCCCTCGTCTGGTTTTGCATGAACTGCAAAAAACTCCTAAACATTCCATCATTTATCGTTTGCTCGGTAGTGTTGTTTACAAGAGGAATATTGCCTTCCTGCTGCACTTTCTCCTGGTTTGTAACTAAAGGTTATTCCACGGTCTCATACACTCCATTGTTAACGTTCTCAGCATCCATTCTTAAATACTGTCATAAAACAAGGGTTAATTAAACAAATTAACATATCACATAATATCCCTATATTATGACTGACCAACAAATAAGCTTAGATAGGACACACTAGCGAATGATTTACTCATCTCTCCCCTCCTAGTTCTATTCCCCGATCTCCGCCAGAGACCATATCCCTAAGCTCTGATACCAACTGTGACGCCCCCAAAATAGGTATACAACACCCATTCTGAGTCGCCAAATATATGGTACAGAAAGCAAACTACAACTTCAATAATACAATTGTCGTGCAAAATACGACAACACATACTGTGAGTTTAAATACAATTATTGTCTTCTAGACAATATCCACACTCAAATAAGTCCTCATTATAATTATTCAAACACTTTTTTACAGAAATAGTAAGGACTGCTAAAATATTTTTCTAGAACCATCACTCCATACCCCGACTAGATCCTACTATGTTCTCACCTCCTAAGAAGAAAAATGGAACAAAAAGGAAAAGGGTGAGCTCAACTAGCCTAGTAAAGAATATTATGACTAAGATAATATACAACAAATTATCATTACTTTTCAACAGGAAAAAATCTGATAAAATATAATAGACAACAAGTTTTAGATCAACAACTGCAGCGGAAACAACAATCCATTAGAAGAGTCAAGTAGAGAATGAATTCTACTATCTTCTAAGATTTAGAAGTCCATCGTCAATATTTTATCTCTGTAACATCAATCAATATACATCTTTAATCAATATTCATCTTTGCACTACAGGCCAAAGATATTCATTTGTATCACCAGTTGGTCATGTTCATCTCAACACCTGTTCATCTTTGCACTACGGGCCAAAAATATTCATTAGTTAATCATTCATCTTTGTACTACAGACCAAAGATATTCAGTAATATCATCATTTAAGACTGAGGATGATGAAAAATATTCTAAAGAAAACGAATCTAGTGAGACAGAAGGACAAATTTTTAGAATTCGTATAACAATTTATCCAAGATCAATAATACTCCATAATAACTAATTTTGAAGCAGAATTCAAAAATAAAGACTAAAACATGGATACAATTAAATATAGTAACCATAATAGACATCTTGGATAAAAAGAAGAAAATTTTATTTTTCGGTGAATAGTGTCATATTCGTGAATAGTGCTGTATACGTGAATAGTAACTCCAACACCAAAAAGTTTCAAATTTGATAAAAAGTTCAGATCAATATTTTGGCATAATGATATTGAAAGAATAATATCATTAGGAAGAAAATAGCATCCCTTACCTCAAAATAACGGTACTTTTGATCGAAATATCGGATAGAAAGCCGAAAAAAACTTGTACCGAACAGCAACTCTCAAACTATATAAATACTTACTAAAATACGCTCGACAATATAGAGAGAAAGAAAACTTGTTTCTGGTGTGATTTTCAATTCTAACTTAAGCGTCTATTTATAGGAAAATGCTAGAACGTCATAGGAGACTAAAATAATAAAATAATATTATTAATTACACCAACCTCTACGCATGCTTTGCTGACAAATAATACCAGCCAACTTTGAACAATTTTCAGCAGCCCACATGTTGTCAAACAAGAGTGGGTCCCACCCATAATTTAATAAAAATTATTTTATTTTCTGAAACTTCAGTAATTCATAGAAAATAGCTCATTTATCAGAAAAATACGAATTTTATGTCCATTCTGCCTGAAATCGAATTCTCTACAACTTTGTAGCTTTGAGTTTTTCCAAATTTCAAATATAAAATATCCGAAATCCACAAACGGATGATTTTTAATACATCTATACCGATAAAATACTGATAAAATACCTCAGCATTAATTCTTTTATTTTTATCCACATAAAATAAATATTTTCTTATCATATAAATTAATAATTAATTATTCACAAATAATATTACAGAATCACAATTATGACAACCAGGCCGTTCCCAAGAAAGAGGGGGCTTTTTAATAAGAATTTCTCCTTACTGGCGCGCAATTAGGTGACCAAACCTCTCCTTGACAGAACTTTCTAGACATTGCCAATAATGCTATCTAATAATATTATTCAAATAATATGAATTATTTATCTGATAATAGAAAATACTGTGTAGTGATGATTATTGAAACAACAATAATATAAAATATCAACGCAGCAATTATTGAAGCAATAAAATAAAATATTGAACAGTAATTACTGTAACAATTATTGAGTAGTGCCTTCTTATGTACGAATCAATAATTCAACTATACTGTGCAATACCGTGTGCTACTGTGCAACTAGGCGTATTACTGTATTTTAACCACCAGGTATTCCAACAGTGTTAACGGTAACAACTACGCCGTTATTTGTAAAAACTCAAATTTATCATTTTCTTCATCCGACCGTTATCCGTTATGGGGCCCACAAATGGCTGCGCCGTCGTACGAATATTCCCCGACAAAATAAATATTTTATAACCACTTGCTTATTTTGCAATATTTTCATATTTCACCTATATCCAAAGCATTATATCAAATTAATACCTTATTAATTTAGAATAATGAATAGAGAAAAATTCACTTTTATTTATAATAAGTTGGGGTCTTACACAATTTATAATCATGGTCCTAAAAAATTAAAGATTACTACTGGTTATCATATAATCCCTTCGTCCCATAATATATAATGTTTTAGAATTCTCCACAATAATTAAGGAAATGGATGAAAAATATTGTAGACACTTAAAATTTAGCATTCAAAAACTCCGGTGACAACCCTGGGAGATAAAGCTAAACCCTAGTGATGACCCTAGGAGGTCAATTCAAATCCCGGCGACAACCACGGGAGATCAAATTAATCCCCGGTGACAACCCCGAGAGATCAATTCAAAACTCGGGAGATCAATTCAAAACCTGATGACAACCCCGGGAGATCAATTCAAACCTCGACAACAACCTCGGGAGGTCAAATCAAACCCCAGAAGATCAATTCAACCTCAGAGACAACCTTAAGCACTGACAAAAGCTAACAACACTCCAAACTTGGAGACAACCCTGAGAAAATACAGCTACAACTGCATCAAACCTAGAGACAACCCCGGGAGATCAATTCAATCCCCGGTGACAACCCCGAGAGATCAATTCAAACCCCGACAACATCCCCAGGAGGTCAAATCAAACCCCGGTGACAACCCCGAAAGATCAATTCAACCTCAGGGACAACCTTGAGAACTGACAAAAGTTAACAGGAGTTCAATCTCGGAGACTACCCTGAGAAAAGATAGCTTCAACTGCATCAAACCCGAAGACAACCCAGAGGGGAAAAATAGTAATGTTGCCAAGTCAACATCAAATTAAGTCAAATCACTACTATAAAGGTCATATAGAACCATAACGTCAATTTCGAGTGAAAACAGCACAAGACAACTCAATGGACGGACTATGAAGACTCGCAGATCTGGTCATGGACTCATCTTCCTAATTCAGAAAAGGTTAAATCTCATGTCATTGTGTAGCTCTTGGAAATGGCTTTCCGAAAAAGTATAGCACGCCTCCATCAGACTCCCGGATTGAAAGCTATAAAGGTTCGAACAGACTGCACGTTGGTATAAGTTCACGTACTTCGAGACAACGAGACCCACGGGACCAAGCCCACCCGGGTCAGCCGCAAGTAGACCCACAGCTATTTTGGTCTATAAATAAGACCTCCCATCAGCCATAAGAAAATAAAAGAGAGAAAAGATAGGGAATTCCGCCCATTTCAGCTCTTAACCCCTCCTGCAATGTTCCAAACTTCGATTCTCTTCTTTGTATACATATATATTATAACATATCAAGTTTTAACCGGTGGAAACTAAGTTTCCAAGCTTCAAAAGCAGTTTAAAGCCTCCCTCGCTACACACTGTAAGATTTTTCTTGATTCGAAGCTTTTATCTACTTTAATATTTATATATATGATTATATATATATATATATATATATATATATATATATATATTAAAGTTGTAATGTTTAAATTTGTGAACAAGATTTATCTAAATCTAGTGGTATCTAACTCTTAACTGGTTCAAAAGTTGTAAAACTAGAACTGTTGAGCTAGAATGACTAAGATTTATATAAATCTAGTTTTTTTATAGTTTTGTAAATATTAAGCAACCGCGCGACCCTAGATCTGTATCTAGAGTAAGATAGAAGTTTTGGCTACGCGCATATGCAAGGATTTAACTGATAAATCCTTTGTTTTGTGACGTTTAGATTAAATATATGTTTTATTTAAGTATTTTTGTTATACAGGCTATTCAAATATTATTATGTGAGTATAGGAGCCACGGGATCTAAGATTCAGCTGACGGATCTAGATCTGGGTCTCATAATGGACCATTTTCAATTGCACAACTAGCTTGAAAATTATATGTGTGGTCCTCGGACCTACTTTAATGGCTTTCATGCCCATAAGAAGCCCGACATTTATATGTATATTATTTTGTCGAATATATTTTGCATCTCGAGAATAAAATCAAAATAAACCGAATACGGAATAAAATAAAAATATCAAAGGCCTCAATTACTATATGAGTATAAGGGTTTGAAAACCTATTTTCAAAACATCATTTTATATGTCTTGTATTAAAATTAAACTTTTATACAAGTCAAACCCTTTGTATATAGGTGCAAAAGAGGCATAACACTACTTCCAAATAACGCACTTGAGCCCAATTAACTGCAACACACATTTCAAATAAATTAGGGAATTGAAAAGACGCGGTAATCGTGTTTTCACGAAAGTCGGGGGGTGCCTAACACCTTCCCCTCGCTTAAGCAAGCTCTCGAACTCTATGAATCTCGGTTTCCAAGGTCTGTTAAATAGAGTCCAATAATTGGGCCTTTTTTGCAAAATATTTCATAAACTCGATTGAGTTAGTACAACCATTTCACTTCTACCAACTGGCGGCTCTATAAAATCAAATATTTTCAAATCGTCAAAATTTTGTGTCGGACTCTTTTGTCAATTTCACACTTTCAAACTAAATTCGAACCACATAGAAAACATAAAGGGTAATAAATATTTAAAAAGAGGAATTCCAAAAAGAAAATTTTCTCGACGTCGACAAGAATTAAATATAGTATCAATTGTCTATAATACCCTTAAATTCTCATTTATTACCATACTTATCTTATACTCTCTCTCATATGTAGCATTTTCCCATGAAGGATAATTTTAAAAAGATTGTAGTTAATTATCCTAAATTTTCTAAAACGTCAAATAATTTGTGACAAATAAAATCACCTAAAGCATCATATATTATGTTACGGAAAAAGTATGTTTTTTCATAAGATTTAAATGAATTATAGAATTGCTTTAAAAATTATAGTTAATTTTTTTTCTAACTCTTTAATTTATTTAAAATTGGAGATACATTTTGTATTTTTGAGAAATTCTAAAATTTAAAATTAATACAAATTTATTTAATTTTAGTATAAATAACTATAAATATTATAAACTAACTCAAAAGTACTACTTCACAAAATACCATATTTATTGCTTAAATTTGGAGTAATTTTTAATTTTAAGAATTTTTTAAATTTACTTAAGTCAAAATATATCTCAAATTTTGGAATCAAAGGAGTAATGAATTAAAAATTTATTTGATGTTTCAAATATAAAAATCATAGTTCAACTTAAGTCTTATTTAACGTATATTATTTAATTCAACTTAAGTAATTGAATAAGAAAAGTGACAACTTTTTCGAAACGTACGCTTTTAATTTTTGAACATAATAAATATTGACTAAAGAATTTAGTGGATATTCCTTCATTTTAAGTTAGTTATTTAAATTAAAGAATTATTATGACAATTCAATTTTATGGAATATATACGTGGGAGAGGGACAACTGGGATTTAAATTCAGCCAACCCATATCATTAATGGGTAGACTAAGCTAAAGTTTAATGGGTTAGGGATTTTGGCTGAAAGCGAAATGTACTACTAGACTGGACCTTTATTTTCTTTGTCCAATTGAAAAAGCTCAACTAAGTAGTAAAGTATAAGGTTCTATTTTTTATGATTTGTTTTACTATTTATGAAAGTGATTACATTTTTCATTCTATTTTAAAAGGGAGGGGCGATGAATATCACCCTCCTAATCTCTCGATCAAATGGGGTAGCCCTTTAATTAACCACGTAAACTATAGGTAAACGTAAAAACTTATCAGATAAATTTTAAATATAATATGTTTAAGTACTATTTTAGTTAGTTTCAAGTCAATTCGATCGTGCAAGTTTGATGACTAGATAATTTAAAAGTATTTTCTCTTAAATTTTTATTAACAAAGGAAACATTGTATCTTTAATAGTAAATGTATATTAAAATTTTGTGTGAACTTCTGAGATATTGAGTCAGTTTTAGAAAATACCAAAAATTATCACCAAGAAGGCATTAAAATAAAAAAAAATTAAAAAATTAGACTATCGAATTGTCAAACTATATTGATATAAATTGGCTACTCAAGTATTCGTCTAAAAATTTAGAGTGCACCAAATTACATAATCCCTCGAATCCAAATTATAAGATCAATAAACTTTTTAAAAATAATTTTCAAATATTTTAAAATTGACATGAATTCATTTAATTTAATTTCAATATAATTATGAATATGATAAAATACCCAAATAAATACTACAATTTTTTTAAGATTTTTTATTTTCAAAATGTAAGTTAACATGTCAATTTTAAATTTAAAAATATTTTAAACTAACTTTTAGAAAGTCAATAGTAATATTATAATCAGCTATGAAGGGTCTACTATTTGCTTATGTATAGAAGCACATTTTCCCCATCTTTGCATCTTAAGTACTTGCTATTAATTAAAAATGGGCAAACAACATCATTACCATTCAATACAAGAACCAATGGGCGAGATTATAACTGAAAAGTTCACGTCCGGTACTATTAGCAGCGGACACTGGGACGTCCACTACTAATAGTAACGGATGACGATACTATTTTCAGCGGCATTAGCAGACAACACCTGTTATCCGCTACTATTAGTAGCGGACGTGAATTTTTCAATTTTAATTTCGGCTGTTGGTTCCTATACTGAACGATAAAGATGGTATTTATCCATTTTTGATCTATAACAAGTACTTGTTATGGATCATTCACAATATATGTATATATATCATAACTGCACTTTAATGTTGTGTTTGAGGGATGTGATGGGATGAGAAAGTATAGAAAGGAGAGGGATATGAAGAGATTATAATTTTATTTTTCATGCTTGTGAGTTTTAGAAATGAAATGATGAGATTTTTGTAAGACCCCGACTTTAATAAAATAAAAATTTAATTTAATTTATGACTATTATTCTAAAACTATAAAATGTTAAATTGATAAATTGTCAAATGATCAATTAATTGGATAAAAGAGCAAATAAAAGAGGGGGATTAAAGCTTCTAGAAGCATGAACCATGAGATTGGCGGCTAGAGCTGTTTAATGTGGGGGGGAAATGCTGATATTAATTTTCTATATGCTTCCAAAGATTTCATAAATCATTCACCGAACTCTTTAATAATTGGTGGGTTGTCAAATGTTAGGCAAAAGTGGGGAAAAGATGTTGGCTAACTTATAAGCCTACTAAGGCAACTTTTTAGCATACTTCTCATTTCCTTACACTTTCTCCTGTAGCCAAAATATGAAAATATTCAGAAAAGAAAAGAGAGAGAGACTTTGCAGAAGAAGAACAATGAGAAGAAAAGAAGGAATTAAAAAGGGTATGTTTTAATTTATACTTTAATTTTCATATATAATTGTTAAGTTTTATGAAATTTATGAAAAGAGGACATGTTATACTTAGTGTGATGAATTAAACTTGTATAAATAAGAATCAAATGAGAAAAATCAAGAAATCAAATGAAAAATGAAATCTAAAATTTTCAGAAAAGTTAGTTTGCTACCATATTTTTGTAAACTCCAAAACTCTTTGTGTATAATGAGTTAGGAGATGATCCATATATCAAAAGAAAGCTCTAGAAGTATGCTAAACACAGAAATTGGAATCACCCAAAAATTCCTTATGAATTATTAGTGGTGACTGTAATGAAACTGGTCCGAAGGACTTATAGTCTACCAAAATCTTAAAAATCATTTTTCTTAAGCTCTATTGTATAAGTTATAAGTTTTAATCTGAACGTTGGTTCGTTCTAATTTTTGGATATGTTATACATATATAAGTTGAGTATATGTCCACAAATTTTGAACTGTTAAAGATTAATGTATGATTTCTTATAAATTTTAAGAGGTGACTGATTTAGAATTTTTGCAGAAGAATTTTCAGCAACATGCTTTAGTGTTTAAAAATGTATAATTTAATGATTTTAAATCTGAATTGGGTGATTCTTGAGGCTAAATTAGAGTATTGGAAGTCTATTTTCTGTTAAAATTAATTAATTTGACAAATAAATTTTAGTTAATGGAGATAATGTCAGCATAGTAGACTGTTGTTTTAAAAATAAATTGTCATATATGGGTTTCTTAAGTTTTGTTATTCACTTATAAGTTTTGAAATATGAATAATGATTTAATTTGATAAATAAAGACACCTTGAATGAATTATGAATTATTAGTTGGATTATATGTTATTCAAAATAAATATGTTTTGGCGTTAACCCCGACTTTTAATAGAATTTAAATTATTTATAGTAAAATCTTGATTTAATAAATGTTTATATATTTATATTGTTGCATTTTATCATCGCTTGAAGTGGTGGCTTAGTGGTGGGAAGCCGGACATAAGTCCCCATTAACGTGGGTTCGAGGAGGTCTCACGCTCTCAATTTATTCGGAGGAAAGATGAGTTATGCCGATGAAAAAACCACTGAGGCCTCCAAAATTTTTGGTGATCATGCATTTATTTTCTCCCTATCATGCATGTAATTATTTATTACGTATGTTAATAAATAACAATTATGATATTTAGACCAGTTGGCAATATTATGAGTTTATAATAATAATCATGGATAATTATTGAAAGATTGAAAATGTGTAAATAAATGATGAATAAAAGGTGTTGATTAAAGATAAATATGATATAGATATGTTTGTTCAATTATTTTGTTTTTAAAAAAGTAAGTTTGGCATTACTTGCCGACACTTTACTTTTTCTAAAGTACTCTGGACCATAACTCAATTATTGTTAAAACGTGTTGGTTTAACTTTCTCCGTGGGATCACAAATTTCACTACCATTATTTTATATAGTTCATTTGGTAATTTTATCAAAAGGGGTGTGCTAGTTGTCTCCTCAATTTTTAGTATAAATAGGTTGCTTAGATAATAAACAAAACACACCATCACTACACTAAAAATATAAAATTCTTTTACTACAATATTGTGAGTATAATATTGTGAGTATTTCTGTTGAGTGTAAGGTTACTCCAAGTGTGGATAAGGAATGCAAACATTGTTTAAGTTGATCAATTTTATAGCAAGTAGAATCAAGTCACATGCTAAGATAAGGGGTATCATTTTTTTAAGGTAAAGGGATATCATTTTCTTTCATACTCTATATTATAGTAATATATTATTATTCGTTTCTTCAACTTATCATTAAATGGTGAAAAGTCCTGATGTAAGACCCCAATTTTTATAAATAAAGATGAATTTTCTATAAATATCATTTTTGAATATTATGGAGTTAATTTGATATAATGTTATAGTTGTGGGTAATATTTATAAATTTTGCAAAGTAAGCAAGTTGTTATAAAATATTCGTTTGGTCGGAGAATATTCTTTTTGTCGGGGAATATTCGTACGACGGCACATCCTGGAAAAGCGAACGTGGTAGCTGACGCATTGAGTAGAAGATCATATGCGGGTACAAGTGCAATATTAACAACGCAAAGGCCCATTTTGTGTGACTTGCAAAGGATGGAGATAGAGTTAAAGACTCCAGGGACCCATGTGATGATGGCGAATATACGAGTAGAACCGACTTTAATCGATAAAGTTAAAGCTGCTCAAGCTACAGACCTGGAGCTGATGCGTATGAGGAAAAAAGTGCAAGAAGGTGTTATGCCGAAAGCAAGAATCGATGAGGAAGGAATACTTCGAGTCAACTCCAGACTTTGTGTTCCTAACAACCCTGATTTAAAATATGAAATCATGATGGAGGCGCACAACACACCGTTTGCAATCCATCCTGGAAGTACCAAAATGTATCATGATCTTCGTCATACATTTTGGTGGAGCAATATGAAGAGAGAGATAGCGTTGTTTATCTCAAGGTGTCTAACTTGTCAACGAGTCAAAGCGGAGCATCAAGTACCAAAAGGTCCATTGCAACCACTTGAAATTCCAGAATGGAAGTGGGAGCACATTACCATGGATTTCGTTACCGGTCTTCCTAGGGTTTCTCAAGGTATTGATGCGATTTGGGTCATTGTTGATAGATTGACCAAGTCTGCTCATTTCTTACCGATACGAGAAACTTATACACTTGAACGTCTTGCTCGTATGTACATAAACGAGATTGTAAGACTGCATGGTATGCCAGTATCCATAGTTTCTGACCGAGACCCAAGATTCACTTCACGATTTTGGGTTAGTTTACAAAAAGCTATGGGCACGGAGTTACGATTTAGTTCAGCATATCATCCTCAGACGGACGGACAATCAGAGAGGACTATTCAAACTCTTGAAGATCTATTAAGACTCTGTGTCTTTGACTTCAAGGGAAGTTGGGACAAGTTCTTACCATTGGTGGAGTTTTCCTACAACAACAGTTATCAAGCAAGTATTGGCATGGCTCCATTCGAAGCATTGTATGGAAGAAAATGTCGTTCTCCAGTATGCTGGGATGAGGTGGGCGAAGCAACGTTGTTGGGACCGGAGTTGGTACGTATGACTACAGAAAAGATTCAAACGATCCGACAACGTATAAAAACCTCACAAGATCGACAAAAGAGTTATGCTGATCTTCATCGAAAGGACGTGGAATTTGATGTAGGAGATCATGTGTTCTTACGTGTTGCTCCATGGAAAGGTGTTACGAGATTTGGAAAGAGAGGAAAGCTAAATCCTCGATTCATCGGTCCATTTTTAATCCTCGATCGAGTAGGAACTGTGGCTTATAGACTCGCTTTACCGCCAAGTATGTCTCGTGTTCATAACGTTTTCCACATATCCATGTTACGCAAATATGTGGAAGACCCGAACCACATTATTGAGTTAGAACCGGACGAAATAGCGGAGGATTTGACGTATGAAGAAGTTCCTGTTCAAATCTTGGATAAGAAGGAACATATTCTACGCTCCAAGGTTATACCTCAAGTCAAAGTTTTGTGGAGAAACCACGATGTTGAGGAAATGACTTGGGAGTTAGAATCAGAAATGAAATCAAGGTATCCTTACCTCTTCGACATACCAGGTACGTACCCTAATTTCGAGAGCGAAATTTCATAAGAAGGGGAGGTTGTAAGACCCCAATTTTTATAAATAAAGATGAATTTTCTATAAATATCATTTTTGAATATTATGGAGTTAATTTGATATAATGTTATAGTTGTGGGTAATATTTATAAATTTTGTAAAGTAAGCAAGTTGTTATAAAATATTCGTTTGGTCGGAGAATATTCTTTTTGTCGGGGAATATTCGTACGACGGCACAATCATTGGTGGACCCCACAACGAAATTATTGTCGGATTGAGAAAACGACAGAATTATCTTTCTATAAAAATAACGGCTGAGGTGTTACCGTTAAAACCGTTAAAACTGTTGAACTACTCGGTAGTAAAAGTACAGTAATACGCGTGGTTGCATAGTAGCACACGGTATTGATTATTGATGCTTACGTGAGAAGTCACTCAGCTATACTCAATTATTGCTACAGTAATTGCTGCATCATATCTCTTAAATTATTGTCATAGTATCATCTGTATAATATGTTATATTATTAAATCAATAATTGAGACGTTGTGGTAAGTTTGGTTATTTTATGGGGGGCCATATGTCATCATCTAAGAGTCTCTTCGTCAATAGTAATTACCGTCGTCAATAGTAATTACCGTCGTCAATAGTATTTACCTTGGTCAATAGTAATTACCTTCGTCAATAGTAATTACCGTCGTCGATAGTAATTACCTTCGTCAATAGTAATTACCGTCGTCAATAGTAATTACCTTCGTCAATAGTATTTGCCTTGGTCAATAGTAATTACCTTCGTCAATAGTATTTACCTTGGTCAATAGTAATTACTTTCGTCAATAGTAGTTGTCCCTTCAATATTACCAAGAGTCATTTGACCCTTCGTTAAGACCAATAGTCATTTGACCCTTCGTTAAGACCAAGAGCCACCCTCGGTTTTTCTATAAATAGAGGCCTGGGGCTTCATTATTTTTCACGAATTCATTCAAGCTATAGAGAGAGAAAGTATAGAGAGAATAAGAGAGAGAGAATAAAAGTATTCTGCTACATCATTTTTCCAATATCCAGTTCTTTTAAGGTAGGGAATATTATTTCTTTTATATTCATGAAGAGAACTTCTGTTATTCCATTTGTTATTATTCTGTTGGAATAACCAGTATACGCGGTCTACCCTATACTTGGTGACATTCTTCTATTATTCTGTTGGAACATCCTGTCTGTGTGTTTTACACCGGACCTGGTTCCGTTTATTATTCTGTTGGAACATCCTGTCTGTGTGTTTTACACCGGACCTGGTTCCGTTTTATTATTATTCTGTTGGAATATCCTGTCTGTGTGTTTTACACCGGACCTGGTTCCATTATTTATTATTCTGTCGGAATATCCTGTCTGTGCGTTTACGCCGGACCTGGTTCCATTATTTATTATTCTATTGGAATAACCTGTCTGTGCGGTCTATCGCATGCATGGTGATTTCTTTTGTTATTCCATTCTTTATTGTACTCAGTTGGTTAAGTTTTGACTTCTATACTCCATGAAATTTGTGGAATATCCTTGATAGTTGCGTTTCATCCAGTATCTTTTCAAGAAAATATTCTTCTAAGCGTTCTTGAATTTTACTCCACAATGCAGTATCATGTTGACAATTTGGACGTTGTTAATTCCTGGATAAATTAATTCTTGAACTTGTTTTATTGAATTCTTATATCATTGTCATCATCCTCATGTTTATAAAATGTTGAAAGTCATCTGTGGCATGTAGTGCATAGATGGACTTGGTATGATTATGACCAGGGATTATTCGGTATAATCATGACCGTAATGTTGCAAATGATGTGGTAAAAGTCCTCATTGGCCCGTAGTGCATTGATGGACAGTTGTTGGCATGATCATGACCATTAATGAATACACGAATATCCTTGGCCGTAGTGCAGGGGTGATTCGATGATGTGGATTATTTTATTAAGCTGAGTCTCAGCGATTACAGTGTTGAAAAACTTTTTAAATCATAAAAGATAGTAGAGTTTATTTTCTACTTGACTCTTTTAATGGATTGCTTGTTCCGCTACAGTTAAACTTGATGTCTATTATATTTTATCAGTTTAACATTGTTGAAGGCTAATGATAATATTCTGCATTATCTTAGTCATAATATTTCTTACTGGGCTAGTTGAGCTCACCCTTTCTTTCACTGTTCTCTTCAGGAAATGAGAACGTAGCTGGGACAAGTCGGGGTACGGAGTGATGGTCCGAATGATAGTATTAGTTAGTAGTCCTCACTATTCTATGTAATGGTGTGTTAATAAATGTAATGAGGACTCCTTTTGAGTATGAATACTCTCTAGAAGATAATATTTGTATTCAAACTCACAGTTTATGTTTTGTCGTATTGTACACGACAGTTGTATTATTAAGTTGTATTTGTATTCTGTACTATGTATCTGACGACCCAAGATGGGTGATGTATACCTAATTTTGGGGGCGTCACACCTGAAATGATTAAAATATCTTTAATAGTTTGTGCTTCATCTAATATCTTGACATGAATCTTTCTATTCGATTTTAAGTTATTATTTTTGAGTCAGAAACTTTACATCACATGAACTTTATATTCTATCAAGAATTCTAATCGATTTTCTGGACATCATGTTGGCAATTTGAACCTTGGATAATTAAGTTGAAAATCACTAATATCTATTTTATCTTATTATTTTGATTATTTTTGTTCATTCATTATATATCATTGTTATCATTCTCAGACTTAAATTTGTGTTGGAAAGTTATCTTTGACCCGTATTGCAAAGATGAACTGTTGATTGGTATGATTATGACCATGAATTGTGTATTGGTATAATCATGACCAAAATTGTGTATTAGTATAATCATGGCCATTGGTGTTACAATTGTATGTATTTGGCCCGTAGTGCAAAGATGAACTGTTGATTATTGATTTTACAGTTGTATGTCTTTGGCCCGTAGTGCAAAGATGAACTGTTGATTATTAATTTTACAGTTATATGTCTTTGGCCCGTAGTGCAAAGATGGGCTATTGATTATTGGTTTTACAGTTTTATATCTTTGGCCCGTAGTGCAAAGATGGACTGTTAATTGGCATGACTATTGTTGTTACAATTGAATATTTTTGGCCCGTAGTGCAAAGACGGGCTATTGATTATTGGTTTTACAGTTTTATATCTTTGGCTTGTAGTGCAAAGATGTATTGTTAATTGACATGACTATTGTTGTTACAATTGAATTTTTTTGCCTGAAGTGCAAACATGAATTTAATGGCATAATTATAAATATGAACTGTAAATTAGTATTGTAAGACCCCGAATTTTATGAAATAAAAGTATTCAATTTTTCTTATAATTACGATTCAGTAAATGGTTAAATTGATAAAAAGTTAAAGTTAAAGGTGATATATGAATTTTTTTCAAAATAAGCAAGTGGTTATAAAATAATCATTGTTGTCGGGGAATATTCGTTTGGTCGTGGAATATTCTTTCTGTCGGGGAATATTCGTACGACGGCGCAGCTATTTGTGGGCCCCATAACGAATAACTGTCGGATGAAGATAACGACAAAAATTAAGTTTTTATAATTAACGGCGTAGTTGTTACCGTTAACACTGTTGAAATACCCGGTGGTTAAAATACAGTAATACGCGCTATTGCACAGTAGCACACGGTATTGCACAGCATTTTTGAAATTATTGATTCTTACGTAAGAAGGCACTACTCAATAATTGTTACAGTAATTACTGTTCAATATTTTATTTTATTGACTCAATAATTGCTACGTTAAAATTTTATATTATTGTTGTTCAATAATTATCACTGCACAGTATTTCTCATTATCAGATCAATAATTCATATTATTTAAATAATATTATTGTAAGACCCCAAATTATTAATAAATGAAATTTAATTTCCTCTATTTATTATTCTGAAATAGTAAGGGTTGATTTGATTAATGTGGTCAGTTATGGGTAAAATGCGTAAATATTTTAAATAAGCAAGTGGTTATAGAATATTCATTGTTGTCGGGGAATATTCGCTTGGTCGGGGAATATTCTTACTGTTGGAGAATATTTGTACGACGGCGCAGTCTTTTGTGGGCCCCATAACGGAAAGCGATTGGATGAAGAAAACGACAAAAAAAAGTTGTTTATAAATAACGGCATAGTTGTTACCGTTAATACTGTTGGAATACCCGGTGGTTAAAACACAGTAATACGCGTTGTTGCACAGTAGCACACGGTATTGCACCAATTATTGATTCTTACGTAAGAAGGCACTACTCAATAATTGTTACAGTAATTACTGTTCAATATTGTATTTTATTGATTCAATAATTGCTGCGTTGATATTTTATATTACTGTTATTTTAATAATTGTCACTACACAGTATTTTCTATTATCGGAACAATAATTCATATTATCTGAATAATATTATTAGATAACATTATTGGCAATGTCTAGAAAGTTCTGTCTAAGAAAAAGTTTGGTCATCTAATTGCGCGCCAGTAAGGAGAGATCCTTATTGGAAAGCCCCCTCTTTCCTGAGAACGACCTGGTTGCCAGTACTGTGATTCTGTATTATTATTTGTGTATAATTAATTATTAATTTATATGATGAGAAAAATCTTAATTTTATGTGGATATACATGGAGAAAATTTTTAATGTGACAATTGTTGAAAATTAATATTTTATCTTTTTCTGATAAAATAATTCATTTAAATATATTATTTTAATAATATATTGATGGTGATATTTTTACAATAAATGTGGGATATATGAGTATATGAGGAGGAAAAGTATTTTTGTGGCATTAAATGATTAGCACATATTTTGTGTGTTGGTGGACACAATTCTTGACCGAAAATTTATTATTGACTGTAAAATTGCCCGTTTGTGAATTTCGGTCAATTTCTGTTTGGAATTTGGAAAAACTTTCTTCTGCAAAGTTGTAGAGAATTGAATTTCCTATAAAAACTCGCGAGATTCGAATTTTCTGATAAAAGGGCTATTTATTATGAATTATTGAAGTTCTGAAGTTCCGAAATAATTGATTTTTGGAAGTTTTATTTATTATTTTGAAGAAAAATGTTTTTTGGCATTTAAGTGGGCTAACATGTGATATAAATGGGCTGAGATCAGATGTCTAGAGGTGGGCTAAGGAAAATTTGATAAATATATTATTATTATATTAAATTTTCTGCTTTGGTGTTCTAAGCATTTTCCTATAAATAGGGTGCTTAGGTTAGAATTGAAATCACACCAGAAACACAAGTTTCTCTCTATTTCTGTAAGACCCCAATTTTTATAAATAAAGATGAATTTTCTATAAATATCATTTTTGAATATTATGGAGTTAATTTGATATAATGTTATAGTTGTGGGTAATATTTATAAATTTTGCAAAGTAAGCAAGTTGTTATAAAATATTCGTTTGGTCGGAGAATATTCTTTTTGTCGAGGAATATTCGTACGACGGCACAATCATTGGTGGACCCCACAACAGAATTATTGTCGGATTGAGAAAACGACAGAATTATCTTTCTATAAAAATAACGGCTGAGGTGTTACCGTTAAAACCGTTAAAACTGTTGAACTACTCGGTAGTAAAAGTACAGTAATACACGTGGTTGCATAGTAGCACACGGTATTGATTATTGATGCTTACGTGAGAAGTCACTCAGCTATACTCAATTATTGCTACAGTAATTGCTGCATCATATCTCTTAAATTATTGTCATAGTATCATCTGTATAATATGTTATATTATTGAGACGTTGTGGTAAGTTTGGTTATTTTATGGGGGGCCATATGTCATCATCTAAGAGTCTCTTCGTCAATAGTAATTACCTTCGTCAATAGTATTTACCTTGGTCAATAGTATTTACCTTGGTCAATAGTAATTACCTTCGTCAATAGTATTTACCTTGGTCAATAGTAATTACTTTCGTCAATAGTAGTTGTCCCTTCAATATTACCAAGAGTCATTTGACCCTTCGTTAAGACCAAGAGCCACCCTCAGTTTTTCTATAAATAGAGGCCTAGGGCTTCATTATTTTTCACGAATTCATTCAAGCTATAGAGAGAGAAAGTATAGAGAGAATAAGAGAGAGAGAATAAAAGTATTCTGCTACATCACTTTTCCAATATCCAGTTCTTTTAAGGTAGGGAATATTATTTCTTTTATATTCATGAAGAGAACTTCTGTTATTCCATTCGTTATTATTCTGTTGGAATAACCAGTATACGCGGTCTACCCTATACTTGGTGACATTCTTCTATTATTCTGTTGGAACATCCTGTCTGTGTGTTTTACACCGGACCTGGTTCCGTTTATTATTCTGTTGGAACATCCTGTCTGTGTGTTTTACACCGGACCTGGTTCCGTTTTTATTATTATTCTGTTGGAACATCCTGTCTGTGTGTTTTACACCGGACCTGGTTCCATTATTTATTATTCTGTCGGAATATCCTGTCTGTGCGTTTACGCCGGACCTGGTTCCATTATTTATTATTCTGTTGGAATAACCTGTCTGTGCGGTCTATCGCATGCATGGTGATTTCTTTTGTTATTCCATTCTTTATTATACTCAGTTGGTTAAGTTTTGACTTCTATACTCCATGAAATTTGTGGAATATCCTTGATAGTTGCGTTTCATCCAGTATCTTTTCAAGAAAATATTCTTCTAAGCATTCTTGAATTTTACTCCACAATGCAGTATCATGTTGACAATTTGGACGTTGTTAATTCCTGGATAAATTAATTCTTGAACTTGTTTTATTGAATTCTTATATCATTGTCATCATCCTCATGTTTATAAAATGTTGAAAGTCATCTGTGGCCTGTATTGCATAGATGGACTTGGTATGATTATGACCAGGGATTATTCGGTATAATCATGACCGTAATGTTACAAATGATGTGGTAAAAGTCCTCATTGGCCCGTAGTGCATTGATGGACAGTTGTTGGCATGATCATGACCATTAATGAATACACGAATATCCTTGGCCGTAGTGCAGGGGTGATTCGATGATGTGGATTATTTTATTAAGCTGAGTCTCAGCGATTACAGTGTTGAAAAACTTTTTAAATCATAAAAGATAGTAGAGTTTATTTTCTACTTGACTCTTTTAATGGATTGCTTGTTCCGCTACAGTTAAACTTGATGTCTATTATATTTTATCAGTTTAACATTGTTGAAGGCTAATGATAATTTATTCTGCATTATCTTAGTCATAATATTTCTTACTGGGCTAGTTGAGCTCACCCTTTCTTTCACTGTTCTCTTCAGGAAATGAGAACGTAGCTGGGACAAGTCGGGGTACGGAGTGATGGTCCGAATGATAGTATTAGTTAGTAGTCCTCACTATTCTATGTAATGGTGTGTTAATAAATGTAATGAGGACTCCTTTTGAGTATGAATACTCTCTAGAAGATAATATTTGTATTCAAACTCACAGTTTATGTTTTGTCGTATTGTACACGACAGTTGTATTATTAAGTTGTATTTGTATTCTGTACTATGTATCTGACGACCCAAGATGGGTGATGTATACCTAATTTTGGGGGCGTCACAGTTGGTATCAGAGCTTAGGGATATGATCCCTGGCTAAGATGTGAGAATAGAACTAGGAGGGGAGAGACGGGAAATTCCTTCGCTAGTATGACATACCTAAGTTTATTTGCATGGTATTTAATTGGTCGGTCATAATATAAGGATAATATATGACATATCAATTAATTTTTATTTTGTGGCAGTATCTGAAAATGGCATCTGAGAACGTTGAGAATAGCAATGGAGCACAGACGACTGTTGATTCACCACATATCAATAATCAGGATAATGTGCATCAGGAAGGTGTCAATCCTCATGCAAACAACAACACTGACCAAATGATGAATGATCAAATGTTCAGAGGCTTTATGCAATTCATGCAACAACAGGTGAAAGCGGCTCCTGTCCACAACGTAGGTGGAAATACTGGAAACTCTCAGGCGGTCACCGCTAAACAGTTTAAGGAGCTGGGACCACCGGAGTTTAAGGGAGAACCCAAACCACTTGTAGCTGAAACATGGATAAAGCAGATCACCAAGATATTTGATGTCTTGGGTTGCTCCGAGGAGCAAAAGGTTCCCTTTGCCGCCTTTATGTTGCGAGGAGAGGCAGATTACTGGTGGGAATCGATAAAGCGTACTCAACCTGCCGCACTGAAGATGTCCTGGGAGAAGTTCCAAGAGCTGTTTAACGACAAATACTTTCCCGAGAGTATTCGTCACATGAAGGAGGTGGAGTTCATCAAATTGGAGCAGAATAATATGACCGTGTCGCAGTACGAGGCAAAATTTGCGGAGTTATCCCGGTTTGCGTCCCACCTGGTGGATAATGAAGAAAGAATGACGCGGATGTTTTTAAGAGGTTTGAAGCCGGAGATACGTCAACATCTTGTTTCTCATAAACTGTGTTTGTATTCAGATGTTGTAAATAGGGCTCAGTTGGTGGAGCGCGATAACGAGACAACGCAACCAAAAGAGAGCAGCCGGCAAAATGATAATACCAGTGAGAGCAGTCATCGAAGCGGTGACAACAAGCGTGGAGGGAATCAACAGGCCAGAAATGGTAACCACTTCGGTGGTAATCAGGGCCAAAACAATAAGAATGGACATTTCAAGAAGAGGAGATTCAACAATGATGGAAAGACGTCAGCACCAGCACCTGTCGTTAAGGAAGGAGAACGACCACCTATCATATGTTTCAAATGCGGAGGGGAGGGGCACATCAGTCCAAACTGCGCGATGCCGTCCAAAGCATGTTATAATTGTGGAAGAGAAGGTCATTTAGCCCGATTTTGTCGTTTACCGAAGACAAATTCAGCTAGGATGGAGGCACCAAAAGCCGTCCCAGAAAAGTCAAAACCGGTTGTGCAAGGGAGAGCGTTTGTTGTGAACTCCCAGAGAGCAAGGAACCCGAATGAGGTCATCACGGGTAAGCTTATCATAAACTCTAAAGAAGTTTATACTTTATTTGATACCGGTTCAACCCATTCTTTTATTTCTCCTACTTGCGCTCATCGATTAAATTTGATTCCGGAGAAATTAGACTTTGACTTATCTGTGGAAACTCCGTTGGGAGAAACCTTCATTACCTCCACTGTTTATAAGTCTTGTTTGGTTCAAGTTGGTACCCACACATTACCTATCGATCTGATTTCATTAAAAATACTTGCATTTGACGTGATTCTAGGGATTGATTGGTTAACTACTCATTATGCAAAAATTGATTGTTTTCGTAAGGTTGTTAGTTTTCATATTCCTAATCGACCTATTATGCGAATTCAAGCAACCAAACCATTAAAATCAATCGCTGTCATCTCAAGCCATAAAACTATTCGTTTATTGAAAAACGGATGTCAAGCTTTCTTAGCTCATGTCACAGATCTAAACAAAAATACGTCAGTTTTGAATGATATTTCTATTGTTAATAAATTCCCTGACGTATTCCCTGAAGAACTTCCTGGCCTACCCCCAGAGCGTGAAATTGAATTTTGTATCGATCTTGAACCCGGTACAAAACCCATTTCCAAAGCCCCATATCGAATGGCTCCTATTGAACTTCAGGAGTTAAAGATCCAACTGCAGGAATTGTTAGACATTGGCTTTATTCGTCCTAGTACTTCTCCTTGGGGAGCTCCTGTTCTATTCGTGAAGAAGAAAGATGGAAGTATGCGACTTTGTATTGATTATCGGGAGTTGAATCATGTCACCATCAAAAACAGGTACCCATTGCCACGTATTGATGACCTGTTTGACCAGTTGCAAGGAGCACAATTCTTTTCAAAGATCGATCTTCGTTCTGGATATCATCAGCTGAAGGTTAGAACTGAGGATATTCCAAAGACGGCTTTTAGAACTCGGTACGGGCATTATGAATTCCTAGTCATGTCCTTTGGATTGACTAATGCTCCTGCTGCCTTCATGGATATGATGAACCGGGTATTCAAGGAATATTTGGATCACTTTGTGGTCGTCTTTATTGATGACATCCTTATTTATTCCAAAAGCCGTGAAGATCATGAGCAACACTTGAGGCTGGTACTCCAAAAGCTTCGTGAATACAAGCTTTATGCCAAGTTGAAGAAATGCGAGTTCTGGCTGGAAGAGGTAGCATTCCTTGGGCACGTAGTATCAAGTCGTGGAATATCGGTTGACCCGGCAAAGATTGAAGCTATTCAAAGCTGGGAGCAACCTAAATCAGTGACCGAGGTACGTAGCTTTCTTGGTTTAGCTGGTTATTATCGGAGATTCGTGGAAGGATTTTCTCGAATCGCTACTCCATTAACTCAGCTGACTCGGAAAGATACAAAGTTTGGTTGGAGCGAAGAATGTGAGCAGAGTTTTCAAGAACTCAAGAGGAGACTCATTTCAGCACCTGTTCTAACAATACCATCTGGCTCGGAGGGATTTGTCATCTACAGTGATGCTTCGAGCAAAGGGTTGGGATGTGTTCTCATGCAACATGGAAAAGTCATAGCCTATGCATCAAGACAACTCAAGGAATATGAGAGGAATTATCCTACTCATGATCTAGAGTTGGCAGCTGTTGTCTTTGCACTTAAAATTTGGAGGCATTACTTGTATGGGGAGAAAGTGGAGATCTTTACGGATCATAAAAGCCTCAAATATTTCTTCACTCAAAAGGAACTCAACATGCGACAACGACGTTGGCTTGAACTGTTGAAAGATTATGATCATACCATTCAATACCATCCTGGAAAAGCGAACGTGGTAGCTGACGCATTGAGTAGAAGATCATATGCGGGTACAAGTGCAATATTAACAACGCAAAGGCCCATTTTGTGTGACTTGCAAAGGATGGAGATAGAGTTGAAGACTCCAGGGACCCATGTGATGATGGCGAATATACGAGTAGAACCGACTTTAATCGATAAAGTTAAAGCTGCTCAAGCTACAGACCTGGAGCTGATGCGTATGAAGAAGAAAGTGCAAGAAGGTGCTATGCCGGAAGCAAGAATCGATGAAGAAGGAATACTTCGAGTCAACTCCAGACTTTGTGTTCCTAACAACCCTGATTTAAAGTATGAAATCATGATGGAGGCGCACAACACACCGTTTGCAATCCATCCTGGAAGTACCAAAATGTATCATGATCTTCGTCATACATTTTGGTGGAGCAATATGAAGAGAGAGATAGCGTTGTTTATCTCAAGGTGTCTAACTTGTCAACGAGTCAAAGCGGAGCATCAAGTACCAAAAGGTCCATTGCAACCACTTGAAATTCCAGAATGGAAGTGGGAGCACATTACCATGGATTTCGTTACCGGTCTTCCTAGGGTTTCTCAAGGTATTGATGCGATTTGGGTCATTGTTGATAGATTGACCAAGTCTGCTCATTTCTTACCGATACGAGAAACTTATACACTTGAACGTCTTGCTCGTATGTACATAAACGAGATTGTAAGACTGCATGGTATGCCAGTATCCATAGTTTCTGATCGAGACCCAAGATTCACTTCACGATTTTGGGTTAGTTTACAAAAAGCTATGGGCACGGAGTTACGATTTAGTTCAGCATATCATCCTCAGACGGACGGACAATCAGAGAGGACTATTCAAACTCTTGAAGATCTATTAAGACTCTGTGTCTTTGACTTCAAAGGAAGTTGGGACAAGTTCTTACCATTGGTGGAGTTTTCCTACAACAACAGTTATCAAGCAAGTATTGGCATGGCTCCATTCGAAGCATTGTATGGAAGAAAATGTCGTTCTCCAGTATGCTGGGATGAGGTGGGCGAAGCAACGTTGTTGGGACCGGAGTTGGTACGTATGACTACAGAAAAGATTCAAACGATCCGACAACGTATAAAAACCTCACAAGATCGACAAAAGAGTTATGCTGATCTTCATCGAAAGGACGTGGAATTTGATGTAGGAGATCATGTGTTCTTACGTGTTGCTCCATGGAAAGGAGTTACGAGATTTGGAAAGAGAGGAAAGCTAAATCCTCGATTCATCGGTCCATTTTTAATCCTCGATCGAGTAGGAACTGTGGCTTATAGACTCGCTTTACCGCCAAGTATGTCTCGTGTTCATAACGTTTTCCACATATCCATGTTACGCAAATATGTGGAAGACCCGAACCACATTATTGAGTTAGAACCGGACGAAATAGCGGAGGATTTGACGTATGAAGAAGTTCCTGTTCAAATCTTGGATAAGAAGGAACATATTCTACGCTCCAAGGTTATACCTCAAGTCAAAGTTTTGTGGAGAAACCACGATGTTGAGGAAATGACTTGGGAGTTAGAATCAGAAATGAAATCAAGGTATCCTTACCTCTTCGACATACCAGGTACGTACCCTAATTTCGAGGGCGAAATTTCATAAGAAGGGGAGGTTGTAAGACCCCAATTTTTATAAATAAAGATGAATTTTCTATAAATATCATTTTTGAATATTATGGAGTTAATTTGATATAATGTTATAGTTGTGGGTAATATTTATAAATTTTGCAAAGTAAGCAAGTTGTTATAAAATATTCGTTTGGTCGGAGAATATTCTTTTTGTCGGGGAATATTCGTACGACGGCACAATCATTGGTGGACCCCACAACGAAATTATTGTCGGATTGAGAAAACGACAGAATTATCTTTCTATAAAAATAACGGCTGAGGTGTTACCGTTAAAACCGTTAAAACTGTTGAACTACTCGGTAGTAAAAGTACAGTAATACGCGTGGTTGCATAGTAGCACACGGTATTGATTATTGATGCTTACGTGAGAAGTCACTCAGCTATACTCAATTATTGCTACAGTAATTGCTGCATCATATCTCTTAAATTATTGTCATAGTATCATCTGTATAATATGTTATATTATTAAATCAATAATTGAGACGTTGTGGTAAGTTTGGTTATTTTATGGGGGGCCATATGTCATCATCTAAGAGTCTCTTCGTCAATAGTAATTACCGTCGTCAATAGTAATTACCGTCGTCAATAGTATTTACCTTGGTCAATAGTAATTACCTTCGTCAATAGTAATTACCGTCGTCGATAGTAATTACCTTCGTCAATAGTAATTACCGTCGTCAATAGTAATTACCTTCGTCAATAGTATTTGCCTTGGTCAATAGTAATTACCTTCGTCAATAGTATTTACCTTGGTCAATAGTAATTACTTTCGTCAATAGTAGTTGTCCCTTCAATATTACCAAGAGTCATTTGACCCTTCGTTAAGACCAAGAGTCATTTGACCCTTCGTTAAGACCAAGAGCCACCCTCAGTTTTTCTATAAATAGAGGCCTAGGGCTTCATTATTTTTCACGAATTCATTCAAGCTATAGAGAGAGAAAGTATAGAGAGAATAAGAGAGAGAGAATAAAAGTATTCTGCTACATCACTTTTCCAATATCCAGTTCTTTTAAGGTAGGGAATATTATTTCTTTTATATTCATGAAGAGAACTTCTGTTATTCCATTTGTTATTATTCTGTTGGAATAACCAGTATACGCGGTCTACCCTATACTTGGTGACATTCTTCTATTATTCTGTTGGAACATCCTGTCTGTGTGTTTTACACCGGACCTGGTTCCGTTTATTATTCTGTTGGAACATCCTGTCTGTGTGTTTTACACCGGACCTGGTTCCGTTTTATTATTATTCTGTTGGAATATCCTGTCTGTGTGTTTTACACCGGACCTGGTTCCATTATTTATTATTCTGTCGGAATATCCTGTCTGTGCGTTTACGCCGGACCTGGTTCCATTATTTATTATTCTATTGGAATAACCTGTCTGTGCGGTCTATCGCATGCATGGTGATTTCTTTTGTTATTCCATTCTTTATTGTACTCAGTTGGTTAAGTTTTGACTTCTATACTCCATGAAATTTGTGGAATATCCTTGATAGTTGCGTTTCATCCAGTATCTTTTCAAGAAAATATTCTTCTAAGCATTCTTGAATTTTACTCCACAATGCAGTATCATGTTGACAATTTGGACGTTGTTAATTCCTGGATAAATTAATTCTTGAACTTGTTTTATTGAATTCTTATATCATTGTCATCATCCTCATGTTTATAAAATGTTGAAAGTCATCTGTGGCATGTAGTGCATAGATGGACTTGGTATGATTATGACCAGGGATTATTCGGTATAATCATGACCGTAATGTTACAAATGATGTGGTAAAAGTCCTCATTGGCCCGTAGTGCATTGATGGACAGTTGTTGGCATGATCATGACCATTAATGAATACACGAATATCCTTGGCCGTAGTGCAGGGGTGATTCGATGATGTGGATTATTTTATTAAGCTGAGTCTCAGCGATTACAGTGTTGAAAAACTTTTTAAATCATAAAAGATAGTAGAGTTTATTTTCTACTTGACTCTTTTAATGGATTGCTTGTTCCGCTACAGTTAAACTTGATGTCTATTATATTTTATCAGTTTAACATTGTTGAAGGCTAATGATAATTTATTCTGCATTATCTTAGTCATAATATTTCTTACTGGGCTAGTTGAGCTCACCCTTTCTTTCACTGTTCTCTTCAGGAAATGAGAACGTAGCTGGGACAAGTCGGGGTACGGAGTGATGGTCCGAATGATAGTATTAGTTAGTAGTCCTCACTATTCTATGTAATGGTGTGTTAATAAATGTAATGAGGACTCCTTTTGAGTATGAATACTCTCTAGAAGATAATATTTGTATTCAAACTCACAGTTTATGTTTTGTCGTATTGTACACGACAGTTGTATTATTAAGTTGTATTTGTATTCTGTACTATGTATCTGACGACCCAAGATGGGTGATGTATACCTAATTTTGGGGGCGTCACAATTTCTCTCTCTATAACGAGCGTATTCTTGTGAGTATTTGATACTTTGAGTGTTGTTATACGGTGCAAGTTTCCTTCAGCACTATATCTAGTATTCCAGTCAGAAGTACCGTATTTCCGAGGTAAGGGATAGTAAGGGATTGTAAGGGATAGTAAGGGATGTTATTTCTTCTTAAATGATATTATTTTCTTCAATATCATTATGCCGAAGTATTGATCTGAACTTTTTATCAAATTTGGAACTTTTCATGTCGGGGTTACTATTCATGAGTTACTATTCACGAGTTACTATTCATGAGTTACTATTCACGAGTTACTATTCACCGAAAAATGAAATTTTCTTCTTTTCGTCCAAAATATCTATTCTGAATACTAGCTTTGATTGTATCCATGTTTTGATCATTCTTGAATTTTACTTCACTATGATTGTTTATGAGGTATTTTTTGACATGGAATAGCTGAAATACGAATCCTTAATATTTACTCTTTTGTTTCACTGGATTCGTTTTCTCTAACATATTTTTCATCATCCTCAGTCCTAAATGATGATGTTACTGAATATCTTTGGCCTGTAGTGCAAAGATTGATGATTTTATGATGAATATCTTTGGCCCATACTGCAAAGATGAACAGGTGTTGAGGTGAACATGACCAACAAATGAATATCTTTGGCCTTTAGTGCAAAGATGAATATTTGATTAAAGATGGTTATTGATTGTTGTTACAGGGATAAAATATTGATGATGGACTTTTAAATCTTAGAAGATAGTAGAACTCATTCTCTACTTGACTCTTCTAATAGTTTGCTGTTTCCGCTGCAGTTATTGATTTAAAACTTGTTGTCTATTGTATTCTATCAGATTTTTCCCTGTTGAAGACTAAGGATAATTTGTTGTATATTATCTTAGTCATAATATTCTTTACTGGGCTAGTTGAGCTCACCCTTTTCCTTGTTGTTCCATTTTCTTCTCAGGAGGCGAGAATGTAGCGAGTACTATTCGGGGTATGGAATGATGGTTCAAGACAGTTATTTTAGTGGTCCTCACTATTTTGTAAAATAGTGTATCAATAAGTATAATGAGTACTTAATTGGGTATGAATACTGTCTAGATGACAATATTTGTATTTAAACTCACAGTATATGTGTTGTCGTATTTTGCACGACAAATGTATTAATAAAGTTGTAGTTGTTTCTGTACCATGTATTTGGCCACTCAGAATGGGTTGGGTAGAATGGACCTGTTTTGGGGGCGTCACAATTATTAGATAGTATTATTGGCAATGTCTAGAAAGTTCTGTCTAAGGAGAGGTTTGGTCACCTAATTGCGCGCCAATAAGGAGAAATTCTTATTGGAAAGCCCCCTCTTTCCTGGGAACGGCCTGGTTGTCATAAATGTGATTCTATAATATTATTTGTGAATAATTAATTATTGATTCGTATGATAAGGAAATATTTATTTTATGTGGATATAAATGAGGAATATATTTTTGTGGTTAAAAATGAAGGAGTTAATGTTGAGGTGTTTTATCTGTATTTTTGTCAGAACGGAGGTATTGAAAATTAAATTAGGATTTTTTTGAGATATTTTGCGGGGGTTATAATTTTTAATCCGACCGTTGGATCGTGGTAATTTTTGGATATATAAAAGTTGAGTATATGTCCACAAATTTTGAACCGTTAAAAATGAACGTATAATTTGTTATGAATTTTACGAGATGACTGGTTCAGAAATTGTTGAATTTTCGGAGTTAATCATTTTGGTGGAAAATTCTAGAATTGGTGGGCCCCACTTGTGGTTGGTGAAAAATGTGCTGAATTATATTTCAAATGTGGTGGGTGGGAATAGTAGCAGGTAAAGCCATCAGGTTGCAGGTCAAGCCTACTAAAATTTTCCTATAAATAGAGGGCTAAGTTAGAATTGAAAATCACACCAGAAACATAAGTTTTCTCTCTTTCTCTCTCTAGATTATTGAGTGTAATTTGTAAGTATTTAGATACTCTATGAGTTTCTATTCATCAGTGCAAGTTTCCTTCAGCCTTATACCGATCAGAAGTACTGCTCTTTTGAGGTAAGGGATAGTAAGGGATAGTAAGTGATATTATTTTCTTCTTAATGATATTATTTTCTTCAATATCATTATGCTGAAATATTGATATGAGTTTTTATCAAATTTGGAACTTTTTGTGTCGGGGTTAATATTCACGTATACGGCACTATTCACCGAAAAATAAAATTCTCTTTTTGTCCAAGATGTCTATTATGGTTACTATCTTTGATTGTATCCATATTTTGATCTTTATTTTTGAATTCTGCTTCACAATTGATTATTATGAAGTATTATTGATCTTGGATAAACTGTTATACGAATCCCTACTATTTGTCCTTCTGTCTCACTGGATTCGTTCTCTTTAAGATATTTTTCATCATCCTCAGTCCTAAATGATGATATTACTGAATATCTTTGGCCTGTAGTGCAAAGATGTATGATTACTTGATGAATATCTTTGGCCTGTAGTGCAAAGATGAACAGGTGTTGAGATAAATATGACCAACTGGTGATACAAATGAATATCTTTGGCCGTAGTGCAAAGATGGATTTATTAGTATGATTATGAACATGAAATATTATTTGGTGTAACCATGATCTTTGATGTTTCAGGTAAAGATAGGTGATGAAAATTATCTTTGTCATGGATGAGAAAAGAAATTTAGAATTACAATTATGATTATGAGTTATTCATATAATTGTGAAAAGGAACTATTGATTAATGTTACAGGGATAAAACATTATTGGTGGACTTTTAATGTGGAGAAGATAATAGACTTTATGGTCTATTTGACTCTTCTAATGGTTTGTTCGTTCCGCTGCAACTATGGTTGAAATTTTTATCATCTACCATATGTTCTAAATCTCTGATTTATTACTGATGAAGACTATTAATAATTTATTTATCTTTAGTCATGATATTCTTTACTGGGCTAGTTGTGCTCACCCTTTTATTTTATAATTCCTTTCAGGTAATAAGAGTGTAGCTGGGTCGAGCGGGGGTAACAAGGGAATAGAACGGTGGTCATCATTTAGTAGTTATATTTGGTGAAGAAAATAGGGTGAGGTAAACTCAACGTTGAAAGGGTGTTTTGTCACTATCATACAAGATGTCTAATGACATACAACCTCGTGTCATCATAAGACAGGGTTGTGCTCATCCACTTGCTGAGTATCTTTACGAGCACTACCTATATAATCTTGGTGTTTGTTTGAAGTATAATTCACGATTAAAGACAGTAGAGATAATGATAAGTCAAGAGAAGACTCAACATTGGGAAGAATATGATAGTAATCTTCTCGTTTTTCTTTGGGGTCTATTTGGTCAACCAAGGATAATTCTGTGGCCATATGATATCTATCATAACCTAGATGCGTGGCCTCCCATGTACGAAGGTTTCCTTGAGCAATTTCCAAAGATTCTAATTTCTAAAACAGTTTTTGACTATACCTTTATTTAAGGTGTCATTGTGAGGTGATGTCCACAGTTGAAACATGAGTCACATTTGGTATATATTTGTATCCAAACTCACAGCATATGTGTTGTTGTATTTTACACGACAATTGTTGTAATAAAGTTGTAGTTATTTTCTGTACCATGTATTTGGCGACTCATAATAGGTTGGATGGAATGGACCTGTTTTGGGGTTGTCACAGTTGGTATCAGAGCTTAGGGATATGATCTCTGGCGGAGATCGGGGAATACAACTAGGTGGGGAGAGACGAGTAAATCCTTCGCTAGTGTGTCCTACCTAAGCTTATTTGTTGGTCAGTCATAATATCGGGATGTTATGTGATATGTTAATTTGTTAAATTAACCCTTGTTTTGAAGCTGTATTCTAGAATGATATTTGAAATACAGGAGATGAGCAATGGAGAAATTATGATGACAGAGAAGATGAAATCTGAAATGAAAGCAAGGTATTCTCAACTCTTCGAAATACCAGGTACGCAAATTTTGAGGACGAAATTTCATGAGATTGTAAGACCCCGAATTTTATGAAATAAAAGTATTCAATTTTTCTTATAATTACGATTCAGTAAATGGTTAAATTGATAAAAAGTTAAAGTTAAAGGTGATATATGAATTTTTTTCAAAATAAGCAAGTGGTTATAAAATAATCATTGTTGTCGGGGAATATTCGTTTGGTCGTGGAATATTCTTTCTGTCGGGGAATATTCGTACGACGGCGCAGCTATTTGTAGGCCCCATAACGAATAACTGTCGAATGAAGATAACGACAAAAATTAAGTTTTTATAATTAACGGCGTAGTTGTTACCGTTAACACTGTTGAAATACCCGGTGGTTAAAATACAGTAATACGCGTTATTGCACAGTAGCACACGGTATTGCACAGTATTTTTGAAATTATTGATTCTTACGTAAGAAGGCACTACTCAATAATTGTTACAGTAATTACTGTTCAATATTTTATTTTATTGACTCAATAATTGCTACGTTAAAATTTTATATTATTGTTGTTCAATAATTATCACTGCACA
This sequence comes from Panax notoginseng, assembly GCA_016801055.1. Lineage (NCBI taxonomy): Eukaryota > Viridiplantae > Streptophyta > Magnoliopsida > Apiales > Araliaceae > Panax > Panax notoginseng. The sequence goes on along the minus strand of CM029018.1, from coordinate 10,461,531 downwards.
GTATTTCTCATTATCAGATCAATAATTCATATTATATAAATAATATTATTAGATAGTATTATTGGCAATGTTTAGAAAGTTCTGTCTAAGGAGAGGTTTGGTCACCTAATTGCGCGCCAGTAAGGAAAAATTCTTATTGGAAAGCCCCCTCTTTCCTGGGAACGGCCTGGTTGTCATAAATGTGATTCTATAATATTATTTGTGAATAATTAATTATTGATTCGTATGATAAGGAAATATTTATTTTATGTGGATATAAATGAGGAATATATTTTTGTGGTTAAAAATGAAGAAGTTAATGTTGAGGTGTTTTATCTGTATTTTTGTCGAAACGGAGGTATTGAAAATCAAATTAGGGTTTTTTTGAGATATTTTGCGGGGGTTATAATTTTTAATCCGACCGTTGGATCGTGGTAATTTTTGGATATGTTATACATATAAAAGTTGAGTATATGTCCACAAATTTTGAACCGTTAAAAATGAACGTATAATTTGTTATGAATTTTACGAGATGACTGGTTTAGAAATTGTTGAATTTTCGGAGTTAATCATTTTGGTAGAAAATTCTAGAATTGGTGGGCCCCACTTGTGGTTGGTGAAGAAATATGCTGAATTATATTTCAAATGTGGTGGGTGGGAATAATAGCAGGTAAAGCCATCAGGTTGCAGGTCAAGCCTACTAAAATTTTCTTATAAATAGAGGGCTAAGTTAGAATTGAAAATCACACCAGAAACATAAGTTTTCTCTTTTTCTCTCTCTAGATTATTGAGTGTAATTTGTGAGTATTTAGATACTCTATGAGTTTCTATTCATCAGTGCAAGTTTTCTTCAGCCTTATACCGATCAGAAGTACTGCTCTTTTGAGGTAAGGGATAGTAAGGGATAGTAAGGGATATTATTTTCTTCTTAATGATATTATTTTCTTCAATATCATTATGCTAAAATATTGATATGAGTTTTTATCAAATTTGGAACTTTTTGTGTCGGGGTTACTATTCACGTATACGATACTATTCACGTATACGGCACTATTCACGAATACGGTACTATTCACCGAAAAATAAAATTCTCTTTTTGTCCAAGATGTCTATTATGGTTACTATCTTTGATTGTATCCATGTTTTGATCTTTATTTTTGAATTCTGCTTCACAATTGATTATTATGAAGTATTATTGATCTTGAAAAAACTGTTATACGAATCCCTACTATTTGTCCTTCTGTCTCACTGGATTCGTTCTCTTTAAGATATTTTTCATCATCCTCAGTCCTAAATGATGATATTACTGAATATCTTTGGCCTGTAGTGCAAAGATGTATGATTACTTGATGAATATCTTTAGCCTGTAGTGCAAAGATGAACAGGTGTTGAGATAAATATGACCAACTGGTGATACAAATGAATATCTTTGGCCGTAGTGCAAAGATGGATTTATTAGTATGATTATGAACATGAAATGTGATTTGGTGTAACCATGATATTTGATGTTTCAGGTAAAGATAGGTGATAAAAATTATCTTTGTCATGGATGAGAAAAGAAATTTAGAATTACAATTATGATTATGAGTTATTCATATAATTGTGAAAAGGAACTGTTGATTAATATTACAGGGATAAAACATTATTGGTGGACTTTTAATGTGGAGAAGATAATAGACTTTATGGTCTATTTGACTCTTCTAATGGTTTGCTCGTTCCGCTGCAACTATGGTTGAAATTTTTATCATCTACCATATGTTCTAAGTCTCTGATTTATTACTGATGAAAACTATTGATAATTTATTTATCTTTAGTCATGATATTCTTTACTGGGCTAGTTGTGCTCACCCTTTTATTTTACAATTCCTTTCAGGTAATAAGAGTGTAGCTGGGTCGAGCGGAGGTAACAAGGGAATAGAACGATGGTCATCATTTAGTAGTTATATTTGGTGAAGAAAATAGGGTGAGGCAAACCCAACGTTAAAAGGGTGTTTTGTCACTATCATACAAGATGTCTAATGACATACAACCTCGTGTCATCATAAGACAGGGTTGTGCTCATCCACTTGCTGAGTATCTTTACGAGCACTACCTATATAATCTTGGTGTTTGCTTGAAGTATAATTCACGATTAAAGACAGTGGAGATAATAATAAGTCAAGATAAGACTCACCATTGGGAAGAATATGATAGTAATCTTCTCGTTTTTCTTTGGGGTCTATTGGGTCAACCAAGGATAATTCTGTGGCCATATGATATCTATCATAACCTAGACGCGTGGCCTCCCATGTACGAAGGTTTCCTTGAGCACTTCCCAAAGATTCTAATTTCTAAAACAGTTTTTGACTATACCTTTATGTAAGGTGTCATTGTGAGGTGATGTCCACAGTTGGAACATGAGTCACATTTGGTATATATTTGTATCCAAACTCACAGCATATGTGTTGTTATATTTTACACGACAATTGTTGTAATAAAGTTTTAGTTATTTTCTGTACCATGTATTTGGCGACTCATAATAGGTTGGATGGAATGGACCTGTTTTGGGGTTGTCACAAGTATAACCATGATCTTTGGTGTTTCAGGTAAAGACATGTGGTGAAAATTTTCTTTGTCTTAGGTACAACGAAAAACTGTGGATTGATGTTACATGAATAAAATATTGATGATGAATTTTTTAATTTGGAGAACATAGTAGACATCATGTTCTACTTGACTCTTCTAATGGATTATTGATTCCGCTGTAATTATGGTTAAAAACTTTTATCATCTATCATATGTTCTAAATATCTGATTTATTACTGATGAAGGTTATTGATAATTTAATTATCTTAGTTATGATATTCTTTACTAGGTCATTTGTGCTCACCTTTTTTGTAAGACCCCGAATTTTATGAAATAAAAGTATTCAATTTTCTTATAATTATTATTCAGTAAATGGTTAAATTGATAAAAGGTTAAAGTTAAGGGTGATATATGTAACTATTTCAAATAAGTAAGTGGTTATAAAATACTCATTGTTGTTGGGGAATATTCGTTTGGTCGTGAAATATTCTTACTGTCAGAGAATATTCGTACGATGACGCAGCCATTTGTGGGCCTCATAACAGAATAATTATCGGATGAAGAAAACGATAAGTATGAGTTTTGTATAAATAACGGCGTAGTTGTTATCGTTAAAACTGTTGGAATACCCGGTGAGTAAAGTAAAGTAATACGCGTTGTTGCACAGTAACACACGGTATTGCACAGTATTTTTGAATTATTGATTCTTACGTAAGAAGGCACTACTCAGTAATTGTTACAGTAATTACTGTTTAATATTTTATTTTATTGAATCAATAATTGCTACGTTGATATTTTATATTATTGTTGTTTCAATAATTGTCACTGTACAGTATCTCCATTATCAGATCAATAATTCATATTATTTGAATAATATTGTTAGATAGCATTATTGGCAATGTCAAAGGAAGTTCTGTCTAGAAAAGAGGTTTGGTCACCTAATTGTGCGCCAGTAAGGAGAAATTCTTATCGGAAAATCCCCTCTTTCCCGGGAACGACCTGGTCGTCATAATTGTGATTCTTTAATATTATTTGTGAATAATTAATTATTGATTTATATGATAAGAAACTATATATTTTTATACGGATATAAATAAAAGAATTAATGCTGATGTGTTTTATCAGTATTTTGTCGAAATGAAGAACGAAACTTGAAAATTTTCAGAAAATTAGTTTATTACTTAATTTTGTAAAATCCATAACTCTTTGTGTATAATGAGTTAGGAGATAAGCCATTTATCAAAAGAAAGCCCTAGAAGTAAGCTAAACGCAGAAATTTGGATCACCCAAATATTCTTTGTGGTGACTGTTTGAGTGAAACTGGTACGAGGGACTTATAGTCCGAAAATTAAATCAGTGTTCTTAAAGCTCTATTACGTGAGTTATAATTTTAATCCGATCGTTAGATCGTTGTGTTTTTTCGTGGTGACTGTTTGAGTGAAACTGGTACAAGGGACTTATAGTCCGAAAATCAAATCAGTGTTCTTAAAGCTCTATTGCGTGAGTTATAATTTTAATCCGACCGTTAGATCGTTGTGATTTTTTGATTTGTTATACATATATAAGTTGAGTTTATGTCCACAAATTTTGAACCGTTAAAAATTAATGTATGATTTGTTATGAATTTTAAGATGTGTTGAAAATCGTCCGTATGTCGATTTCGGCCATTTTTCGTTTGGAATTTGGAAAAACTTTCTTCTACAAAGTTGTAGAGAATTCAATTTCTTATGGAATGGACATAAAATTCATATTTTTCTAATAAAATGATTATTTATTATGGATTATTAAAGTTTCAGAAAATAAAATACTTTTATGAGTGGGACCCACTTTTATTTCTAGTGGAAAAATGTGCTAAAAAAATTTTATTCAATGGTGGAGTGCTGGACTTGGTCATTGGCATGCGTAAAATTGGTATAATAAAATAATATTATTTTATTATTTAGTCTGCTTTGGCGTTCTAGTATTTTCCTATAAATAAGGTGCTTAGTTAGAATTGAAAATTACACCAGAAACATAAGTTTTCTCTCTATATATTATCGAGCGTATTTTGTGAGTATTTAAATACTTTGAGAGTTGTTATTCAGTGCAAGTTTTCTTCGGCATTACATCCGAAATTTCAGTCAGAAGTACTATTCTTTTGAGGTAAGGGATAGTAAGGGATGTTATTTTTTTCGTAAATGATATTATTTTATTCAATATTATTATACCGAAATATTGATATGAATTTTATTGTAAAATTTTACCTTTTCGTGCCGGGGTTACTATTTACGTATACGATACTATTCACGTATACGGCACTATTCACGTATATGACACTATTTATGTATATGACATTATTTACATATACGGTACTATATACGAATACGGAGTACTATTCATGAGTTACTATTCACAGGGTACTATTCACGATAAAATTACTTTCTTTTTCGGACCAAATTATCGTTGATTTATGAATATTGCTCTTGAAATTAAATTCATGTTTTGATCATATTATTTTTATTATCATATATATCATTTTTATAACCTTGGCAATGGAATTTCTTTTTCACTTGAGTGTAAAGATGGGTAGATTATTGATATGATCGTGACTATGGGTTCTCTTTGGCCAGTAGTGTAAAGATGAATTGTTGATTGGTATGATCATGACCATTGAATTTATAATTGAATATCTTTAGATTAAGTGCAAAGGTGAAATGATCAACATGGTTATAATTATTGTTTATATAAATTCTGAAATGATTATATATTTCTTTGAGATATTAATATCTTTGGTAAAGACAGGTGATAAAAATTATCTTCGTCCTGGATGAGAAGAGAAATTTAGAACCACAATTATGATTATGAGTTATTCACATGATTGTGGACCGAAACTGTTGATTGATGTTACAAGGATAAAACATTGTTAGTGGACTTTTAACATGGAGAAGATAATAGACTTTATGGTCTATTTGACTCTTCTAATGGATTGTTCATTCTGCTGCAACTATGGTTGAAAAATTTTATCATCTACCATATGTTCTAAATCTCTAATTTATTACTGACGAAGGCTATTGATAATTTAATTATCTTTAGTCATGATCGATATTCTTTACTAGGTTAGTTGTGCTCACCCTTCTGCTTCACAATTCCTTTCAGGTAATAAGAGTGTAGCTGGGTCGAGCGGGGATAACAGGGGAATAGAACAGTGGTATCTAGCTGTGGATGTTCTCCTTAAACAGTATGAAAATAATTTTATTAAGAACTTTAGAATAGTGTGTTGTATTTTATACATCATTTAGTAGTTATATTTGGTGAATCAAATAGGGTGAAGCAGACCCAACGTTGAAAGGGTGTTTTTCCACTATCATACAAGATGTCTAATGACATGCGACTTCGTGTTATCATAAGACAGGGTTGTGCACATCCACTTGCTGAGTATATCTATGAGTGCTACCTATATAATCTTGGAGTTTGGATGAATATAATCTTCAATTAGAGACAATAGAGATAATTATATGTCAAGAGAAGACTCACCATTGGAAAGAATATGATAGCAATCTTCTCATTTTTCTTTAGAGTCTATTGCGTCAACCAAGGATAATTCTCCAGTCATATGATATTTATTATAACTTAGATGTATGACCTCCCATGTACGAAGGTTTTCTTGAACATTTTTTAAAGATTTTAATTTCTAAAATAGTTATTGACTGTACCTTTATGTAAGATGTCATTGTGACGTGCTATCCAAGGTAAGGATGAGAGTCACAATTGATATATAATTGTATCAAAACTCACAGCATATGTGTTGTTGTATTTTGCACGACAATTGTAATAATAAAGTTGTAGTTATTTTATGTACCATGTATTTGGCGACTCAGAATGGGTTGGGTGGATTGGACCTATTTTGGGGTTGTCACACTTTTGCTTCACAACTTCTTTCAAAAAATAAAAGTGTAGCTGAGACTAGCAAAGAGAACATGGGTATAAAGTGGTGTTTCGAATTAGTCGCAATCCTCGTCAAATTATAGAATAGTGTGGCATAATAACTATACTGAGAACTTAAAATGTGTGTGTCGTATTTTATACGTCATTTAATATTTAATCTTGGTGAACCAAATAGGGTGATATGAACCCGAATTTGGAAGCGTAAAAAAACGCACAGTAGAATGAGAAAGACATAAATCTTCTCGTGTTCCTTTGAGGACTTGAAATATTTGTTGTTGTATTTTATATAGCATTGTCATAATTTGAGTATAAATATTGTCGTATTATATATATTACAATATTTGTATTGAAACTCATAGTATATGTGTAGTCGTATTTTGCGCGATAATTTAATAGTTGTAATTGGAAAGTTCGCGTCAGTAGTGTTATTTTTGGCTACTCAAAATGCGTTGTGTGGACCTATTTTAGGGGCGTCACAATTTTGATTATATTTTTTCTTGTTTGTGAGTTTGTAAGGAGGGAAAGAAAGAGATTTTTTTTTTAATTTTTAAACTACACTATTACTATATTACCCTTACATATTAATGTAATAAATAACCTAATTCATTTTGAAAAGTTAATTTTAAGTAATATAAAGTATCTAACTTTTTCATCCTTCCCTATCCCTCCAAATCCTCCCACTTCCGGGGAAAAAGACTTAAGCCACAAATGAAATTAATTTTACCTCCAAATCTTTTTCGTTTCTTTCTAAAAAAAAACTCACAAACATGAGATTTGAATGAATTTTAATTATTTTTCCTTCCCTTTACATAAAAAAAACTTACAAACACAGTATAAAAATAGAAGAAAATGTAGATGATAAAAAATGGAACGTATCATTTCATTGAATATTATTACATATGTAAATATTTAGCACACCCTTTACTCCATGTATGAGCGTCCATAATAAAAACGAAACTAACAAATTTATAATTGTATTTACATTTTTCAGAAAAGGCTAAGTGTGACGCCCCCAAAATAGGTCCAATCCATCCAACCCATTTTGAGTCGCCAAATACATGGTACAGAAAGCAAACTACAACTTCAATAATACAATTGTCGCGCAAAATACGACAACACATACTGTGAGTTTAAATACAAATATTGTCTTCTGGAAAATATCCACACTCAAATAAATCTTCATTACAATTATTCTGTGACGCCCCCAAAATTAGGTATACATCACCCATCTTGGGTCATCAGATACATAGTACAGAATACAAATACAACTTAATAATACAACTGTCGTGTACAATACGACAAAACATAAACTGTGAGTTTGAATACAAATATTATCTTCTAGAGAGTATTCATACTCAAAAGGAGTCCTCATTACATTTATTAACACACCATTACATAGAATAGTGAGGACTACTAACTAATACTATCATTCGGACCATCACTCCGTACCCCGACTTGTCCCAGCTACGTTCTCATTTCCTGAAGAGAACAGTGAAAGAAAGGGTGAGCTCAACTAGCCCAGTAAGAAATATTATGACTAAGATAATGCAGAATAAATTATCATTAGCCTTCAACAATGTTAAACTGATAAAATATAATAGACATCAAGTTTAACTGCAGCGGAACAAGCAATCCATTAAAAGAGTCAAGTAGAAAATAAACTCTACTATCTTTTATGATTTAAAAGGTTTTTCAACACTGCGATCGCTGAGACTCAGCTTAATAAAATAATCCACATCATCGAATCACCCCTGCACTACGGCCAAGGATATTCGTGTATTCATTAATGGTCATGATCATGCCAACAACTGTCCATCAATGCACTACGGCCAATGAGGACTTTTACCACATCATTTGTAACATTACGGTCATGATTATACCGAATAATCCCTGGTCATAATCATACCAAGTCCATCTATGCACTACATACCACAGATGACTTTCAACATTTTATAAACATGAGGATGATGACAATGATATAAGAATTCAATAAAACAAGTTCAAGAATTAATTTATCCAGGAATTAACAACGTCCAAATTGTCAACATGATACTGCATTGTGGAGTAAAATTCAAGAATGCTTAGAAGAATATTTTCTTGAAAAGATACTGGATGAAACGCAACTATCAAGGATATTCCACAAATTTCATGGAGTATAGAAGTCAAAACTTAACCAACTGAGTACAATAAAGAATGGAATAACAAAAGAAATCACCATGCATGCGATAGACCGCACAGACAGGTTATTCCAATAGAATAATAAATAATGGAACCAGGTCCGGCGTAAACGCACAGACAGGATATTCCGACAGAATAATAAATAATGGAACCAGGTCCGGTGTAAAACACACAGACAGGATATTCCAACAGAATAATAATAAAACGGAACCAGGTCCGGTGTAAAACACACAGACAGGATGTTCCAACAGAATAATAAACGGAACCAGGTCCGGTGTAAAACACACAGACAGGATGTTCCAACAGAATAATAGAAGAATGTCACCAAGTATAGGGTAGACCGCGTATACTGGTTATTCCAACAGAATAATAACAAATGGAATAACAGAAGTTCTCTTCATGAATATAAAAGAAATAATATTCCCTACCTTAAAAGAACTGGATATTGGAAAAGTGATGTAGCAGAATACTTTTAGTCTCTCTCTCTCTTATTCTCTCTATACTTTCTCTCTCTATAGCTTGAATGAATTCGTGAAAAATAATGAAGCCCTAGGCCTCTATTTATAGAAAAACTGAGGGTGGCTCTTGGTCTTAACGAAGGGTCAAATGACTCTTGGTCTTAACGAAGGGTCAAATGACTCTTGGTAATATTGAAGGGACAACTACTATTGACGAAAGTAATTACTATTGACCAAGGTAAATACTATTGACAAAGGTAATTACTATTGACCAAGGTAAATACTATTGACGAAGGTAATTACTATTGACCAAGGTAAATACTATTGACGAAGGTAATTACTATTGACGACGGTAATTACTATTGACGAAGAGACTCTTAGATGATGACATATGGCCCCCCATAAAATAACCAAACTTACCACAACGTCTCAATAATATAACATATTATACAGATGATACTATGACAATAATTTAAGAGATATGATGCAGCAATTACTGTAGCAATAATTGAGTATAGCTGAGTGACTTCTCACGTAAGCATCAATAATCAATACCGTGTGCTACTATGCAACCACGCGTATTACTGTACTTTTACTACCGAGTAGTTCAACAGTTTTAACGGTTTTAACGGTAACACCTCAGCCGTTATTTTTATAGAAAGATAATTCTGTCGTTTTCTCAATCCGACAATAATTCCGTTGTGGGGTCCACCAATGATTGTGCCGTCGTACGAATATTCCCCGACAAAAAGAATATTCTCCGACCAAACGAATATTTTATAACAACTTGCTTACTTTGCAAAATTTATAAATATTACCCACAACTATAACATTATATCAAATTAACTCCATAATATTCAAAAATGATATTTATAGAAAATTCATCTTTATTTATAAAAATTGGGGTCTTACAACCTCCCCTTCTTATGAAATTTCGCCCTCGAAATTAGGGTACGTACCTGGTATGTCGAAGAGGTAAGGATACCTTGATTTCATTTCTGATTCTAACTCCCAAGTCATTTCCTCAACATCGTGGTTTCTCCACAAAACTTTGACTTGAGGTATAACCTTGGAGCGTAGAATATGTTCCTTCTTATCCAAGATTTGAACAGGAACTTCTTCATACGTCAAATCCTCCGCTATTTCGTCCGGTTCTAACTCAATAATGTGGTTCGGGTCTTCCACATATTTGCGTAACATGGATATGTGGAAAACGTTATGAACACGAGACATACTTGGCGGTAAAGCGAGTCTATAAGCCACAGTTCCTACTCGATCGAGGATTAAAAATGGACCGATGAATCGAGGATTTAGCTTTCCTCTCTTTCCAAATCTCGTAACTCCTTTCCATGGAGCAACACGTAAGAACACATGATCTCCTACATCAAATTCCACGTCCTTTCGATGAAGATCAGCATAACTCTTTTGTCGATCTTGTGAGGTTTTTATACGTTGTCGGATCGTTTGAATCTTTTCTGTAGTCATACGTACCAACTCCGGTCCCAACAACGTTGCTTCTCCCACCTCATCCCAGCATACTGGAGAACGACATTTTCTTCCATACAATGCTTCGAATGGAGCCATGCCAATACTTGCTTGATAACTGTTGTTGTAGGAAAACTCCACCAATGGTAAGAACTTGTCCCAACTTCCCTTGAAGTCAAAGACACAGAGTCTTAATAGATCTTCAAGAGTTTGAATAGTCCTCTCTGATTGTCCGTCCGTCTGAGGATGATATGCTGAACTAAATCGTAACTCCGTGCCCATAGCTTTTTGTAAACTAACCCAAAATCGTGAAGTGAATCTTGGGTCTCGATCAGAAACTATGGATACTGGCATACCATGCAGTCTTACAATCTCGTTTATGTACATACGAGCAAGACGTTCAAGTGTATAAGTTTCTCGTATCGGTAAGAAATGAGCAGACTTGGTCAATCTATCAACAATGACCCAAATCGCATCAATACCTTGAGAAACCCTAGGAAGACCGGTAACGAAATCCATGGTAATGTGCTCCCACTTCCATTCTGGAATTTCAAGTGGTTGCAATGGACCTTTTGGTACTTGATGCTCCGCTTTGACTCGTTGACAAGTTAGACACCTTGAGATAAACAACGCTATCTCTCTCTTCATATTGCTCCACCAAAATGTATGACGAAGATCATGATACATTTTGGTACTTCCAGGATGGATTGCAAACGGTGTGTTGTGCGCCTCCATCATGATTTCATACTTTAAATCAGGGTTGTTAGGAACACAAAGTCTGGAGTTGACTCGAAGTATTCCTTCTTCATCGATTCTTGCTTCCGGCATAACACCTTCTTGCACTTTTTTCCTCATACGCATCAGCTCCAGGTCTGTAGCTTGAGCAGCTTTAACTTTATCGATTAAAGTCGGTTCTACTCGTATATTCGCCATCATCACATGGGTCCCTGGAGTCTTTAACTCTATCTCCATCCTTTGCAAGTCACACAAAATGGGCCTTTGCGTTGTTAATATTGCACTTGTACCCGCATATGATCTTCTACTCAATGCGTCAGCTACCACGTTCGCTTTTCCAGGATGGTATTGAATGGTATGATCATAATCTTTCAACAGTTCAAGCCAACGTCGTTGTCGCATGTTGAGTTCCTTTTGAGTGAAGAAATATTTGAGGCTTTTATGATCCGTAAAGATCTCCACCTTCTCCCCATACAAGTAATGCCTCCAAATTTTAAGTGCAAAGACAACAGCTGCCAACTCTAGATCATGAGTAGGATAATTCCTCTCATATTCCTTGAGTTGTCTTGATGCATAGGCTATGACTTTTCCATGTTGCATGAGAACGCATCCCAACCCTTTGCTCGAAGCATCACTGTAGATGACAAATCCCTCCGAGCCAGATGGTATTGTTAGAACAGGTGCTGAAATGAGTCTCCTCTTGAGTTCTTGAAAACTCTGCTCACATTCTTCGCTCCAACCAAACTTTGTATCTTTCCGAGTCAGCTGAGTTAATGGAGTAGCGATTCGAGAAAATCCTTCCACGAATCTCCGATAATAACCAGCTAAACCAAGAAAGCTACGTACCTCGGTCACTGATTTAGGTTGCTCCCAGCTTTGAATAGCTTCAATCTTTGCCGGGTCAACCGATATTCCACGACTTGATACTACGTGCCCAAGGAATGCTACCTCCTCCAGCCAGAACTCGCATTTCTTCAACTTGGCATAAAGCTTGTATTCACGAAGCTTTTGGAGTACCAGCCTCAAGTGTTGCTCATGATCTTCACGGCTTTTGGAATAAATAAGGATGTCATCAATAAAGACGACCACAAAGTGATCCAAATATTCCTTGAATACCCTGTTCATCATATCCATGAAGGCAGCAGGAGCATTAGTCAATCCAAAAGACATAACTAAGAATTCATAATGCCCGTACCGAGTTCTAAAAGCCGTCTTTGGAATATCCTCAGTTCTAACCTTCAGCTGATGATATCCAGAACGAAGATCGATCTTTGAAAAGAATTGTGCTCCTTGCAACTGGTCAAACAGGTCATCAATACGTGGCAATGGGTACCTATTTTTGATGGTGACATGATTCAACTCCCGATAATCAATACAAAGTCGCATACTCCCATCTTTCTTCTTCACGAACAGAACAGGAGCACCCCAAGGAGAAGTACTAGGACGAATAAAACCAATGTCTAACAATTCCTGCAGTTGGGTCTTTAACTCCTGAAGTTCAATAGGAGCCATTCGATATGGGGCTTTGGAAATGGGTTTTGTACCGGGTTCAAGGTCGATACAAAATTCAATTTCACGCTCTGGGGGTAGGCCAGGAAGTTCTTCGGGAAATACGTCAGGAAATTTATTAACAACAGAAATATCATTCAAAGCTGACGTATTTTTGTTTAGATCTGTGACATGAGCTAAGAAAGCTTGACATCCGTTTTTCAATAAACGAATAGCTTTATGGCTTGAGATGACAGCGATTGATTTTAATGGTTTGGTTGCTTGAATTCGCATAATAGGTCGATTAGGAATATGAAAGCTAACAACCTTACGAAAACAATCAATTTTTGCATGATGAGTAGTTAACCAATCAATCCCTAGAATCACGTCAAATGCAAGTATTTTTAATGAAATAAGATCGACAGGTAATGTGTGGGTACCAACTTGAACCAAACAAGACTTATAAACCGTGGATGTAATGAAGGTTTCTCCCAATGGAGTTTCAACTGCTAAGTCAAAGTCTAATTTCTCCGGAATCAAATTTAATCGATGAGCGCAAGTAGGAGAAATAAAAGAATGGGTTGAACCGGTATCAAATAAAGTATAGACTTCGTTAGAGTTTATGATAAGCTTACCCGTGATGACCTCATTCGGGTTCCTTGCTTCTGGGAGGTCACAACAAACGCTCTCCCTTGCACAACCGGTTTTGACTTTTCTGGGACGGCCTTTGGTGCCTCCATCCTAGCTGAATTTGTCTTCGGTAAACGACAAAATCGGGCTAAATGACCTTCTCTTCCACAATTATAACATGCTTTGGACGGCATCGCGCAGTTTGGACTGATGTGCCCCTCCCCTCCGCATTTGAAACATATGATAGGTGGTCGTTCTCCTTCCTTAACGACAGGTGCTGGTGCTGACGTCTTTCCATCATTGTTGAATCTCCTCTTCTTGAAATGTCCATTCTTATTGTTTTGGCCCTGATTACCACCGAAGTGGTTACCATTTCTGGCCTGTTGATTCCCTCCACGCTTGTTGTCACCGCTTCGATGACTGCTCTCACTGGTATTATCATTTTGCCGGCTGCTCTCTTTTGGTTGCGTTGTCTCGTTATCGCGCTCCACCAACTGAGCCCTATTTACAACATCTGAATACAAACACAGTTTATGAGAAACAAGATGTTGACGTATCTCCGGCTTCAAACCTCTTAAAAACATCCGCGTCATTCTTTCTTCATTATCCACCAGGTGGGACGCAAACCGGGATAACTCCGCAAATTTTGCCTCGTACTGCGACACGGTCATATTATTCTGCTCCAATTTGATGAACTCCACCTCCTTCATGTGACGAATACTCTCGGGAAAGTATTTGTCGTTAAACAGCTCTTGGAACTTCTCCCAGGACATCTTCAGTGCGGCAGGTTGAGTACGCTTTATCGATTCCCACCAGTAATCTGCCTCTCCTCGCAACATAAAGGCGGCAAAGGGAACCTTTTGCTCCTCGGAGCAACCCAAGACATCAAATATCTTGGTGATCTGCTTTATCCATGTTTCAGCTACAAGTGGTTTGGGTTCTCCCTTAAACTCCGGTGGTCCCAGCTCCTTAAACTGTTTAGCGGTGACCGCCTGAGAGTTTCCAGTATTTCCACCTACGTTGTGGACAGGAGCCGCTTTCACCTGTTGTTGCATGAATTGCATAAAGCCTCTGAACATTTGATCATTCATCATTTGGTCAGTGTTGTTGTTTGCATGAGGATTGACACCTTCCTGATGCACATTATCCTGATTATTGATATGTGGTGAATCAACAGTCGTCTGTGCTCCATTGCTATTCTCAACATTCTCAGATGCCATTTTCAGATACTGCCACAAAATAAAAATTAATTGATATGTCATATATTATCCTTATATTATGACCGACCAATTAAATACCATGCAAATAAACTTAGGTATGTCATACTAGCGAAGGAATTCCCCGTCTCTCCCCTCCTAGTTCTATTCTCACATCTTAGCCAGGGATCATATCCCTAAGCTCTGATACCAACTGTGACGCCCCCAAAATTAGGTATACATCACCCATCTTGGGTCGTCAGATACATAGTACAGAATACAAATACAACTTAATAATACAACTGTCGTGTACAATACGACAAAACATAAACTGTGAGTTTGAATACAAATATTATCTTCTAGAGAGTATTCATACTCAAAAGGAGTCCTCATTACATTTATTAACACACCATTACATAGAATAGTGAGGACTACTAACTAATACTATCATTCGGACCATCACTCCGTACCCCGACTTGTCCCAGCTACGTTCTCATTTCCTGAAGAGAACAGTGAAAGAAAGGGTGAGCTCAACTAGCCCAGTAAGAAATATTATGACTAAGATAATGCAGAATAAATTATCATTAGCCTTCAACAATGTTAAACTGATAAAATATAATAGACATCAAGTTTAACTGCAGCGGAACAAGCAATCCATTAAAAGAGTCAAGTAGAAAATAAACTCTACTATCTTTTATGATTTAAAAGGTTTTTCAACACTGCGATCGCTGAGACTCAGCTTAATAAAATAATCCACATCATCGAATCACCCCTGCACTACGGCCAAGGATATTCGTGTATTCATTAATGGTCATGATCATG
This sequence comes from Panax notoginseng, assembly GCA_016801055.1. Lineage (NCBI taxonomy): Eukaryota > Viridiplantae > Streptophyta > Magnoliopsida > Apiales > Araliaceae > Panax > Panax notoginseng. The sequence goes on along the minus strand of CM029018.1, from coordinate 10,446,071 downwards.
CCAACAACTGTCCATCAATGCACTACGGCCAATGAGGACTTTTACCACATCATTTGTAACATTACGGTCATGATTATACCGAATAATCCCTGGTCATAATCATACCAAGTCCATCTATGCACTACATACCACAGATGACTTTCAACATTTTATAAACATGAGGATGATGACAATGATATAAGAATTCAATAAAACAAGTTCAAGAATTAATTTATCCAGGAATTAACAACGTCCAAATTGTCAACATGATACTGCATTGTGGAGTAAAATTCAAGAATGCTTAGAAGAATATTTTCTTGAAAAGATACTGGATGAAACGCAACTATCAAGGATATTCCACAAATTTCATGGAGTATAGAAGTCAAAACTTAACCAACTGAGTACAATAAAGAATGGAATAACAAAAGAAATCACCATGCATGCGATAGACCGCACAGACAGGTTATTCCAATAGAATAATAAATAATGGAACCAGGTCCGGCGTAAACGCACAGACAGGATATTCCGACAGAATAATAAATAATGGAACCAGGTCCGGTGTAAAACACACAGACAGGATATTCCAACAGAATAATAATAAAACGGAACCAGGTCCGGTGTAAAACACACAGACAGGATGTTCCAACAGAATAATAAACGGAACCAGGTCCGGTGTAAAACACACAGACAGGATGTTCCAACAGAATAATAGAAGAATGTCACCAAGTATAGGGTAGACCGCGTATACTGGTTATTCCAACAGAATAATAACAAATAGAATAACAGAAGTTCTCTTCATGAATATAAAAGAAATAATATTCCCTACCTTAAAAGAACTGGATATTGGAAAAGTGATGTAGCAGAATACTTTTAGTCTCTCTCTCTCTTATTCTCTCTATACTTTCTCTCTCTATAGCTTGAATGAATTCGTGAAAAATAATGAAGCCCTAGGCCTCTATTTATAGAAAAACTGAGGGTGGCTCTTGGTCTTAACGAAGGGTCAAATGACTCTTGGTCTTAACGAAGGGTCAAATGACTCTTGGTAATATTGAAGGGACAACTACTATTGACGAAAGTAATTACTATTGACCAAGGTAAATACTATTGACAAAGGTAATTACTATTGACCAAGGTAAATACTATTGACGAAGGTAATTACTATTGACCAAGGTAAATACTATTGACGAAGGTAATTACTATTGACGACGGTAATTACTATTGACGAAGAGACTCTTAGATGATGACATATGGCCCCCCATAAAATAACCAAACTTACCACAACGTCTCAATAATATAACATATTATACAGATGATACTATGACAATAATTTAAGAGATATGATGCAGCAATTACTGTAGCAATAATTGAGTATAGCTGAGTGACTTCTCACGTAAGCATCAATAATCAATACCGTGTGCTACTATGCAACCACGCGTATTACTGTACTTTTACTACCGAGTAGTTCAACAGTTTTAACGGTTTTAACGGTAACACCTCAGCCGTTATTTTTATAGAAAGATAATTCTGTCGTTTTCTCAATCCGACAATAATTCCGTTGTGGGGTCCACCAATGATTGTGCCGTCGTACGAATATTCCCCGACAAAAAGAATATTCTCTGACCAAACGAATATTTTATAACAACTTGCTTACTTTGCAAAATTTATAAATATTACCCACAACTATAACATTATATCAAATTAACTCCATAATATTCAAAAATGATATTTATAGAAAATTCATCTTTATTTATAAAAATTGGGGTCTTACATATTCAAACACTATTTTACAGAAATAGTGAGGACTGCTAAAATATCTTTCTAGAACCATCACTCCATACTCCGACTAGATCCTGCTATGTTCTCACCTTCTGAGAAGAAAAATAGAACAAAAAGGAAAAGGGTGAGCTCAACTAACCCAGTAAAGAATATTATGACTAAGATAATATACAACAAATTATCGTTAGTCTTCAACAGGAAAAAATCTGATAGAATATAATCGACAACAAGTTTTAGATCAACAACTGCAGCGGAAACAGCAAACCATTAGAAGAGTCAAGTAGAGAAAGAATTCTACTATCTTCTAAGATTTAAAAGTCCATCATCAATATTTTATCCCTGTAACATCAATTAATAATCATCTTTATCCAAATATTCATCTTTGCACTACAGGCCAAAGATATTCATTTGTATCACCTGTCAGTCATGTTCATCTCAACACCTGTTCATCTTTGCACTACAGGCCAAAGATATTCATCAAGTAATCATACATCTTTGCACTACAGGCCAAAGATATTCAGTAATATTATCATTTAGGACTGAAGATGATGAAAAATATCTTAAAGAGAACGAATCCAGTGAGACAGAAGGACAAATAGTAGGGATTCGTATAACAGTTTATCCAAGATCAATAATATTTCATAATAATCAATTGTGAAGCAAAATTCAAAAATAAAGATCAAAACATGGATACAATAAAAGATAGTAATCATAATAGACATCTTGGACAAAAAGATCAAAACAGGTACCCATTGCCACATATTGATGACCTGTTTGACCAATTGCAAGGAGCACAACAGATATTCCAAAGACGGCTTTCAGAACTCGGTACGGGCATTATGAATTCCTAGTCATGTCCTTTGGATTGACTAATGCTCCTGCTGTCTTCATGGATATGATGAACCGGGTATTCAAGGAATATTTGGCTCACTTTATGGTCATCTTTATTGATGACATCCTTATTTATTCCAAAAGCCGTGAAGATCATGAGCAACACTTGAGGCTGGTACTCCAAAAGCTTCGTGAATACAAGTTTTATGCCAAGTTGAAGAAATGTGAGTTCTGGCTGGAGGAGGTAGCATTTCTTAGGCACGTAGTATCAAGTCGTGGAATATCTGTTGACCCGGCAAAGATTGAAGCTATTCAAAGCTGGGAGCAACCTAAATCAGTAACCGAAATACGTAGCTTTCTCGGTTTAGCTAGTTATTATCGGAGATTCGTGGAAAGATTTTCTCGAATCGCTACTCCACTAACTCAGCGGACTCGGAAAGATACAAAGTTCAGTTAGAGCGAAGAATGTGATTAAAGTTTTCAAGAACTCAAGAGGAGACTCATTTCAGCACCTATTCTAACAATACCATCTGGCTCGGAGGGATTTGTCATCTACAGTGATGCTTCGAGCAAAGGGTTGGGATGCGTTCTCATGCAACATGGAAAAGTCATAGCCTATGCATCAAGACAACTCAAGGAATATGAGAGAAATTATCCTACTCATGATCTAGAGTTGGAAGCTGTTGTCTTTGCACTTAAAATTTGGAGGCATTACTTGTATGGGGAGAAGGTGGAGATCTTTACGGATCATAAAAGCCTCAAATATTTCTTCACTCAAAAGGAACTCAATATGCGACAACGACGTTAGCTTGAACTGTTGAAAGATTATGATCATACCATTCAATACCATCCTGGAAAAGCGAACGTGGTAGCTGACGCATTGAGTAGAAGATCATATGCAAGTACGAGTGCGATATTGTCAACACAAAGGCCCATTTTGTGTGACTTGCAAAGGATGGAGATAGAGTTAAAGACTCTATGGACCCATGTGATGATAGCGAATATACGAGTAGAACTGACTTTAATCGATAAAGTTAAAGCTGCTCAAGCTACAGATCTGGAGCTGATGCGTATGAGGAAGAAAGTGCAAGAAGGTGTTATGCCGGAAGCAAGAATCGATGAAGAAGGAATACTTCGAGTCAACTCCAGACTTTGTGTTCCTAACAACCCTGATTTAAAGTATGAAATCATGATGGAGGCACACAACACACCGTTTGTAATCCATCCTGGGAGTACCAAAATGTATCATGATCTTTGTCATACATTTTGGTGGAGCAATATGAAGCGAGAGATAGCGCTGTTTATCTCAAGGTGTCTAACTTGTCAACGAGTCAAAGCGGAGCATCAAGTACCAAAAGGTCCATTGCAACCACTTGAAATTCCAGAATGGAAGTGGGAGCACATTACCATGGATTTCGTTACCGGTCTTCCTAAGGTTTCTCAAGGTATAGATGCGATTTGGGTCATTGTTGATAGATTGACCAAGTCTGCTCATTTTTTACCGATACAAGAAACTTATACACTTAAACGTCTTGCTCGTATGTACATAAAAGAGATTGTAAGACTGCATGGTATGCCAGTATCCATAGTTTCTGATCGAGACCCAAGATTCACTTCACGATTTTGGGTTAGCTTACAAAAAGCTATGGGCACGAATTTACGATTTAGTTCGGCATATCATCCTCAGACGAACGGACAATCAGAGAGGACTATTCAAACTCTAGAAGATTTATTAAGACTCTTTGTCCTTGACTTCAAGGAAAGTTGGGACAAGTTCTTACCATTGGGGGAGTTTTCCTACAACAACAGTTATCAAGCAAGTATTGGCATGGCTCCATTCGAAGTATTGTATGGAAGAAAATGTCGTTCTCCAGTATGCTGGGATGAGGTGGGTGAAGCAACGTTGTTGGGACTGGAGTTGGTACGTATGACTACAGAAAAGATTCAAGCGATCCGACAACGTATAAAAACCTCACAAGATCGACAAAAGAGTTATACTGATCTTCATCGAAAGGACGTGGAATTTGATATAGGAGATCATGTGTTCTTACGTGTTGCTCCATGAAAAGAAGTTATGAGATTTAGAAAGAGAGGAAAGCTCAATCCTCGATTCATCGGTCCATTTTTAATCCTCGATCGAGTAGGAACTGTGGCTTATAGACTCGCTTTACCACCAAGTATGTCTCGTGTTCATAACGTTTTTCACATATCCATGTTACGTAAATATTTGGAAGACCCGAACAACATTATTGAGTTAGAACCGGACGAAAAAGCGGAGGATTTGACGTATGAAGAAGTTCCTGTTCAAATCTTGGATAAGAAGGAACATATTTTACGCTCCAAGGTTATACCTCAAGTCAAAATTTTGTGGAGAAATCACGATGTTGAGGAAATGACTTGGCAGTTAGAATCTGAAATGAAATCAAGGTATCCCTACTTCTTCGACATACCAGGTACGTACCCTAATTTCGAGGGCAAAATTTCATAAGAAAGGGAGGTTGTAAGACCCTAACTTTTATAAATAAAGATGAATTTTCTATAAATATCATTTTTGAATATTATGGAGTTAATTTGATATAATGTTATAGTTGTGGGTAATATTTATAAATTTTTCAAAGTACGCAAGTTGTTATATAATATTCGATTGGTCCGGGAATATTCGTTTTAACAGATAATATTCGTACAACGGCACAATCATTGGTGGACCCCACAACGGAATTATTGTCGGATTGAGAAAACGACAAAAATATTTTATTAAAAATAACGACGAAAGTTTTACCATTGATATTGTTGAACTACTCAGTAGTAAAAGTACAGTAACACGTGTGGTTGCATAGTAACACACGGTATTGATTATTAATGCTTATGTGAGAAGTCACTCAATTTGATTCAATTATTGTCAGTTAATAATATGAATTATTTAGCGATAATGAAGTTTTGTTTTATACGTATTATTAACGTAATAAAACAGAAATATCTTTTTATATAAAACAGAATACTTTATTAAAGTTATTCTATAAATAGAATATATTATATTTTATTTAAAAGATTTTTCTTTAAATATGGACCGTCAGATTAAAGTAATCAATCTGGACCGTTCATGTATTAGTTACTATGCATTCTATTTTTCTATAAATAGCAGCTCATTCCTTTATTATTTCTTACGAATTCACTGAACTCTAGAGAGAGAAATTATAGAGAGAGAGAAGAAAAGTATTCTGCTACTTAACTACTTTCTTATTTCAGTTCTTCTTTAAAACGGTAAGGGGTGTTATTCTTTCTTATTCATGAAGAGAACTGTTGTTATTCCATTTCTTATTATTCTGTTGGAATAACCTGTATACGCGGTCTACCTTATACTTGGTGACATTCTTCTATTATTCTGTTGGAACATCCTGTCTGTGTGTTTTACACCGAACCTGGTTCCGTCTTGTTATTATTCTGTTGGAACATCCTGTCTGTGTGTTTTACACCGGACTTGGTTCCATTATTTATTATTCTGTCGGAATATCTTGTCTGTGCGTTTACACCGGACCTGGTTCCATTATTTATTATTCTGTCGGAATATCATGTCTGTGCGTTTACGCCGGACCTGGTTCCATTATTTATTATTCTGTCGAAATATCCTGTCTGTGCGTTTACGCCGGACCTGGTTCCATTATTTATTATTCTGTTAGAATAACCTGTCTATATGGTCTATCGCATGCCAGATGATTTCTTTTGTTATTCCATTCTTTATTATACTCAGTTGGTTAAGTTTTTACTTCTATACTCCATGAAATTTGTAGAATATCCTTGATAATTTTGTTTCATCCAATATCTTTTCATGAAAATATTATTCTAAGCATTCTTGAATTTTACTCCACAAAGCAGTATCATGTTGACAATTTGGACGTTGTTAATTCTTGGATAAATTAATTCTTGAACTTGTTTTATTGAATTCCTATATCATTGTCATCATCCTCATGTTTATAAAATGTTGAAAGTCATTTGTGGCCTGTAGTGCATAGATGGACTTGATATGATTATAACCAGGGATTATTCGGTATAATCATGACTGTAATATTATAAATAATGTGGTAAAAATTGTAAGACCCCAAATTATTAATAAATGAAATTTAAATTCCCTCTATTTATTATTTTGAAATAGTAAGGGTTAAATTGATTAACGAGGTTAGTTATGGGTAAAATGCGCAAATATTTTAAATAAGCAGGTGGTTATAAAATATTCATTGTTGTCGGGGAATATTCGTTTGGTCGTGAAATATTCTTTCTGTCGGGGAATATTCGTACGACGGCGCAGTCTTTTGTGGGGACTACGCCTCATAACGAAAAGCGATTGGATGAAGAAAATGACAAGTATAAGTTGTTTATAAATAACGGCGTAGTTGTTACCGTTAATACTGTTGGAATACCCGGTGGTTAAAACACAATAATACGCGTTGTTGCACAGTAGCACACTGTATTGCACCAATTATTGATTCTTACGTAAGAAGGCACTACTCAATAATGGTTACAGTAATTACTGTTCAGTATTTTATTTTATTGATTCAATAATTGCTGCGTTGATATTTTATATTACTGTTGTTTCAATAATTGTCACTACACAGTATTTCCCATTATCAGATCAATAATTCATATTATTTGAATAATATTATTAGATAAAATTATATTTAATAATATAATAATGGTGATAGTTTTACAATGAATGTGGGATATATGAGTATATGAGGAGGAAGAGTATTTTTTTGTTGTATTAAATGATTAACACATGTTTTGTGTGTCGGTGGACCCTATTTCTTGACTGAAATTTGATTATAGCCCGTAAAATCGCCCGTTTATGGATTTCGGTCAATTTCTGTTTGGAATTTGAAAAAACTTTCTTTTGCAAAGTTATAGAGAATTGAATTTTCTATAAAAAATGCGAGATTCGAATTTTCTGATAAAATGGTTATTTTCTATGAATTATTGAAGTTTTGGAAAATAAAATGATTTTAATTAATTATGGGTGGGACCCACTTTTATTCTAACACATGTGGGCTGCTAATTTGGGTCAAGGATGGTTGGTGGCTGAATTGGTCTTTAGGCATGCGTAGAAATGAGTTTTGTAATAATAATATTTTATTATTTAGTCTCCTTTGGCGTTCTAGCATTTTCCTATAAATAGGTGGTTAAGTTAGAATTGAAAATCACACCATAAACAAGTTTTCTCTCTTTCTCTCTCTAGATTATTGAGTGTATTTTGTGAGTATTTAGTTACTTTGAGAGTTTCTATTCATCAGAACAAGTTTCTTTCAGTCTTATACCGGTATTCCGACCAGAAGTACTGTCTTTACGAGGTAAGGGATGTTATTTTATTCGAAAATGATATTATATCTTCAATATCATTATGCCGAAATATTGGTTGGAAATTTTTATCAAATTTTGAACTTTTCACGTCGGGGTTACTATTCACGAGTTACTATTCACCAAAAAATGAAATTTTCTTCTTTTCGTCCAAAATATCTATTCTGGGTACTAGCTTTGATTGTATCCATATTTTGATCATTCTTGAATTTTACTTCACTATGAATAATTATAAGGTATTTTTGGACATGGATAAATCGAAATACGAATCCTTAATATTTGTTATTTTGTTTCACTGGATTCGTTTTCTTTAAGATATTTTTCATCATCCTCAGTCCTAAATGATGATATTACTGAATATCTTTGGCCTGTAGTGCAAAGATGAATGATTAACAAATGAATATCTTTGGCCCGTAGTGCAAAGATGAACAGGTGTTGAGATGAACATGACCGACTGGTGATACAAATGAATATCTTTGGCCGGTAGTGCAAAGATGAATATTTGATTAAAGATGATTATTGATTGTTGTTACAAGGATAAAATATTGATGATGGACTTTTAAATCTTAGAAGATAGTAGAACTCATTCTCCACTTGACTCTTCTAATGGTTTGTTGTTTCCGCTGCAGCTATTGACTTAAAACTTGTTGTCTATTGTATTCTATTAGATTTTTTTCTGTTGAAGACTAACGATAATTTGTTCTGTATTATCTTAGTCATAATGTTCTTTACTGGGCTAGTTGAGCTCACCCTTTTTCTTTTTGTTCTATTTTTCTCAGGAGGCGAGAATGTAGCGAGTACTAGTCGGGGTATGGAATGATGGTTCTAGAAGTTATTTTAGTAGTCATCACCATTTTTGTGAAATAATGTATCAATAATTGTGATGAGGACTTATTTGAGTGTGGATATTGTCTAGATGACAATATTTGTATTTAAACTCACAGTTCTTATGTTGTAACAGTAAAGATGTAGTTATTTCTGTACCATGTATTTTGGCGACTCAGAATGGGTGTTGTATACCTATTTTGGGGGCGTCACAAAAGTCCTCATTAGCCCGTAGTGCATTGATGGACAGTTGTTGGCATGATCATGACCATTAATGAATACACAAATATCCTTGACCGTAGTGCAGGGGTGATTCGATGATGTGGATTATTTTATTAAGCTGAGTCCCAGCGATACCAGTGTTGAAAAACCTTTTAAATCATAGAAGATAGTAGATTTTATTTTCTACTTGACTCTTTTAATGGATTGCTTGTTCCGCTGCAGTTAAACTTGATGTTCGTTATATTTTATCAGTTTAACACTGTTGAGGGCTAATGATAATTTATTCTGCATTATCTTAGTCATAATATTTCTTACTGGGCTGGTTTAGCTCACCCTTTTTTTCTCTGTTCTCTCCAGGAAATGAGAATATAGCTGGGACGAGTCGGGGAACGGAGTGATGGGCCAGATGATAGTATTAGTAGTCCTCACTATTCTGTTAAATAGTGTGACAATAATTGTAATTAGGACTACTTTTGAGTTTGTATAGTCTCTAGTAGACAATAATTATATTCAAACTCACAGTTATGTTTTGTCATATTGTACACGACAGTTTTATTAGTAAGTTGTATTTGTATTCTGCACCATGTATCTGACGACCCAAGATGAGTGATGTATACCTAAATTTGGGGGAGTCACAGTATTTGTCCAAATAATAACAAAAAAAAATATTTTTGATAGATTATTTCTCATATATATATATATATATATATATATAATAATTTCAAGTTATTAAGGAATAACTAAAATTAAGGATACCATATATTTTTCTTATTTATCATCACCAAATACTTGTTTGATAAACAATTCACGTTTTTTACGTTTTTAAAAGTGGGACGAGTTCAGTATCACAATAGTTGGATGATGGAATTCAAAGCATGTTTATATCAAACTCAATAAAATTTTATTTAATTCCAAATCACAATATTATTAATCGTTATCTTCTTATTCCCTCCATTTTATATATATATATATATATATATATATATATATATATATATATATATATATATATATATATATTTCTAAAGTGATATTTTATATTGAACATTTTATCCTCTCAAATGCATATCTAACATTTGTTAGGAATGTATTAGTGGCGTAACATGATAATATTTCAATAAACCTAGAAAATAAGTAACAATGTATTAATAATTTCTTTTTTGTCATTTTATAACTTAAAATTGATTTCTTAAACATTTTATAAAATAAAATTGAAAATAAATATTCTATCCATTTCATATTATTTGATCATTGTTAATTTTTTTAAAGTTAATTTAAGAGATTTTAAAACTCAAAATTGACATAAATTATTTTAATTTTAATCAATACAATGATGAATAATTGAATATCGTAAACTATATAAAAAATATTACTCATTTAATTATTTCATAATTTTTAATGAGTCATCTTAATTTTAAATTAAAAATATCTTAAATTAATTTTTAAAAACTAATAATAATCCTATAATTTTGAAATGAGGGAATATATAATTTTGAAATAAACTTTTTAAAGATGTATTTTTAATTTTGAAATAGATGAAGTGTTGTACAATTATCTTGTTACATATCAATGGGTGCAAATTAGGCCCAAATGTGGAGGGTTAGAGCTCGGCCGGCCCGAAGTACTATCCTGGCTTTTGCTTCCATTTCCTACCCTATATTTTACCTCTAAACGACCGGGTTTGAGAATTGAAGCCCAATTATAGGTTGGATAGTTACTTACGTTACCAGCTAAGTTCTCCGCTTACTGGTGTCACTTTTTGATATAAATTTAGGAATAAGATATTTTCATATAACCTTTTGATATTTTTATGCGTATAATTATATATTAGTTAATAAAAATTTGACACATCAATTAATACGTGAGCCATATGTAAGACCCCAACTTATTAATGAATAAAATCAAATTTTCTCTAAATATTATTGTGAATAATAAGGGGTTAATTTGATATAATACTTTGGTTATGGGTGAAATGTGCAAATTTTACAAAATAAGCAAGTGGTTATAAAATATTCATTTTGTCGGGAAATATTCGTTTAGTCGTGGAATATTCTTGCTGTCGGGGAATATTCGTACGACGACGCAGCCTTGTGTGGGCCCCATAACGGAAATCGATTGGATGAAGAAAACGACAAGTATAAGTTATTTATAAATAACGGCGTAGTTGTTACCGTTAATACTGTTGGAATACCCGGTGGTTAAAATACAGTAGCACACGGTATTGCACCAATTATTGATTCTTACGTAAGAAGGCACTACTCAATAATTGTTACAGTAGTTATTGTTCAATATTTTATTTTATTGATTCAATAATTATTGCGTTGATATTTTATATTATTATTGTTTCAATAATTGTTGCTGCATAGTATTTTCCATTATCAGATCAATAATTCATATTATTTGAATAATATTATTAGATAACATTATTGGCAATGTCTAGAAAGTTCTGTCTAAGGAGAGGTTTGGTCATCTAATTGCGCGCCAGTAAGGAGAAATCCTTATTGGAAAGCCCCCTCTTTCCTGGGAACGGCCTGGTTGTCATAAATGTGATTCTGTAATATTATTTGTGAATAATTAATTATTGATTCATATGATAAGAAAATATTTATTTTATGCGGATATAAATGAGGGATATATTTTTGTGGTTAAAAATGAAGGAGTTAATGTTGAGGTGTTTTATCAGTATTTTTATCGGAATGGAGGTATTAAAAATCAAATTAGGGTTTTTGAGAAATATTGCGGGTGTTATAATTTTTAATCCGACCGTTGGATCGTGGTAATTTTTGGATATGTTATACATATATAAGTTGAGTATATGTCTACAAATTTTGAACCGTTAAAAATGAACGTATGATTTATTATGAATTTTACGAGATGACTGATTCATAAATTGTTAAATTTTCGGAGTTTATCATTTTGATGGAAAATTTTAGAATTGGTGGGCCCCACTTGTGGTTGGTGAAGAAATGTGCTGAATTATATTTCAAATGTGGTGGGTGAGAATAGTAGCAGGTAAAGCCATCAGGTTGCAGGTCAAACCTACTAAAATTTTCCTATAAATAGAGGGCTAAGTTAGAATTGAAAATCACACCAGAAACAAGTTTTCTCTCTTTCTCTCTCTAGATTATTGAGTGTATCTTGTGAGTATTTAGATACTTTGAGAGTTTCTATTCATCAGAGCAAGTTTCTTTCAGCCTTATACCGGTATTCCGACCAGAAGTACTGATATCTTAAGGTAAGGGATATTATTTTCTTCTTAAATGATATTATTTTCTTCAATATCATTATGCTGAAATATTGATATGAGTTTTTATCAAATTTAGAACTTTTTGTGTCGGGGTTACTATTCACGTATACGGCACTATTCACGTATACGACACTATTCACGAATACGGCACTATTTACCAAAAAATAAAATTTTCTCTTTTTGTCCAAGATGTCTATTATGATTACTATCTTTTATTGTATCCATGTTTTGATCTTTATTTTTGAATTCTGCTTCACAATTGATTATTATGAAATATTATTGATCTTGGATAAACTGTTATACGAATCCCTACTATTTGTCCTTCTGTCTCACTGGATTCGTTCTCTTTAAGATATTTTTCATCATCTTCAGTCCTAAATGATAATATTACTGAATATCTTTGGTCTGTAGTGCAAAGATGTATGATTACTTGATGAATATCTTTGGCCTGTAGTGCAAAGATGAACATGTGTTGAGATGAACATGACTGACATGTGATACAAATGAATATCTTTGGCCTGTAGTGCAAAGATGAATATTTGGATAAAGATGATTATTAATTGATATTACAGGGATAAAAAATTGATGATGGACTTTTAAATCTTAGAAGATAGTAGAATTCTTTCTCTACTTGACTCTTCTAATGGTTTGCTGTTTCCGCTGCAGTTGTTGATCTAAAACTTGTTGTCGATTATATTCTATCAGATTTTTCCCTGTTGAAGACTAACGATAATTTGTTGTATATTATCTTAGTCATAATATTCTTTACTGGGCTAGTTGAGCTCACCCTTTTCCTTTTTGTTCCATTTTTCTTCTCAGGAGGTGAGAACATAGCAGGATCTAGTCGGGGTATGGAGTGATGGTTCTAGAAAGATATTTTAGCAGTCCTCACTATTTCTGTAAAATAGTGTTTGAATAATTGTAATGAGGATTTATTTGAGTGTGGATATTGTCCAGAAGACAATATTTATATTTAAACTCACAGTATGTGTTGTCGTATTTTGCACGATAATTGTATTATTGAAGTTGTAGTTTGCTTTCTGTACCATGTATTTGGCGACTCAGAATGGGTGTTGTATACCTATTTTGGGGGCGTCACAGTTGGTATCAGAGCTTAGGGATATGATCTCTGGCGGAGATCGGGGAATAGAACTAGGAGGGGAGAGACGAGAAAATCTTTCGCTAGTGTGTCCTACCTAAGCTTATTTGTTGGTCGATCATAATATAGGGATATTATGTGATATGTTAATTTGTTAAATTAACCCTTGTTTTATGGCAGTATTTGAGAATGTCGACAGAGAACGTTAACAATAGAGTGAATGAGACTGTGGAGACACCTTTAATCACCATCCAGGAAAACGTGCAACAGGAAGACAATATTCCTCCTGTAAACAACGTTACCGAGCAAACGATGAATGATGGAATGTTTAGGAGCTTTTTACAGTTCATGCAAAAGCAGACGAGGGAGACTCGTGTGCAGAATACGGGTGGAAATGATAACAACGCGCGGTTTGTCACAGCCAAGCAGTTCAAAGAATTGGGACCACCAGAATTTAAGGGAAAGTCGGATCCGATCATGGCGGAAACGTGGGTCAAGCAAATTACCAAGATATTCGATGTCTTGGGATGCACGGAGGAACAAAAGGTTCCATTCGCCACCTTTATGTTCCGCGGTGAGGCAGACTACTGGTGGGAGTCTGTGAAGCGTACCCAGCCTGACGCACTCAACATGTTCTGGGAAACATTTCAAAAACTGTTCAATGACAAGTACTTTCCTGAAAGTATTCGTCATATGAAGGAGGTGGAGTTTATCAGATTGGAACAAAACAACTTGACGGTGTCCCAGTACGAGGCGAAGTTTGCAGAGTTATCCAGGTTTGCACCTCATTTGGTCGAGAATGAGGAACGAATGACAAAGATGTTTCTGAGAGGTCTAAAACCCGAGATTCGGCAATATCTTATCTCTCATAAATTTTCTTTATATTCAGATGTTGTAAACAGGGCTCAATTATTAGAGCGAGATAATGAGTATGTGCAACCGAGGGACCACAACCAGGGTCATACCGGTGGCGGCAGTCATCGAAGCAATGAAAACCAGCAGGGAGAAAAACATTCGGATAAAAGCGGTAACCACTTTGGTGGTAATCGTGGTCGTGATAATAGAAGGAGTGAGTCGGGAGGAGATTTCAAGAAGAGAAGGTACAACAATGATAACGTGAAGACGTCAGCACAAACATGAACTGTTTCTAGGGGAGGAGAACGACCACCGGTCGTATGTTACAAATGTGGGAAAGAGGGACATATCAACCCAAACTGCCCACAACAATCCAAGGTATGTTATAACTGTGGAAAGGAGGGTCATATAGCTCAAGAGTGTTCTGTAGCAAAACCAAGTTCAGTGGGGATGGTGACTCCAAAAGTTGTCCCGGATAAGTCGAAATCAGCGGTTCCTGAAAGGGCGTTTTTCGTGACTAGTCAGAATGCGAGGAACCCGAACGAAGTTAACACGGGTTAGTTAATTATAAATTTTGCGAAGTCTATACCTTATTAGATACCGGTTCTACCCATTCTTTTATCTCTCCTGCTTGTGCTCAACGTTTAAACTTGACTCCGGAGAAATTGGACTTTGACTTATCTGTTGAAACTCCGTTGGGTGAAACCTTCGTTACATCTACAGTTTATAAATCTTGCATGATCCAAGTTGGCACTATCACATTACCTGTTGATCTTATCTCTTTAAAGATACTTGCTTTTGATGTGATTTTAGGAATTGATTGGTTAACCACTCATCATGCTAAAATTGATTGTTTTCGTAAGGTTGTTAGTTTTCTTATTCCTAACCAACCTGTCATACGAATTCAAACTACTAAACCACTAAAATCAGTCACTGTCATATCAAGCCACAAAGCTATTCGTTTATTGAAAAACGAATGTCAAGCTTTCTTAGCCCATGTTATGGATTTGAACAAAAACACGTCAGATTTGAATAATATTTCTGTTGTTAGAGAATTTCCTAACGTATTTCTTGAAGAATTTCTTGGCCTACCTCCAGAGCGTGATATTGAATTTTGTATCATCTTTGAATCCGGTACAAAACCCACTTCTAAAATCTCATATCGAATGGCTCCTATTGAACTTCGGGAGTTAAAAATCTAACGGTAGAAGTTTATACCCGAGCCTATATCTGGTGACTTCCTTTGCGGAATGCACTGAAGCCAAACTCTCCGTAGGGAACGCCATATTTGTGCGGTAGTAAACTGATAGGTGTCAATGTGACGTGCTATCCAAGATTGGGATATGAATCACAATTGAGAGCAACCTAAGTCAGTAATCGAAGTACGTAGCTTTCTAGGCTTAGTTGGTTATTATCGGAGATTCGTTGAAGGATATTCTCGAATAGCTATTCCATTAACGCAGCTGACTCGTAGAGATACAAAATTCGTATGGAGTGAGGAATGTGAGAAGAGTTTCCAAGAACTCAAGAGGAGACTCATTTCGGCACCTGTTCTGACAATACCATCTGGTTCGGATGGATTTGTTATCTACAACGATGATTCAGGCAAAGGGTTAGGATGTGTTCTCATGCAACATGGAAAAGTCATAGCCTATGCCTCGCGACAACTCAAAAAATATGAGAGGAATTATCCTACTCATGATTTGGAGTTGGCAGCAGTCGTTTTCGCGTTGAAGATCTGGAGACACTACCTGTATGGGGAGAAAGTGGAGATCTATACAGATCATAAAAGCCTCAAATATTTCTTCACCCAAAAGGAACTCAACATGCGGCAACGACGTTGGCTTGAGTTGTTGAAAGATTACGATCATACCATCCAATATCATCCTGGAAAAGCGAACGTAGTAGCTGACGCATTGAGTAGAAGATCATACGCGGGTACGAGTGCATTGTTGTTAACACAAAGGCCCATTTTGTATGACTTGCAAAGGATGGAGATAGAGATGAAGGCTCCAAGTACCCACATGATGATATCAAATATACGAGTAGAACCGACTTTAATCGATAAAGTTAAAGCTGCTCAAGCTACGGACATAGAGCTGATACGTATGAAGAAGAAAGTGCAAG
Source organism: Panax notoginseng (assembly GCA_016801055.1). Lineage (NCBI taxonomy): Eukaryota > Viridiplantae > Streptophyta > Magnoliopsida > Apiales > Araliaceae > Panax > Panax notoginseng. Next base: position 10,429,764 of record CM029018.1, on the reverse strand, counting down.
AAGGTACTACTCCAGAAGCAAGAATCGATGAAGAAGGAATACTTCGAGTCAACTCCAGACTTTGTGTTCCTAACGATTTTGACTTGAAGCATAGAATAATGATGGAGGCATACAACACACCGTTTACAATCCATCCTGGGAGTACCAAAATGTATCACGATATTCGACATACATTTTGGTGGAGCAATATGAAAAGAGAGATCGCGGAGTTTATCTCGAGATGTTTGACTTGTCAACGTGTAAAAGCGGAGCATCAAGTACCAAAGGGTCCATTGCAACCACTTGAGATTCTAAAATGGAAGTGAGAACACATTACTATGAATTTTGTTAAGGGTCTTCCCAAGATTTCTCAAGGTATAGATGCGATTTGGGTTATTGTTGATAGATTAACCAAGTCCGCTCATTTCTTGCCGATACGTGAGACTTATTCCCTTGAACGTCTTGCTAGTATGTACGTGAACGAGATTGTGAGATTGCATGGCATGCCAGTATCCATAGTTTCGGATCGTGACCCAAGATTCACTTCACGATTTTGGGTTAGCTTGCAGAAAGCTATGGGCACGGATTTACGATTCAGTTCGGCATACCATCCTCAAACGGACGGACAATCAGAGAGGACTATTCAAACTCTTGAAGATCTATTAAGACTTTGTGTCCTAGATCTCAAAGGGAGTTGGGATAAGTACCTACCATTGGTGGAATTCTCCTACAACAACAGTTATCAGGCGAGCATAGGTGTGGCTCCATTCGAGGCGTTGTATGGAAGAAAATGTCGTTCTCCAGTATGCTGGGACGAGTTGGGTGAAGCAATATTGTTGGGACCAGAGTTGGTACGCATTACTACAGAAAAGATCCAAACGATTCAACAACGTATACAAACGGCACAGGATCGACAAAAGAGTTATGCGGATCTTCATCGGAAGGACGTGGAATTTAATATTGGGGATCATGTATTGTTACATGTTGCACCATGGAAGGGAGTTACAAGATTTGGAAAGAGAGGAAAGCTCAATCCAAGATTTGTTGGTCCATTTGAGATTCTTGAGCGAATAGGAAATGTGGCATATAGACTCGCATTACCTCCAAGCATGTCTCGTGTTCATAATATTTTTCACATATCTATGCTTCGTAAATATGTTAAAGACCCGAACCACATTATTGAGTTAGAACCAGACGAGATAGCTGAAGATTTAACGTACGAGGAGGTACCTGTTAAGATCTTGGATAGAAAAGAGCATGTCGTATGCACGAAGGTTATACCACAAGTTAAGGTTTTGTGGAGAAACCATGCTATTGAAGAAATGACCTGGGAGTTGGAATCAGAAATGAAAGCGAGGTATCCTCACCTTTTTGAAACATCAAGTACGTACGTCAATTTCGAGGACGAAATTTCATAAGGAGGGGAGGTTGTAAGACCCCAACTTATTAATGAATAAAATCAAATTTTCTCTAAATATTATTGTGAATAATAAGGGGTTAATTTGATATAATACTTTGGTTATGGGTGAAATGTGTAAATTTTACAAAATAAGCAAGTGGTTATAAAATATTCATTTTGTCGGGGAATATTCGTTTGGTCGTGGAATATTCTTGCTGTCGGGGAATATTCGTACGACGACGCAGCCTTGTGTGGGCCCCATAACGAAAAGCGATTGGATGAAGAAAACGACAAGTATAAGTTATTTATAAATAACGGCGTAGTTGTTACCGTTAATACTGTTAGAATACCCGGTGGTTAAAATACAGTAGCACACGGTATTGCACCAATTATTGATTCTTACGTAAGAAGGCACTACTCAATAATTGTTACAGTAGTTATTGTTCAATATTTTATTTTATTGATTCAATAATTATTGCGTTGATATTTTATATTATTATTGTTTCAATAATTGTTGCTGCATAGTATTTTCCATTATCAGATCAATAATTCATATTATTTGAATAATATTATTAGATAACATTATTGGCAATGTCTAGAAAGTTCTGTCTAAGGAGAGGTTTGGTCATCTAATTGCGCGCCAGTAAGGAGAAATCCTTATTGGAAAGCCCCCTCTTTCCTGGGAACGGCCTGGTTGTCATAAATGTGATTCTGTAATATTATTTGTGAATAATTAATTATTGATTCATATGATAAGGAAATATTTATTTTATGCGGATATAAATGAGGGATATATTTTTGTGGTTAAAAATGAAGGAGTTAATGTTGAGGTGTTTTATCAGCATTTTTATCGGAATGGAGGTATTAAAAATCAAATTAGGGTTTTTGAGAAATATTGCGGGTGTTATAATTTTTAATCCGACCGTTGGATCGTGGTAATTTTTGGATATGTTATACATATATAAGTTGAGTATATGTCTACAAATTTTGAACCGTTAAAAATGAACGTATGATTTATTATGAATTTTACGAGATGACTGGTTCATAAATTGTTAAATTTTCGGAGTTTATCATTTTGATGGAAAATTTTAGAATTGGTGGGCCCCACTTGTGGTTGGTGAAGAAATGTGCTGAATTATATTTCAAATGTGGTGGGTGAGAATAGTAGCAGGTAAAGCCATCAGGTTGCAGGTCAAACCTACTAAAATTTTCCTATAAATAGAGGGCTAAGTTAGAATTGAAAATCACACCAGAAACAAGTTTTCTCTCTTTCTCTCTCTAGATTATTGAGTGTATCTTGTGAGTATTTAGATATTTTGAGAGTTTCTATTCATCAGAGCAAGTTTCTTTCAGCCTTATACCGGTATTCCGACCAGAAGTACTGATATCTCGAGGTAAGGGATATTATTTTCTTCTTAAATGATATTATTTTCTTCAATATCATTATGCTGAAATATTGATATGAGTTTTTATCAAATTTAGAACTTTTTGTGTCGGGGTTACTATTCACGTATACGGCACTATTCACGTATACGACACTATTCACGAATACGGCACTATTCACCGAAAAATAAAATTTTCTCTTTTTGTCCAAGATGTCTATTATGGTTACTATCTTTGATTGTATCCATGTTTTGATCTTTATTTTTAAATTCTGCTTCACAATTGATTATTATGAAGTATTATTGATCTTGGATAAACTGTTATACGAATCCCTACTATTTGTCCTTCTGTCTCACTGGATTCGTTCTCTTTAAGATATTTTTCATCATCCTCAGTCCTAAATGATGATATTACTGAATATCTTTGGCCTGTAATGCAAAGATGTATGATTACTTGATGAATATCTTTGGCCTGTAGTGCAAAGATGAACAGGTGTTGAGATGAACATGACTGACATGTGATACAAATGAATATCTTTGGCCTGTAGTGCAAAGATGAATATTTGGATAAAGATGATTATTAATTGATGTTACAGGGATAAAATATTGATGATGAACTTTTAAATCTTAGAAGATAGTAGAATTCTTTCTCTACTTGACTCTTCTAATGGTTTGCTGTTTCCGCTGCAGTTGTTGATCTAAAACTTGTTGTCGATTATATTCTATCAGATTTTTCCCTGTTGAAAACTAACGATAATTTGTTGTATATTATCTTAGTCATAATATTCTTTACTGGGCTAGTTGAACTCACCCTTTTCCTTTTTGTTCCATTTTTCTTCTCAGGAGATGAGAACATAGCAGGATCTAGTCGGGGTATGGAGTGATGGTTCTAGAAAGATGTTTTAGCAGTCCTCACTATTTCTGTAAAATAGTGTTTGAATAATTGTAATGAGGATTTATTTGAGTGTTGATATTGTCCAGAAGACAATATTTGTATTTAAACTCACAGTATGCGTTGTCGTATTTTGCACGATAATTGTATTATTGAAGTTGTAGTTTGCTTTCTGTACCATGTATTTGGCGACTCAGAATGGGTGTTGTATACCTATTTTGGGGGCGTCACACCATACATATAAAAATAACAAAAAATAATATAAAAATATTAATTTCCTAAATTTTTTAGTCCTATAAATTGGGAAAGTTTAGGCCGAATAAGAGTTTAAAAAAGTCTTATTTTATTTTATTTTATATTATCGCATATATTTTTACGTTGGTCCCAATTCAACTTGGTCGAACATGTATATTATTTTTCACATAAATTTAAGTTTATTTTTTTTAAAAGAAATATTTTTAATACATAAAAAGTAAAGTAGTACTATTTATTTATAGACTAAAAGTCAATTTGCACACTAAATTTTACACCGATGTTGACTTTTGCACCCCAAACAGAAAAAGGTGTCTAAGTACACCCCAAATTTCATTATACGTAACAAAACGCACACTTTCTTCACTTAACCGGTCAAAAGTGACCGGCTAAGGCGATAACAAAAGTTCGGGGTGCAAATTGTAACGGTTTAAAAAATTGGCAAAAATAATTAATTTTAAATAAAATAAAATGCTTTTAAATATAAGAATTTTAAAAAACAGAATTTTAAAATAGTTAGCATACAATTACCATACAATTAAAAAACAAATTTTTTTTAAAACTGTTATAAATTTTTTTTTAAAACAAAATAAATTTTTTTAACAAATTTTTTTTAAATTGTTTTTAACAAAATTTTTTAAAACTGTTATAAATTTTTTTTTAAACTGTTAAACTTTTTTTTTTAAGACAAAATAAATTTTTTTAACTGTTTTTAACAATTTTTTTTAAATTGTTTTTAACAAAAAAATTTTAGACTGTTATAATTTTTTTTTAAACTGTTATAAATTTTTTTTAAAACAAAATAAATTTGTTTAACTCTTTTTAACAATTTTTTTTTAAACTGTTAAATTTTTTTTAAAAATAAAATAAAGTGTTTTAACTGTTTTTAACAAAAAAAATTTTAAACTGTTTTTAACAAATTTTTTTAAAACTGTTTTTAACAATTTTTTTTTAAACTGTTATAAATTTTTTTTAAAACTGTTTTTAACAAAAAAAAACTAAAACTGTTATAAAAAAATTTCTAACTGTTATAAAAAAAATTTAAAAACAAAATAAATTGTTTTAACTGTTTTTAGCAATTTTTTATAAACTGTTTTTAACAAAAAAAGTTTTAGACTGTTATAAAAAAAAATTTTAAACTGTTATAATTTTTTTTAAAAACAAAATAAATTTGTTTAACAGTTTTTAATAATTTTTTTGTAAACTGTTAATTTTTTTTTAAAACAAAGTAAATTTTTTTAACTGTTTTTTAAAAAAAAAAATTTAAACTGTTTTTAACTATTTTTTTTAAGCTGTTTTTAACAATTGTTTTTTAAAACTGTGGTAAAATTTTTTTTTACTGTTATAAAAAAAACAAAAAAAAATATTTTTAACTGTTTTTAGCAAAAAAAATTTAAACTGTTTTTAACAAAAAAAAATTTAGACTATTATACTTTTTTTTTAAACTGTTATAAAATTTTTTTTAAAACAAAATAAATTTTTTTAACTGTTTTTAACAATTTTTTTTAAACTGTTTTTAACAAATTTTTATTTAAATTGTTATAAACTTTTTTTAACTGTTATAAATTTTTTTTAAAACAAAACAAATTTTTTTAACTGCTTTTAGTAATTTTTTTTAAACTGTTTTTAACAAATTTTTTTTTAGACTGTTATAATTTTTTTTAAACTGCTATAAATTTTAGTTTGTTTTAAAAAAAATTTGTTAAAAAAAGTTTAAATTTTTTTAAACTGTTACAATTTGCACTCCAAACTTTTGTTACCGCCTTAGTCGATCACTTTTGACCGGTTAAGTGAAGAAAGTATTCGTTTTGTTACGTATAATAAAGTTTGGGGTGTACTTAGACATCTTTTTCGGTTTGGGATGTAAAAGTCAACAACGGTGTAAAATTTGGGGTGCAAATTGTCTTTTAGTCTTGTTTATACAACTTTAAAATCAATATTAAAAATAAATGACAATTTTTTACAAAAGTATATTTTTTAGACTTTTACTTATTCGTGAAAATTTAAGGATACAATGTATATATTTTTTTGGACCAAAATTATATAAATATATTTTTTTTCTTTATTGATGAATGGGTAAATCTATTTAATAAAATATAACTAATTTTGAATTTATCGTTCACCCTAATAAATCATTTGGACCGTCTAAAATTTGAGATAAATTTCGTCGTTTATATAATATCGGAGACACGAGACAAAGTTAGTTCAATATATATATATATACATATATATATGGGAGCAAATGTGAGTTTTTATTTTTAGATCAAGAATTTTATTAAGTTACTACTTGTAGGTTTTCCCTTTTCCATAAAAAATCATAATTGCATTTAAAATAAAATCATTCGGTGCACTTAATCCGCCTCTATAATTAATATTACTTATAAATTATAATCTTAACGTGTTTTTTTTAAAGACATACTACTTATTTCCCTATTAATTTTATCAAAAAATTCAGGTGATGAACATTTTGAAAACGCTGAAGCAGAGGCAGCTGCCGTGGTGATATATCTGCTAGCTGCGCTGTCGATTCACCGGCGATTTAATCAAACAGAAAGAAGGAGAGAGACTTCTCATCGGCTTCCGGTATTTTCTCTCTCCTCTTTTACCTACATATCTAACCGTTAATTTGGACGGACGTCCGTACGTCCGTCTATAGCCGTTATATGTTTGTATTTCACTCTCCGTCTGTATACCTTGTTAAGAACTCTGAAACTGAAAATAACCCTAGTTAGGGTTAGCGACATTGTATCTATTTCAAAGTCCTTTTCTTTTTCCCATTGTTTTTGTTCGGTTGTGGCTCTGGCGCTTTAGTCTTCTGAAACTCCGAATCAGGCATGATTTTCTGACAATGTACAATTCTCTATAAATGAACCATATTTTTGGTTTCTGTTTTGTAGAATGCTGTTTAATTCATGTTTAAGCCATGGTTTCTAACGATTTGGGCTGATTTAATTTTACTTTACACCTCCTTTTGATACAGCTAGTTTTTTATGTTTTAATTCTTATAATTGGTTTGAGGATCAAGGGCATATCTAATTTCATTATTTTCTTGAAAAGTTTATTTATATGTTATGATGATTTGTTTGAATATCTATTTAATATTTTTGTAAGGTATTTTGTATATATAATTTAATTTTTTTATATGCAACTTTTGTTTGTAGGTATGGATGCTAGTGAAGTGGAGATGGAGAATACTGAGAAATTGCCAGTAGATTTGGCAAAAGGTAAAAATGATTTGTTAAACAGCGAACAAGAAGGGGATCACAAGCAGCAGGATGAAATGTATGTGGAGGACCAAAATTCATGCAAAGAAATGTTGACGAAAGACCAGACCAAGATAGAAAATGGGGAGGACCATCAAAGCCATAGCAGAGGAAATGACCCAAGTGAAATTTTGGAGGAGAAAAACCCTGAAAATAATGCCATGGAGGAAGAGAAGGGTCCTGGTGAAGGTTCTATGGAGGAAGAGAAGAATTCGAATGAAAATCTTCAACAATTTACTGAATTGCCTTCTGACGGTGAGGCTGAAGCTAATAAAAGTGAGAAGGGAGGATTGATGGTCTATGAGCCCAATGAGAAAAGTGCTGTTATGCCAGTTACTACTGATGGTGATGCTGGTCCTAATGAAATGTCAGAAAATGAAGACGAGGCTAATCGTAATGCCGTGGCAGAAAACAAAGACGCTGCAGGTAGTTTTAACAACATACCAGAAAGCAAAAATGATGCCAGTGGCAGTGGTCTTAATGAAATGCCACAAAGTAATGACAATTGTCTTGCTGCAGATCAAGTTGAACCTGTTACACCCTATGTTGCTGTTAAATATAACAGTGAGAAACCCAAGGATGACAATGAGGACATTAATGGGACACAGGTATTTCAGGTCTGGAGAGGGTTTTTGAAATGATATTACTTACAAATACTTATTTATTTATTTTTTTATAACTTTTAGATGACCGAGGAGGAGGAAACTGGGACACCAGAGGATCAAGCCGAATTCATGAAGGAACTGGAGAGTTTTTACAGGGAGCGGTCAATGGATTTTAAAGCCCCCAAGTTTTATGGCCACATATTGAATTGCCTGAAGTAAGTTTTCCCTCAGCGTTTGATTGCATGTGGGATTTTCTATTTTTAGGTAAATACTAAAATTTATTGTCCTTGGGTGCTAGGTTATATAGAGCAGTGACTAGACTGGGCGGCTATGATCGGGTATGGAGGTGTCTTCTTGTGTTGTATTTACTTTAAGGTTTTTAATTCTGGAGTCCACTGTCCATCACTTTGATGCTGATCTATGTTATTTGTCTTAGGCAGGGAGGTCAGGGTTTCGAAAAATGTTTGTTAAACAAAAGAAGATTGACAATATTAAAGAAATATATTTGGCTTCAGGAATTTAGTTGCTAAAATGTTTTCTAATCCAATTAGGAATTTAGATTCGGCTTCAGGAACGTATGATGTGTATGTATGTGTGTGTGTATCTATGTATGGATGGATGTATTGATAAGCACTTATTTCTGTGTTTTTTAATAGTTGTATGTCTGGATGGGATGATTTAGTCTATGCAAGTTCATTTATGGATTTGATGACAAGTGTTACTATTATTATTCAAATGAAGTTTGTACTTTGTACAGTCCTAAAATGTTTTCTAATCCAATTAGGATATTGGATTGGGTTTGATGTCTAGCAAGTTTCCTCACTACTCGATTTGAAAATGTCTCCCCCACCCCAGTATGGATGGACTGATTTGATATGTGTGGTTTTATTTGTGGTTTACCTGGCAAATGGGCGGATTGGTCAAAAAATGGTTTTGGATAGAATAGGTCGAGCCAAAAAGGCCTGTTTTTAACGGACCTCAAAAGTGAAGCCCAAGGCCCAACAGGCTGGTTGGTCCATTGGATTTTAATTTTGAATTTTAAGAGCAACAAGTCTAATTTACCTTGGTCTTTATTTTTTCAAATTGCTTTCAAATTTTGACACTTTATATTTTATGTTTTGGACTAGAGCTTGTTGGTCATTGGTGTTGTAACCTATTTTATCATATATATTTTTCTTCCACTTTCTATTTTTAAAAGCAATTAAATAGTTGGTACATTTGGACTCAGTTAGACCATAACTGTAGGAGTTGGTTACTCTGAATGTTTATGTTTTGGAATTTTTTTCTAATGCATTCGAATGTTTTCCTTCTCGTTTTCCGTTTATTTCATTTTTTTTAATATTTACTTTTATTTTTCTGATTATTTATTAATGAATAGTTAATCCGACTTATGCAGGGAGATGGTTACATTTTAATGCCTTAATAGGATTTAAGTAAATAATCACATAAACGATCCTAATCTATGAAGGAGGGGTGTGGCAAATAGGAGACGCACTGTGGCTCGTACAGGTTGCAGCTATTGCTGTATCCCCAATATTTATTATTGAATTCGCGACTTAGGCGTCTTAGGATTTTTTTTCCAGATAGAGAGACAAAGACTACTAAAAAAAAATAAGAAAAGAAGAAAGGATACTTGCTCGACGTGCGACGTTGGTAGATGCCGACATCGATCCCTTCTCCATCGATCTCTTCTTTTGTCTTTTCTTTCTCCTCTCCTCTCTTTTCTACTAGTAGCGTGGCATCATGTCATTGTGTGAATGTGTGAACGAACAAAGCCTTATCTTTAAATGTTTAGCCAAATTATCGTCAACTCCTCATAGTTTTGTACAATTCAGTATATAGCCCCACCCCCAGTCAGTAATTATACATTTACAAATAAGTCATTGACTGTAGATATTTGCAAATATTTTTTGAAAAAGCTAAGTATGTAATTATATACATATATATATTAATATTAAATAATTAAATATGTGACATATCCCTGCCGCACCTGAGTTCCCATTTTTTAAGATTTGACGAACTCCCGTATCCCCGTTTCGTGCAACCTGTATCCTTGCACCGGTATCCTTGTTTCTTAGATTGTAAAATGATTGAGGGATTATCATATAAAAGCTATATATCTATCTCAAGTAAAGATTACATTTTAAAAGTAAATTTAATAGTTAAGTTAATTCAATTAAAGTTACATCTTATGATTATTTGGAGCTGTAAAGTGGCTGCATGAATCATTGAAAATGTCACATTAGGAGGAAAAATAAATATTGTAATATCATATTAATGGGAAAAAGCGGGGACTGGGCCAAAGGCAGGCCAGGACTAAAAGCTTGTTCTTCAGCAGGGCTAAACAAGGAAGTCCAAAGCCCGTTATTTTTGTAGGATGACTGTACATAAATCTGACACATTTTGCCAGGTTTATGTACAGTTTTATTTGTGTGTCCAATGTTTCCAAAGGATATTGGAATTTTGGTTTGAGTTTAATGTCAAGCAAGTTTCCACTTCTCAACCCGAAAATGTCTTCCCCACTCTGTTTGTTTGATGCAGGTTTTTGGACGTTTGTAGAACTTAGTTTAGGAATTTTATATCAAAAATACTTTTTAGACAGTGAAGCTAATGATATAACATGCTGCTTACTTTTCTATATGATGTTATTATATAGACTATGTAAAATATTTACTGAATTAGGATCACACAGGTAAATTGACGGTTGCACATTTTAATTCGTGGATGATGGATAATGCGTAAGGTTTGTGCTTTGATGCATGAATAGAGCTGTTCCACATTAACACATCATACTTTCCTAACTAGCTACCATTTGATGGACTTATAGAAACTCAAGTAAAAGCGTATTTCCTTTCCCCTCGAGTTGTCTTGTACCACTATAGTAAGAGAAAAGATTTATGCATCACAGGATCTTGGGAATAGCTTAATTGTATGAGAAGATTTAGTATTCTACCGAGCATCTCTCACCTTTCTAAAGAAATGATTTTTTTATTTGTTTTTACAATAATCTGCAACTACAGCAACACAAATGGCAACATCCCAACTTCCTTAATGTTATTACCATCAGTAGTTCCATTGGCCACAACAATCCCCACTAATCATTATATTTAACATTGAATTGATTTGATTTGATTGTGATACCAATTTTACTAATATCACATATTGAATGAGATGGCAAATAGGAGATTAGAATAGGAAAACATCACGCTCTTGCATCTATCTTGTTCTATATGCTTAACAAAAAGTGAAAAATCATTGTTTGTCTTTGAATTGGTTGATTGCTGGCAAATAGTTGAATATACTTGTCTAATATAAAACAACGATGATTAATCTGTACGTAATGAGATAAAATGAAAAGGCTGTTACATTCTTTTGTTCAATAAGTTTATTTTTATTTTTCCCCCTTCTGGTTTTCTCATAGGATCTCTTTCGCCCATGTCATAGCTGTGATTTAGTCCTGTTTCCTATGTCAATTTTTTTTCAAAGTTATATTAGTTCCCATATGTATATCGCCCTTAATTTACCATTAGTTACTGGGATATGTATTTTTACAGGTTACTGGACTCAAATTGTGGCGGCAAGTAGGAGAATCTTTCCATCCCCCCAAGTAAGGAGAACATGATGTTCATTTTTACATCATTTTTTCCCCTTTGGATAACCAACATTTTGTTTACGTTTGTTGTTGTTTTCTATGTAAAATACAAAACCTTCACACTGTTTTAGTTGTGAATTTTAGCCTTGCCCTTTCCCCTCATGCTTTTATTTACTCTTCCATTTTTCCTTTTATGGTGCATTATGTATATAGACAGATCTTCAGTTTAACTTGTCCACTACTAAAAGTTTTATGGTTCGTCGCATTCTGTTTTTCTGTTTTCCTCTCAATTTTGTCATTCAATTGTTGACTCTGTTTCTTTCTTTCAGGACCTGCACAACTGTGTCGTGGACATTTCGCATTTTCTATGAGAAGGTAGTGCTATTACAAAATTTCACCCTTTTAGACTTGTAATGAATATTGGTGTTATATATTGTGTGCTGACCTAATATGAAATTTAGTTATTGGGCATCTGGTTTCGATCCTGTTATTAGTTGGATGATGCTATAATGACAAACACTTTTGTTACATGTATCATTATTACAAACCTTTCTGACATATTTGTAGATCTCCATCCTCTTGTATGTTGCTTCTTCTGTGGTTAAATACTATTGGTCTTATTATTTTGTATATGCATGTGAGAGGCAAGGTCATAATTTTGTATGGCATAGTTTGGTTCTTTTAAGGCATCTACTGTTTTTTTGCAGCAAACAAAAAATACTTACAAAAAATTTGATTTTTAAAATTGAAGAGGAGCAACAACAGTGTCCTGATAACCACCACAATAAGGGGTGGTGGAGTGTATATGTTTCTCAAATACTTCTGATAAAACCGTCAAAGTAAATTCTTTTTATTCTTATATAAACTGAATTCTACATTTTCATTCTAGAAAGATGGTTGGTTCATAGTTATGATGTAAAAGCAAGCATTAAAGCTATCCTTGACAATGGGTTTTGAGGTCCTGTTATGAGCAGCCAGGGGTTTTGTGCCTCGAGTTTTAGATATTGGGGATTAGCTTAGTAAAACATGTGAATATTGAGTAGGAATCAGTAGGGGTTTAAATAGTTGGTTTCCGCCTACAATCAAGAGCCTAAACTGGCATTTCAGTCAGTTATGTTATGATCCGTTTAACCGTTCAGCTCGGGCTGGTTTCTCGGTTTGAACCAATTAATTAGGCACAATCTCATCAAATCAGATGTCAAGAAAATTTCAATTCAGAAGCCACTAAAAATCTCCATAGACAAAACCTTAACAAGAATAAATGTATAACACAAAGAAATATAGGAAACATAAAGCACATTGAGAAATTTGGGTTTATAATTTGTTGAGAGAAATTAGGAATTGTGGTAGAAAAACCTACCAGTTTAGATTTAATTTTCGAATCTTTCTTCTCTTAGGATTCTGATTCTTCAATCTTCAATTAACTACTCTTCGAGTGAGTTCATTGGGAATCTCAATTTCTGATTCTTCAATTAGTTCTCAACATGAGAGGGAAAGGAACAAAAGGTTTGCAGATGGAGAGATGGAGAGAGAGAGACGGAGAGGAGCGGCGGAGAGTGTGAGGTGTGAGATGAGGTGGAGAGTGTGAGACCTGAAAAGAGAACTGAAGGAGAAATAAAATTAACTCTAGACACTAGATGGATCGAATTTCCATATTTAATATATACTAAATATATGCCAATTGATTTTAGTTTACAAACTACTAATTTGTCTATAGAACCGAAGCCAGTCTAAAAAGAAGGTTTTGGAACCTTTTAAACTATGACCGTATGAACCTTTAAAAACCTTGTCCGGCTCGGCCCTTTTTTGCAGTTTTTTTGGTTTGGTGAACAGCCCTAGGAAACAGGGATTAATTAGCATGTACATGGAGGACTCTTTTGGGTTGCTGTCAATGGTATTTCTTTTCTGAGTTTTCTTTTTCTAGTGTTATTAGGATTCAGTTTTATTAGATTGACTGACTTGTCTTGTTAAATTAGAATCTCTAGGTTTAAAAGGATCAAGTTTCAGATTTCTTAGCCGGAGTAGAACTACATCTACCAGTAGTACGAAGAAGGGAAGGCACCCATATTCAACGGGCACCTGAAATCCTGATAGATAGTAAGCATCATCAATACTCTCAGCAGATCTCTCCATTAAATCGAAATCATTATATGCGAGAACTGAGACTTATTTTGACTATTATATGTAAAAGGCCTTGAACTCCCAGCTGGGAACTTAGAAACCTGGATATTAGCCTTCATTATACCTGCTATAAATTATAATAAAGGGAATATAAAATAGTATAAAACATTACATAAGAATGTATTGTCTTGTTATATAAAGCTCTTATGTATTGCATCAGTTCAGTGTTCTTACCGACAAATATGGATATGATACTCTTGAATTCACTAAATATATACAATACCTATAAGGATTTTTATCCAGATAATATAAATATTGTAATTAGGTTTTGCAGTGCTGTTGGTCCTCTAATAAAAGCATCATCATACTAATTCTGTAAATTATATGTGTGGATAAGTAAAGATAAGTGTTGCATATGCATAGTCCTGTCAATGAGCTGAGCTATCTGCAAGCTACTCGATCTTGGCCTGACAAAGCCGAGCTCGATCCGAGGTTTCTACTTGATTAGTTTGACAAATTACTCGAGCTTGAATAGATACTGGACGAGCTTCCCACTAGGCTAGTCTTTCCTCGGCTTGATACCTGATGAGCTACTTGTGAAGCTCGACTAAAATAAATATAAGATTGACATTATATATATACCCACATATATAACATTACTTGTATAAGATAATATACTTATAAATGATTGATATTTATATTACTTAACAAAGCTAAAAAGTGATCATTTTATTTGTTATAACTAAAAATACAAAATTAAATTGAGAAAGTAATAAAAGAAACTTAATTACTTAAGTAATTGTCTAAAAGGATTAACAACAAATAACTTAACTAATACTAATAACAATAAAAAGAAAAGCAACTTTGAGCTTTGAATATTTTGTTATGGATCAACTAATTAAATTAATTTGGAGAAATTAGGCTATCAATTAAATATTGAAATTATTTAGGAATTAGGATAAAGTAGCTTGTAAATTAGTTATAGTGAGATCAATGCTTATATCAGATGTTTATTTTTGATTTGTCGTTCTTTTGTCTTAGTGAGGTGTTTCCGGGTTCTATGCGTCACTTGTTGACTTTTTGGGTAATTCAGCCTTGGAACATAATGTGTCTATTTTGTGGGTGTTCCAGGGAGTATAGTTAGAAGTTGATGCATAGGTGTGGAGTCTCTTTCTTGGTGTTTTTCATTCACTCCTTTCCCTTTTTGTATACTCATGTGTACTTGGGCAGCACCACCTCTTTTGCGCTTGTGTGATTATAACTGTTTCTTGTAAAACAACAAAATGAGCTCAAGCTGCTCGTGTGGTGCGAATAGGAAGCTAGATGAGTTTGGGGGCCAATTTTTAGCTCGAATTGAGCTCAAGAATTTTAACTAAATTGAGCTCGGCAAGAAAAAGTCCAACTCGTCTCAATTTTTGTTGTGTATGACCTGTTTGTAACGCTGAACAGCAGAATGAGTCCTATGGGATGTTGGGGTTTCCAACTGCTAGGTATGACATGAAATGCTGTGACTTCTGTCCTTCACTATAACAACATTGCTTATCTTGATTGTATGTAGAGTTGTTAGTGTTTCTATGTTATATGTTAGGGTATCATTGGTTCATTGCTTGATCAAGGCACAAACTTAGCCTCTGTTTTCTTGTACGATGTGACCTCTCAAAGGTATGAATCCTGGAAAGTATGCCACTTTTTAACGAGGCGTGCAGCAAAACACTTGGATTAATTGTCTTTGCATTCCTTCCATAGCTCAACTAACCATTTGTAGCACTAGCACTTTTTTTCAGTGGCTACATTAGGGTGATATAGTACTAGCTCTAATCTCTATCGATTGCTACCGTTTTTCATCAGTATGTAATAAAGATTTTATTCCTCGTCTGATTCTTTTCTTTTTGTGTAGGCACTTTTGGAATATGAAAGACACAAATTACAAAATGGTGAGCTCCAACTTGCTCTTACAGTTGTTCCAGAGCCTGTAACGGTTGAAAATGAGGTGAGCTTAGATATCAGTTCTCTGAGCGCCTACAACTATAGTCAAGTATACATAATTAAAGTATCAGCAATAGCTTGAAAAAAACTCTATTGCTCAGTGTGACTTGTTATCTATGAGACAATGCGACTCCCCAGCCCCAAATACATTATTTTTAATTAGGACAGTTGACGGGCAAATATCTTCCTTTCTTTGTCTATTCATTATATTTCTGAATCATCTGCACTGGCAAATGGTCATCAGGCTCCAGGTTCAGGTAGGGCAAGAAGAGATGCTGCAGCTCGTGCTATGCAGGGTTGGCATGCCCAGCGTCACTATGGCTACGGTGAGGTTGGTGAGCCAATTATCAAGGTCTGCTGGGATTTTAAAAACCTTTCTTTAAACTGTGTTTAAATGTTATTTAGTCATTCACATTTTTTCCCCACATTTTGTTTTGTTTTGTTTTGTTTTCTTTAAGGACAAGAACTTGAACAATATGCCGAAGCGTGAAAAGAATCTCAAAAGCATTGGTATGCCTCCTAGATATCAATAAGTGTTCCATTATTTTCTTTCTAATTTTAGAATCTTATGAACAAGGTTGAAAGTATTATGTAACTATGTATGTTGCATGGTTCATTTACAATTGCTTTCTTATGAATTGAAAAAAACGTACTCCTTATGAATTGAAATGTTGTCTTTGACTCAGGTTCACTCAAACACAAGAGACAGAGTGAAGTGGAGCATCCCGTGAAAGCTGCACGAACTGAAACATCTAAGCAGTTAAGTCTCAGTTGTATCTTGATGTATTGCCATTCTTATTTTGAATTAATAAAATTTAGTTAAAAAGTGCTGAAGGGTGTGTGTTCTTGTACACATACTGTGTTCAAAGCATAGGGAGACCCCAATAAACTCATCCCCCATACAAGACCTAAGTCCACAAAGGAGCAACCCAAAAGACGTAATTTTTGCAATTTTTATTTATCACTAATTGGATTTCAATCTGTGAGTTCAATAAAATATGAGGGTCCAGGAAACTACTGTTCTTATAGGTGTGTGTTTGTCAAAATCGAGATCCTTTCTTCAAAGTCAGAAGTTAGATATATCCCTACTGAAATAAAAAGATGCTTTTGATGAGTTTGAGTGTCGGTTTAAGTTTATTTGTAATACTGCCAAAAAATGTGGGACGGACCGGACTTTATATAAAGTTTTAGCTCTATTAGTAAGAGAACCAATAACTTGTCACGACTTTGGGTGGGGCTTGTTGTGGGTTAAGAAGACTCATATCAGGGTGGATGAACATATTCCTGTATTTTTCTGTTAAATTTTCTTTGACTTAATACAACAAAAGAGCTCTAACTCATGTTTTTACTTCTGGCCATATATTAAGAATGGCTTATATTTTTAACTTTCATCACATATTTTAATCTATCCTATCATTGCATGATAAACAAACTTAAACTTTCATAAAATGTTTACCATTTTAAAAGTAAATATAGATCCATTATAAGAGCTAGGAGTACAAATAACATATTATGCTTTGGGCTTGTGGTGAGCCAAGTTGACTCAGATGCTCTTGGGACAATGAATCAATTCTTATCTGGGTTCGGTCAATATATTAACAATTTCCTTAAATGTATATATGATAGGTATCCTTGTTTGCATACGTTTAACAGTATAACTAAACATGTGCCTCTTGCCCAATCTGGAGGTCACGTGCATAGATATGCACACTGGACTAATAATGCTTTTGACAGAAGTTGTTGGCCTTGTTGGTTATGTGAGCTGGCACTATTTCCTTCTGTTTCAAGTGTTTGGAGGCTCTTGTGATCTGTTTAGGTAACAATACAAGGTCATAAGATGTAGAAATGAATATAAGGGAAAGAGGTTACAACAAAATATATATGCTTGTTGTATATGTAGTTATGCACATCCCTGTACTTCCCCATTATACAACTATTTTAGTTTGACTGATTTGTTCAAATTTGTCTACTAAACAATTTGCTATTTCCAGGATGAACTATAATCCATATAGCATACAACTGCCAACTGTGCTTCTGTTTATACGTGTGTATTTCACGTGTATGTTATCTTTTCCCCTTGTTGGCTCTCCTTCTCACAGTTGTAATCTTGTATCCATTGCATATTTGATGCTTTTAGGCAAAATGTTAAATTTGTTTTCCACATATTTGTCCCCACTGACATCATGTTGGACATGGATATCATTTCTAATAAGATGTGTCGGTGCTTCATAAATGTGGTTATTTCAAAGTAGTTTGTCTTTAGTGTGACGATCGTGATGATTATAGTTCCAATTTTGGTGAACAGAGCTACAACTGGGTTACTTTTTCCTTGTGTTTAATTTCCTCCTGACTGAAATAAAATAATATTAAACCCCTCTTTCCGTGCAACCTTCTTCCCTTCCTCTTTAATTATGTACTTGCCCAGCTTCTGGAAAAAACGGCTAAAAGTGCATTTTGTTATAGACTGGTCACAACAGTTGTTGATGTTGGCCCTCCTGCTGATTGGGTGAAGATCAATGTACGAGAAAGTGTAAGTTTTATAGAATCTATAAATTATAATTTTTTTTGTGATCAAGTTTCTTCTATTAGAATTCTGACAAACTATGATGTCTTTAAACAGAAAGATTGTTTTGAAGTTTATGCTCTAGTCCCGGGGCTTTTACGGGAGGAGGTATGCACCTTAATCCGTTTGACGATTTTTTTCTGTGGGGTTATATTATTCTCTGGTCTTGGTTTGACACAGTAGTCTGTTTCATGAACAATATTGAATAACAAGCCAAGTACACATGGTTTGCTAACTTTTTACTACTAGGGAAACACAATTTATAATTTACTCGGAAGCATTCATATTCATAAAAATGATCTTCATAAAGGCCTAAAGGACGTTCTTATAAAAAATGTTCCACATATGCATGTTCCAAATTTGGAGAATATTTAAGAATCTTCAGTGAAATTCAGTTTTATGTTTTTGGAGAGCAACTATATTACATGGAGATGAACTTGTTGACCCGATTATAATACATTGTGTTACTTTCATATATTGCAAATAGATTTAAGATATCTCCTACAAATATCTTAGGTCTTGTTCTTGGTGGATTCAGGTTCGAGTACAATCAGATCCAGCAGGACGGCTTGTCATAACAGGTCAACCTGAGCAGCTTGAAAATCCATGGGGTATCACAGCCTTTAAAAAGGTTCCTCCCTGACTTTCTGACTTTTAGACTTTATTATCTTGTTCTACGTAATGTCTTCTTTTTCTCATGCTATTTTTACACAAAGAAACATAAATACATTGCTTCAGAATCAATTTTTTCTCTACATTTGGTAATTTGGGGAATTTTCTTTTGGTTTATTGCTCAAGGTGAAGCGAAATTTCCTTTATATATCAAGTAATAATATCGAATATTAATTAGCACTCCTATTTAGAGTATTTGGATTACTATTTAATTATTTATAGTATACATTGTACTCAAAATAATGTTTTATTGTCCAATAAATTGTGTATTCTATATGCTTAGATATATACATTTTCAAAATTTTCAATTTTTTTGGGTATCTTACAATATGATTCATGACATGATGTATTGATACACGGTTGGAGATTTTTGGTACACGATACGAGTTATGATTTGATGACTATAATATTTATATGTATTTTTTTTGATAGAAGAAGTTTATTAATAGAAAAGAAATGATACAATAATTAGGGGACTAGAAGTCCACTTGCAGTAGACTATTAAATCAAAAACAGGAAAATACTTAAAAAAAGTGTAGCACTCCAATCTCTACATAAATCAATATTAGAAATACCTCTAAAAGCCCCAATAGCAGAAGCCCAAATACCCAATAGCAGAAGTCCAAAGAGACGTAAGAAAAATAACTCTATTATGCAATAGTTTTAAGAATATGTAACTTTCTCTAAACAACCTAGTATTAGACTCATTCCAAATTTCCCACAAGATAAAAAAGATGGTACACTTCAATAAAATTTTGACAACCCTCTTACTTCCGTAGCAGGACACACCCACTCCTCTCCTATCATTCCAAAGAGAGAGCTCAACAATCCCCAAGCAACAAGACAATGTAGAAAAAAATAAACATGTGTTTCATTACTCTGCCTGCACATAAAATAAATATCCCTAGATGGAGCTTTGTAAGGGCTGCAACCTTGATAAAGATCATTTGTATTTAATCTTTGTAAAACCAGAGACCACACACAAGTCTTGATTTTGGAAGGGATCTTGACTTTCCAAATGTACGAAGCCAATGGAAATGAATTAGGAACAATAGATCGAGTCAAAAAGGAGTAGTAACTCTTATAAGAAAACGATCCACTTAGATTTAAAGTTCAAATACGCTTATCAGAAGAGGTACATAAATGAACTGAATCAAACAACGTTAACAAAGATTCCATCTCCTTAGACTCAAAATCCGTGAGATTCCTAAATAAATGAAAATCCCAAGAAAATGAGTTCCCATCATGCTTTATAAAGTTAGAAATGGGAGAATCATGAAGTGAAGAAATACGATACACACGATTAAAAACAAGAGAAAAGTGGTTATCTCCTAACTAATAATCCTCCCATAATCAAATTGAATGACCATCTCAAACTCCATATCTTAAATGTCGAATAAAGAAAGTATTACTTTGGGAGATGAATTTCTTTGGACTTACATGAGTAACATAAATCCCCGGCGTAGCATCCCATATGTTTAAATGCATGTCAAACTTGCTCCTAATAACATTTTGCCAAAGGGAATGAGATTCCAAAGGAAATCTCCAAATCTATTTACTAACCAGAGCAACATTCTTGTGAACCAAATTACCCAGTCCCAAACCCCCCTCCTACTTAGAAAGACACACTGTTTTCCACCTAACCAAATGATCATTTCTCTCATCACCAGCTCTCGACTAAATAAAATCTCTCGTTAACTTTTCTAGCGTGTCAACTACACCAACTTGGATCCTAAAAAGAGAAAGATAATATAGGGGAATACTAGACAAGCAAGCCTGAATCAAAGTAATCCTATCCCCCAAGAAAAATTATGCACCTTTCCACCTATTTAAACGTTGACTCACTCTCTCAACTACTGGATCCCAATACGAGACTGACCAAGATTGACCTAGGATTCCCACCAAGCGGGACCCCAAGGTGAGTAAGCGGAAATTCCTCAAGTCTACATTCAATCAGAGACGAATACTATAAAATCTCTCTCGTATTCATGTTGATCCTAACTACACTACATTTAGAACCAGAAATAGTCTTGAAAACTTGAAGAATTGTTAACACATTTTTAAAACCTTGTAACCCCTCTAAAAGAAAGAATAGGATCATCAACAAATTGGAAGTGAGAAACCCTCTCGTCCTCACGCCCAACTGCACAACTTGCATGGATACCACACTTCTCTCCCTTGCTGAGAATCCTGCTCAAAACATCTACAACTAAAGTAAACAAGAGAGGTGACAAATGGTCACCCTTCCTCAAACCTTGGGAAGACTTAAATCAAGACTTGAGCTCTCCATTCACAATCAGAAAAAAAATGAGAAGAGACAAAACACCTAATTTCGAAACCTTTCCTCTCCAACACCTTATCCAAGAAGTCCTAACTAAAAATATCAGCAAGCAGCAGCATGCTGATCTTGATGGGGCTAGGTTTAGGGATAGAATTGGGGTTTAGATTTAGAGGCGATATTAAGAAGAATTAAGGAGTATTAAGACAATAATCAAGAAATAATGCTTAAAAGAAAATGATAATCAATCTATATATTCCAAGAGAGAATTGCACATGCTAATACATTCTAAAATCCATCTAATTCTCTAGTTTAAATAACTACTAAAATTAACAAGTTAAAATAAGCCTAATTCTAGAATAATCTCCTGGTGGACTCTCTGACATGGGCTTCCAAAGCTTTTTATATTAGTCCAACTGTAACATTCCAGCTCGAAACATGTGAGATACTTTGATATGTATATAATGGTCGAAGCTACTATTAATATTAATAATACTTTCAGTCATGTCCTTTTGGATGAATATGGGTAAAATGACCCAAGAAGATACTATTGACTTGGTCGTTATGATTTGATTTGGACTCGGGATTTTACCCGTGTTGTTACACCAAGTTGGGCAGGCGTGTGCTGCATATGATCATTATTGGGGGATGCCTCCAACAATTGTGCTTTGAATGTATCAGCTCTGATGTTGATGGGGCAAATACAAATAAGACTTGCGAAGTTTTATTACAATTGTTTCGTTTAGCAATTAATGTCAGCCGGATTATATGATAATAGACAGAGAAACAACATACAAGTTCTGAGTGGATCATATCAGTTCTAAATGGTGCCATACAAATTCATTTAAATTTATCCCAAGGTTTAATGGGGGATTATTACTTGGGTCCACTGTAACAATGTAGGTTGACTCTGAGGGCAGCTGCTTTGTGCAAACGTTGATTTGTATTTAGTATGGTCCTCCCAAATAAGCTACATGCACCGGGTTCTGGTTCATCTTAATTTATATTCTCAAATTGATATCTGACTATGGTTTTCAGGTGGTCAGCTTACCCGCAAGAATTGATCCGCTTCAGACTTCAGCTGTTGTTAGCCTGCATGGTCGGCTCTTTGTTCGTGTGCCTTTCGAGCAGTCCAATATTTAAATCAGAAGTTGCACAGTGTAGTATTAGGAATTGAACATTCCTGGAAGCAATTGAAGCATGAAAGCTCTAATTGGAGCAAAATCTGCATTGCTATCAACAACACTATAATCTTGTGAATTAACAGCTTTTAGGTGTCTCATGTGTATGTCTGCTTCTTACAAAACTAATTTTATAGATCCTTCTAATACTAGGAACTCTGGAGTTTCTTAGGTGGATGTGAAGAGGCTTTTTCGGCTTAGGCCACCCCAATAGGTTTATGGCTTCATTGTAGAACTGATGACATTGTAGCAGTTGTTAAATTCCTTTGGATCTTTTAAAGACTTGGTTTATTTCTTGACCTTTTGTTACTTTTTGGCTTACAAGCTTATCCATAGAGTGAGTATCTTCGAGAATATCTCTGCCCAAGACTGAAATTACTGGGGGTGGTTGTTTAGGACAGCAACCAATTTATGTGGAATCTATTCTGATGTGGGGTTTATTATGCTTTAAGATTTGTTCACTTTAGTTTCAACAATTAAAAAAATTATTCAAAATTAGAAAAGTAAGAGAACAAGTTAGTTTATTTTATAATAAGCACTAGCTCGAAATTTGCCTGCCTTAGGGCTTGCATTACATCAACGTTACAACAGTTGAACCAAATATCATTAATTGTGTTAATATCAGATTTAAGACTGAAAATAAATACTTAAAAAGAAGTATAAGAGTATACTACAAATAGCTTTGATCCATTCTCGGTTAAACTAAATAAATAATGTTACTATCACATAAAAAATGGTCACATAATGTTCATATACACATACATGTATATTTGTGGGCTCTACATGTCAGGTGAGGCCTTATAGTATGCATATATATATATATATATATATATATATATATATGTAAGCATTATATAATTTTTTTTATGGGATAGTAACTTAATTGAAATTAAATACCCAAATCAAAGCCTTAAAAAAGGCATATATGATATATAGCTTACATAAAAAGAGGAGGAAACCTAAGAATATAGGTTAGCCCAATACCCCTCCCATATAAATAACAAAGTCAAAAGCTCCTCTAAAAGCAAATACAACTTTAGTCGTGCTCAATATAGGCCCCACCCTTCTCTGTCGGCAAAAGGAGATAAAAAGGCCGTGGGATATGAACATGGTTCAAAAGATAAAATGACTCGTTTCACGTGATTATCCGGGGGAGTTTATGATTATTTAAGTCGATCACAAAACAAGCACCAAAAGAAAACTTTGTCGTAAAGGAAAAATTTGTCGAAGACAATGGCATAGTAAAAACTTGGTAATTTTATCTCTTACAAGTTAAGTTTTTTATTTTTAGATTCTATAATTTTTTTTTGATTTTAAATTTTATATAAAATTGCATCGTTTTATTAAGTAACCTTAATCAAATTTGGCCAAGGCTAAATTACCTTTCCTCAACTATATATATATATACGGTAAGGATCAAGAGCATTCTCCTTAAATAGCATTCCTCCTTAAATAGCATTCTTTTATTAAAATTACGTCGTTTTGGAGGGACGCGGTGACATTTTTGTAAATACAATGTCATCGCGTATTTACAAAAATGTCACCGCGTATTTATAAAAATGTCACCGCGTCCCTCCAAAACGACGTAGTTTTAATAAAAGAATGCTATTTAAGGAGGAATGCTATTTAAGGAGAATGCTCTTGATTCTTACACTATATATATATATATATATATATATATATAAGGAAATGATCTAATCAAGGACGGAGATTAAAAAGGAGTTACGCGGTCCGCTAATTGAAGTAGCGGACGGTAATAAAAAAATTACAAGATAATGGGAGTGAAACTAAGGAAAATAACGAACCTGAGGTCTTTGCATCGTTCACCAACCTCTGAGAGAAGCTTTTCGCTAAAATCAGTGCAATTGTGGAGCGAAAGATCGTGCAGGGAAGGACGAAGGAGATAATCAATTGAGGAATCATCGAGTCGCGTGCAATCAACTTTTAGAGTTCCAAGATAAGGGTTATTCGGAGGTAACAAAGACCTCAATATTTTGATTAATGGAGCTATGTCCTGTTACCAATATTTATCAATGCCAGATTCAACAAAACTTACAATCCATATATGGAATTAAAGATAAAAGATCTAGATATAAGAGAGAAAAATAGTTCACCAGGAGATAAAAATTGGGGAGGAAGGAGAGGATTTGGGAAGTGCAAGAATTGAAGGTTTTGCAAGTGGAGGCGACGAAGCAGATGGATGGGACGTTGAGCTTTGTCATTATTGTAGTGATAAGTGCTGAGGGGAGGAGATCCAGGCTCTGTTCCATCGTCTCGGACCCCCAAGGCGTTAGGGGCTTTATGGTCCGAAACTTTATTAAGCAGTGTCCACTAGTTCAAGTAGCGGACCGCGTAATTCCCTTTTTAATCTTCGCCCTTGATTATTGCAATAGAAATGGAGGGTTATATATATATATATATATATATATATATATATATATATATATATATATATATGGATAATGATCCATAACATGTACTCCCTTCGTTCCTTAATATAAGTCGTTTTAGAGTTGTGCACAAGTATTAAGGAAATGATTGTATAACATTAAATAAATATCAATTGTCTATATCGCACTTGTATTGAAAAAAGATAGTGTAATTTATTGGACAAAAAATAGTGAGAGAACCAAAATTATATTTATTATTTGGGATAATATTAAAAACTAAGTAATTAATGCTTACTTGAAATTCTCAAACTACTTATATTAAGGAACAAAAATAATTCTTTAAAATGACTTATATTAAGGAACGGAGGTAGTATTTGTTATGGATCATTACTAGGTATACACCATTTATATTGTTCAATATAAAAATCAACGACTGAGATTAGAACACGTCTGCTACTAATAGTAGAAGACTGCTACTAATAGCAACGAACGTAAATTTTCTAGTTCTAATATCAGTTGTTGGTTCCTATATTGAACGATAGAGATTAAATGCCAAGTAATGATCCATAGCAAATGTATGTTATGGATCATTTCCCAATATATATATATATATATATATATATATATATATATATATATATATATATATCCATAACCAACGTTGTAAGGATAATGTTATCCTTAATTACAATATATTTCAACCGTATATGTGACAACCCCAAAATAGGTCCATTCCATCCAACCTATTCTGAGTCGCCAAATACATGGTACAGAAAATAACTACAACTTTATTACAACAATTGTCGTGCAAAATACAACAACACATATGATGTGAGTTTGGATACAAATATATACCAAATGTGACTCATATCCCAACCGTGGACAGCACCTTACAATGACACCTTACATAAAGGTATAGTCAAAAACTATTTTAGAAATTAGAATATTTGGGAAGTGCTCAAGGAAACCTTCGTACATGGGAGGCCATGCTTCTAGGTTGTGATAGATATCATATGGCCACATAATTATCCTTGGTTGACCCAATATACCCCAAAGAAAAACGAAAAGATTACTATCATATTCTTCCCAATGATGAGTCTTCTCTTGACTTATCATTATCTCCACTGTCTCTAATTGAGAATTATACTTCAAACAAACACCAAGATTATATAGGTAGTGCTCGTATATATACTCAGCAAGTGGATGAGCACATCCCTGTCTTATGATGACACGAGGTTGTATGTCGTTAGACATCTTGTATGATAGTGGCAAAACACCCTTCCAACGTTGGGTACACCTTACCCTATTTGTGACGCCCCCAAAATTAGGTATACATCACCCATCTTGAGTCGTCAGATACATAGTACAGAATACAAATACAACTTAATAATACAACTGTCGTGTACAATACGACAAAACATAAACTGTGAGTTTGAATACAAATATTATCTTCTAGAGAGTATTCATACTCAAAAGGAGTCCTCATTACATTTATTAACACACCATTACATAGAATAGTGAGGACTACTAACTAATACTATCATTCGGACCATCACCCCGTACCCCGACTTGTCCCAGCTACGTTCTCATTTCCTGAAGAGAACAGTGAAAGAAAGGGTGAGCTCAACTAGCCCAGTAAGAAATATTATGACTAAGATAATGCAGAATAAATTATCATTAGCCTTCAACAATGTTAAACTGATAAAATATAATAGACATCAAGTTTAACTGTAGCGGAACAAGCAATCCATTAAAAGAGTCAAGTAGAAAATAAACTCTACTATCTTTTATGATTTAAAAAGTTTTTCAACACTGTGATCGCTGAGACTCAGCTTAATAAAATAATCCACATCATCGAATCACCCCTGCACTACGGCCAAGGATATTCGTATATTCATTAATGGTCATGATCATGCCAACAACTGTCCATCAATGCACTACGGGCCAATGAGGACTTTTACCACATCATTTGTAACATTACGGTCATGATTATACCGAATAATCCCTGGTCATAATCATACCAAGTCCATCTATGCAATACAGGCCACAGATGACTTTCAACATTTTATAAACATGAGGATGATGACAATGATATAAGAATTCAATAAAACAAGTTCAAGAATTAATTTATCCAGGAATTAACAACGTCCAAATTGTCAACATGATACTGCATTGTGGAGTAAAATTCAAGAATGCTTAGAAGAATATTTTCTTGAAAAGATACTGGATGAAACGCAACTATCAAGGATATTCCACAAATTTCATGGAGTATAGAAGTCAAAACTTAACCAACTGAGTACAATAAAGAATTGAATAACAAAAGAAATCACCATGCATGCGATAGACCGCACAGACAGGTTATTCCAATAGAATAATAAATAATGGAACCAGGTCCGGCGTAAACGCACAGACAGGATATTCCGACAGAATAATAAATAATGGAACCAGGTCCGGTGTAAAACACACAGACAGGATGTTCCAACAGAATAATAATAAAAACGGAACCAGGTCCGGTGTAAAACACACAGACAGGATGTTCCAACAGAATAATAAACGGAACCAGGTCCGGTGTAAAACACACAGACAGGATGTTCCAACAGAATAATAGAAGAATGTCACCGAGTATAGGGTAGACCGCGTATACTGGTTATTCCAACAGAATAATAACAAATGGAATAACAGAAGTTCTCTTCATGAATATAAAAGAAATAATATTCCCTACCTTAAAAGAACTGGATATTGGAAAAGTGATGTAGCAGAATACTTTTAGTCTCTCTCTCTCTTATTCTCTCTATACTTTCTCTCTCTATAGCTTGAATGAATTCGTGAAAAATAATGAAGCCCTAGGCCTCTATTTATAGAAAAACTGAGGGTGGCTCTTGGTCTTAACGAAGGGTCAAATGACTCTTGGTCTTAACGAAGGGTCAAATGACTCTTGGTAATATTGAAGGGACAACTACTATTGACGAAAGTAATTACTATTGACCAAGGTAAATACTATTGACGAAGGTAATTACTATTGACCAAGGTAAATACTATTGACCAAGGTAAATACTATTGACGAAGGTAATTACTATTGACCAAGGTAAATACTATTGACGACGGTAATTACTATTGACGACGGTAATTACTATTGACGAAGAGACTCTTAGATGATGACATATGGCCCCCCATAAAATAACCAAACTTACCATAACGTCTCAATAATATAACATATTATACAGATGATACTATGACAATAATTTAAGAGATATGATGCAGCAATTACTGTAGCAATAATTGAGTATAGCTGAGTGACTTCTCACGTAAGCATCAATAATCAATACCGTGTGCTACTATGCAACCACGCGTATTACTGTACTTTTACTACCGAGTAGTTCAACAGTTTTAACGGTTTTAACGGTAACACCTCAGCCGTTATTTTTATAGAAAGATAATTTTGTCGTTTTCTCAATCCGACAATAATTCCGTTGTGGGGTCCACCAATGATTGTGCCGTCGTACGAATATTCCCCGACAAAAAGAATATTCTCCGACCAAACGAATATTTTATAACAACTTGCTTACTTTGCAAAATTTATAAATATTACCCACAACTATAACATTATATCAAATTAACTCCATAATATTCAAAAATGATATTTATAGAAAATTCATCTTTATTTATAAAAATTGGGGTCTTACAACCTCCCCTTCTTATGAAATTTCGCCCTCGAAATTAGGGTACGTACCTGGTATGTCGAAGAGGTAAGGATACCTTGATTTCATTTCTGATTCTAACTCCCAAGTCATTTCCTCAACATCGTGGTTTCTCCACAAAACTTTAACTTGAGGTATAACCTTGGAGCGTAGAATATGTTCCTTCTTATCCAAGATTTGAACAGGAACTTCTTCATACGTCAAATCCTCCGCTATTTCGTCCGGTTCTAACTCAATAATGTGGTTCGGGTCTTCCACATATTTGCGTAACATGGATATGTGGAAAACGTTATGAACACGAGACATACTTGGCGGTAAAGCGAGTCTATAAGCCACAGTTCCTACTCGATCGAGGATTAAAAATGGACCGATGAATCGAGGATTTAGCTTTCCTCTCTTTCCAAATCTCGTAACTCCTTTCCATGGAGCAACACGTAAGAACACATGATCTCCTACATCAAATTCCACGTCCTTTCGATGAAGATCAGCATAACTTTTTGTCGATCTTGTGAGGTTTTTATACGTTGTCGGATCGTTTGAATCTTTTCTGTAGTCATACGTACCAACTCCGGTCCCAACAACGTTGCTTCGCCCACCTCATCCCAGCATACTGGAGAACGACATTTTCTTCCATACAATGCTTCGAATGGAGCCATGCCAATACTTGCTTGATAACTGTTGTTGTAGGAAAACTCCACCAATGGTAAGAACTTGTCCCAACTTCCCTTGAAGTCAAAGACACAGAGTCTTAATAGATCTTCAAGAGTTTGAATAGTCCTCTCTGATTGTCCGTCCGTCTGAGGATGATATGCTGAACTAAATCGTAACTCCGTGCCCATAGCTTTTTGTAAACTAACCCAAAATCGTGAAGTGAATCTTGGGTCTCGATCAGAAACTATGGATACTGGCATACCATGCAGTCTTACAATCTCGTTTATGTACATACGAGCAAGACGTTCAAGTGTATAAGTTTCTCGTATCGGTAAGAAATGAGCAGACTTGGTCAATCTATCAACAATGACCCAAATCGCATCAATACCTTGAGAAACCCTGGGAAGACCGGTAACGAAATCCATGGTAATGTGCTCCCACTTCCATTCTGGAATTTCAAGTGGTTGCAATGGACCTTTTGGTACTTGATGCTCCGCTTTGACTCGTTGACAAGTTAGACACCTTGAGATAAACAACGCTATCTCTCTCTTCATATTGCTCCACCAAAATGTATGACGAAGATCATGATACATTTTGGTACTTCCAGGATGGATTGCAAACGGTGTGTTGTGCGCCTCCATCATGATTTCATACTTTAAATCAGGGTTGTTAGGAACACAAAGTCTGGAGTTGACTCGAAGTATTCCTTCCTCATCGATTCTTGCTTCCGGCATAACACCTTCTTGCACTTTCTTCCTCATACGCATCAGCTCCAGGTCTGTAGCTTGAGCAGCTTTAACTTTATCGATTAAAGTCGGTTCTACTCGTATATTCGCCATCATCACATGGGTCCCTGGAGTCTTCAACTCTATCTCCATCCTTTGCAAGTCACACAAAATGGGCCTTTGCGTTGTTAATATTGCACTTGTACCCGCATATGATCTTCTACTCAATGCGTCAGCTACCACGTTCGCTTTTCCAGGATGGTATTGAATGGTATGATCATAATCTTTCAACAGTTCAAGCCAACGTCGTTGTCGCATGTTGAGTTCCTTTTGAGTGAAGAAATATTTGAGGCTTTTATGATCCGTAAAGATCTCCACTTTCTCCCCATACAAGTAATGCCTCCAAATTTTAAGTGCAAAGACAACAGCTGCCAACTCTAGATCATGAGTAGGATAATTCCTCTCATATTCCTTGAGTTGTCTTGATGCATAGGCTATGACTTTTCCATGTTGCATGAGAACGCATCCCAACCCTTTGCTCGAAGCATCACTGTAGATGACAAATCCCTCCGAGCCAGATGGTATTGTTAGAACAGGTGCTGAAATGAGTCTCCTCTTGAGTTCTTGAAAACTCTGCTCACATTCTTCGCTCCAACCAAACTTTGTATCTTTCCGAGTCAGCTGAGTTAATGGAGTAGCGATTCGAGAAAATCCTTCCACGAATCTCCGATAATAACCAGCTAAACCAAGAAAGCTACGTACCTCGGTCACTGATTTAGGTTGCTCCCAGCTTTGAATAGCTTCA
Source organism: Panax notoginseng (assembly GCA_016801055.1). Taxonomy (NCBI): domain Eukaryota; kingdom Viridiplantae; phylum Streptophyta; class Magnoliopsida; order Apiales; family Araliaceae; genus Panax; species Panax notoginseng. The sequence goes on along the minus strand of CM029018.1, from coordinate 10,399,330 downwards.
ATCTTTGCCGGGTCAACAGATATTCCACGACTTGATACTACGTGCCCAAGGAATGCTACCTCTTCCAGCCAGAACTCGCATTTCTTCAACTTGGCATAAAGTTTGTATTCACGAAGCTTTTGGAGTACCAACCTCAAGTGTTGCTCATGATCTTCACGGCTTTTGGAATAAACAAGGATGTCATCAATAAAGACGACCACAAAGTGATCCAAATATTCCTTGAATACCCTGTTCATCATATCCATGAAGGCAGCAGGAGCATTAGTCAATCCAAAAGACATAACTAGGAATTCATAATGCCCGTACCGAGTTCTAAAAGCCGTCTTTGGAATATCCTCAGTTCTAACCTTCAGCTGATGATATCCAGAACGAAGATCGATCTTTGAAAAGAATTGTGCTCCTTGCAACTGGTCAAACAGGTCATCAATACGTGGCAATGGGTACCTGTTTTTGATGGTGACATGATTCAACTCCCGATAATCAATACAAAGTCGCATACTTCCATCTTTCTTCTTCACGAATAGAACAGGAGCTCCCCAAGGAGAAGTACTAGGACGAATAAAGCCAATGTCTAACAATTCCTGCAGTTGGATCTTTAACTCCTGAAGTTCAATAGGAGCCATTCGATATGGGGCTTTGGAAATGGGTTTTGTACCGGGTTCAAGATCGATACAAAATTCAATTTCACGCTCTGGGGGTAGGCCAGGAAGTTCTTCAGGGAATACGTCAGGGAATTTATTAACAATAGAAATATCATTCAAAACTGACGTATTTTTGTTTAGATCTGTGACATGAGCTAAGAAAGCTTGACATCCGTTTTTCAATAAACGAATAGCTTTATGGCTTGAGATGACAGCGATTGATTTTAATGGTTTGGTTGCTTGAATTCGCATAATAGGTCGATTAGGAATATGAAAACTAACAACCTTACGAAAACAATCAATTTTTGCATAATGAGTAGTTAACCAATCAATCCCTAGAATCACGTCAAATGCAAGTATTTTTAATGAAATCAGATCGATAGGTAATGTGTGGGTACCAACTTGAACCAAACAAGACTTATAAACCGTGGATGTAATGAAGGTTTCTCCCAATGGAGTTTCAACTGCTAAGTCAAAGTCTAATTTCTCCGGAATCAAATTTAATCGATGAGCGCAAGTAGGAGAAATAAAAGAATGGGTAGAACCGGTATCAAATAAAGTATAGACTTCGTTAGAGTTTATAATAAGCTTACCCGTGATGACCTCATTCGGGTTCCTTGCGTTCTGGGAGGTCACAACAAACGCTCTCCCTTGCACAACCGGTTTTGACTTTTCTGGGACGGCCTTTGGTGCCTCCATCCTAGCTGAATTTGTCTTCGGTAAACGACAAAATCGGGCTAAATGACCTTCTCTTCCACAATTATAACATGCTTTGGACGGCATCGCGCAGTTTGGACTGATGTGCCCCTCCCCTCCGCATTTGAAACATATGATAGGTGGTCGTTCTCCTTCCTTAACGACAGGTGCTGGTGCTGACGTCTTTCCATCATTGTTGAATCTCCTCTTCTTAAAATGTCCATTCTTATTGTTTTGGCCCTGATTACCACCGAAGTGGTTACCATTTCTGGCCTGTTGATTCCCTCCACGCTTGTTGTCACCGCTTCGATGACTGCTCTCACTGGTATTATCATTTTGCCGGCTGCTCTCTTTTGGTTGCGTTATCTCGTTATCGCGCTCCACCAACTGAGCCCTATTTACAACATCTGAATACAAACACAGTTTATGAGAAACAAGATGTTGACGTATCTCCGGCTTCAAACCTCTTAAAAACATCCGCGTCATTCTTTCTTCATTATCCACCAGGTGGGACGCAAACCGGGATAACTCAGCAAATTTTGCCTCGTACTGCGACACGGTCATATTATTCTGCTCCAATTTGATGAACTCCACCTCCTTCATGTGACGAATACTCTCGGGAAAGTATTTGTCGTTAAACAGATCTTGAAACTTCTCCCAAGACATCTTCAGTGCGGCAGGTTGAGTACGCTTTATCGATTCCCACCAGTAATCTGCCTCTCCTCGCAACATAAAGGCGGCAAAGGGAACCTTTTGCTCCTCGGAGCAACCCAAGACATCAAATATCTTGGTGATCTGCTTTATCCATGTTTCAGCTACAAGTGGTTTTGGTTCTCCCTTAAACTCCGGTGGTCCCAGCTCCTTAAACTGTTTAGCGGTGACCGCCAGAGAGTTTCCAGTATTTCCACCTACGTTGTGGACAGGAGCCGCTTTCACCTGTTGTTGCATGAATTGCATAAAGCCTCTGAACATTTGATCATTCATCATTTGGTCAGTGTTGTTGTTTGCATGAGGATTGACACCTTCCTGATGCACATTATCATGATTATTGATGTGTGGTGAATCAACAGTCGTCTGTGCTCCATTGCTATTCTCAACATTCTCGGATGCCATTTTCAGATACTGCCACAAAATAAAAATTAATTGATATGTCATATATTATCCTTATATTATGACCGACCAATTAAATACCATGCAAATAAACTTAGGTATGCCATACTAGCGAAGGAATTCCCCGTCTCTCCCCTCCTAGTTCTATTCTCACATCTTAGCCAGGGATCATATCCCTAAGCTCTGATACCAACTGTGACGCCCCCAAAATTAGGTATACATCACCCATCTTGAGTCGTCAGATACATAGTACAGAATACAAATACAACTTAATAATACAACTGTCGTGTACAATACGACAAAACATAAACTGTGAGTTTGAATACAAATATTATCTTCTAGAGAGTATTCATACTCAAAAGGAGTCCTCATTACATTTATTAACACACCATTACATAGAATAGTGAGGACTACTAACTAATACTATCATTCGGACCATCACTCCGTACCCCGACTTGTCCCAGCTACGTTCTCATTTCCTGAAGAGAACAGTGAAAGAAAGGGTGAGCTCAACTAGCCCAGTAAGAAATATTATGACTAAGATAATGCAGAATAAATTATCATTAGCCTTCAACAATGTTAAACTGATAAAATATAATAGACATCAAGTTTAACTGTAGCGGAACAAGCAATCCATTAAAAGAGTCAAGTAGAAAATAAACTCTACTATCTTTTATGATTTAAAAAGTTTTTCAACACTGTGATCGCTGAGACTCAGCTTAATAAAATAATCCACATCATCGAATCACCCCTGCACTACGGCCAAGGATATTCGTATATTCATTAATGGTCATGATCATGCCAACAACTGTCCATCAATGCACTACGGGCCAATGAGGACTTTTACCACATCATTTGTAACATTACGGTCATGATTATACCGAATAATCCCTGGTCATAATCATACCAAGTCCATCTATGCAATACAGGCCACAGATGACTTTCAACATTTTATAAACATGAGGATGATGACAATGATATAAGAATTCAATAAAACAAGTTCAAGAATTAATTTATCCAGGAATTAACAACGTCCAAATTGTCAACATGATACTGCATTGTGGAGTAAAATTCAAGAATGCTTAGAAGAATATTTTCTTGAAAAGATACTGGATGAAACGCAACTATCAAGGATATTCCACAAATTTCATGGAGTATAGAAGTCAAAACTTAACCAACTGAGTACAATAAAGAATTGAATAACAAAAGAAATCACCATGCATGCGATAGACCGCACAGACAGGTTATTCCAATAGAATAATAAATAATGGAACCAGGTCCGGCGTAAACGCACAGACAGGATATTCCGACAGAATAATAAATAATGGAACCAGGTCCGGTGTAAAACACACAGACAGGATGTTCCAACAGAATAATAATAAAAACGGAACCAGGTCCGGTGTAAAACACACAGACAGGATGTTCCAACAGAATAATAAACGGAACCAGGTCCGGTGTAAAACACACAGACAGGATGTTCCAACAGAATAATAGAAGAATGTCACCAAGTATAGGGTAGACCGCGTATACTGGTTATTCCAACAGAATAATAACAAATGGAATAACAGAAGTTCTCTTCATGAATATAAAAGAAATAATATTCCCTACCTTAAAAGAACTGGATATTGGAAAAGTGATGTAGCAGAATACTTTTAGTCTCTCTCTCTCTTATTCTCTCTATACTTTCTCTCTCTATAGCTTGAATGAATTCGTGAAAAATAATGAAGCCCTAGGCCTCTATTTATAGAAAAACTGAGGGTGGCTCTTGGTCTTAACGAAGGGTCAAATGACTCTTGGTCTTAACGAAGGGTCAAATGACTCTTGGTAATATTGAAGGGACAACTACTATTGACGAAAGTAATTACTATTGACCAAGGTAAATACTATTGACGAAGGTAATTACTATTGACCAAGGTAAATACTATTGACCAAGGTAAATACTATTGACGAAGGTAATTACTATTGACCAAGGTAAATACTATTGACGACGGTAATTACTATTGACGACGGTAATTACTATTGACGAAGAGACTCTTAGATGATGACATATGGCCCCCCATAAAATAACCAAACTTACCATAACGTCTCAATAATATAACATATTATACAGATGATACTATGACAATAATTTAAGAGATATGATGCAGCAATTACTGTAGCAATAATTGAGTATAGCTGAGTGACTTCTCACGTAAGCATCAATAATCAATACCGTGTGCTACTATGCAACCACGCGTATTACTGTACTTTTACTACCGAGTAGTTCAACAGTTTTAACGGTTTTAACGGTAACACCTCAGCCGTTATTTTTATAGAAAGATAATTTTGTCGTTTTCTCAATCCGACAATAATTCCGTTGTGGGGTCCACCAATGATTGTGCCGTCGTACGAATATTCCCCGACAAAAAGAATATTCTCCGACCAAACGAATATTTTATAACAACTTGCTTACTTTACAAAATTTATAAATATTACCCACAACTATAACATTATATCAAATTAACTCCATAATATTCAAAAATGATATTTATAGAAAATTCATCTTTATTTATAAAAATTGGGGTCTTACACTATTGGATTCACCAAATAAAACTACTAAATGAACTTTTCTATACTGCTTCGGGAGAACATCCACAGCTAGAGACCACCGTTCTATTTTCCCGTTACCCTCGCTCGACCCAGCTACACTCTTATTACCTGAAAGGAATTGTGAAGCAAAAGGGTGAGCACAACTAGCTCAGTAAAGAATATCATGACTAAAGATAATTAAATTATCAATAGCCTTCACCAATAATAAATCAGAGATTTAGAACATATGGTAAATGATAAAAATTTCAACCATAGTTGCAGCGGAACGAGCAATCCATTAGAAGAGTCAAATAGACTATAAAGTCTATTATCTTCTCCATGTTAAAAATCTACCAACAATGTTTTATCCCTGTAACATCAATCAACAATTCTGGTCCACAATCATAATCATAACTCATAATCATAACTGTAGTTCTAAATTCCTCTTAATTTTCATCACCTATCTTTACCTGAAACATCAAAGATCATGGTTACACCAAATCACATTTCCTGTTCATAATCATACTAATAACTTTATTTTTACACTACTGTGACGCCCCCAAAATAGGTATACAACACCCATTTTGAGTCGCCAAAATACATGGTACAGAAACAACTACATCTTTATTATTACAACACAAGAACTGTGAGTTTAAATACAAATATTGTCATTTAGACAATATCCACACTCAAATAAGTCCTCATTACAATTATTGATACATTATTTCACAAAAATGGTGAGGACTACTAAAGTAACTTCTAGAACCATCATTCCATACCCCGACTAGTACTCGCTACATTCTCGCCTCCTGAGAAAAATGGAACAAAAAGGAAAAGGGTGAGCTCAACTAGCCCAGTAAAGAACATTATGACTAAGATAATACAGAACAAATTATCGTTAGTCTTCAACAGGGAAAAATCTAATAGAATACAATAGACAACAAGTTTTAAATCAATAACTGCAGCGGAAACAGCAAACCATTAGAAGAGTCAAGTAGAGAATGAGTTCTACTATCTTCTAAGATTTAAAAGTCCATCATCAATATTTTATCCCTGTAACAACAATCAATAACCATCTTTAATCAAATATTCATCTTTGCACTACAGGCCAAAGATATTTATTTGTATCACCAGTCGGTCATGTTCATCTCAACACCTGTTCATCTTTGCACTACGGGCCAAAGATATTCATCAGTTAATCATTCATCTTTGCACTACGGCCAAAGATATTCAGTAATATCATCATTTAGGACTGAGGATGATGAAAAATATCTTAAAGAAAACGAATCCAGTGAAACAAAATAACAAATATTAAGGATTCGTATTTCGATTTATCCATGTCCAAAAATACCTTATAATTATTCATAGTGAAGTAGAATTCAAGAATGATCAAAACATGGATACAATCAAAGCTAGTACCCAGAATAGATATTTTGGACGAAAAGAAGAAAATTTTATTTTTCGGTGAATAGTAACTCGTGAATAGTAACTCATGAATAGTAACCCCGACGTGAAAAGTTCCAAATTTTATAAAAATCTCCAATCAATATTTCGGCATAATGATATTGAAGAAATAATATCATTTTTGAATAAAATAACATCCCTTACCTCGTAAAGACAGTACTTCTGGTCGGAATACCAGTATAAGGCTGAAAGACACTTGTTCTGATGAATAGAAACTCTCAAAGTATCTAAATACTCACAAAATACACTCAATAATCTAGAGAGAGAAAGAGAGAAAACTTGTTTCTGGTGTGATTTTCAATTCTAACTTAGCCCTCTATTTATAGGAAAATGTTAGCACGCCGAAGCAGACTTAACCTGCAACCTGATGGCTTTACCTGCTACTATTCCCACCCACCACATTTGAATAAAAATCTCAGCACATTTCTTCACCAACCAAGAGTGGGGCCCACCAATTCTAGAATTTTCTACCACAATGATTAACTCCGAAAATTCAACAATTTCTGAACCAGTCATCTCGTAAAATTCATAATAAATCATATATTTATTTTTAACGGTTCAAAATTTGTGGACATATACTCAACTTATATATGTATAACATATCCAAAAATTACCACGATCCAACGGTCGGATTAAAAATTATAACCCCCGCAAAATATCTCAAAAACCCTGATTTTTAATACCTCCATTCCGACAAAAATACTGATAAAAACCTCAACATTAACTCCTTCATTTTTAACCACAAAAATATATTCCTCATTTATATCCACAAAAAATAAATATTTCCTTATCATATGAATCAATAATTAATTATTCACAAATAATATTACAGAATCACATTTATGACAACCAGGCTGTTCCCAGGAAAGAGGGGGCTTTCCAATAAGGATTTCTCCTTACTGGCGCGCAATTAGATGACCAAACCTCTCCTTAGACAGAACTTTCTAGACATTGCCAATAATGTTATCTAATAATATTATTCAAATAATATGAATTATTGATCTGATAATGGGAAATACTGTGTAGTGACAATTATTGAAACAACAGTAATATAAAATATCAACGCAGCAATTATTGAATCAATAAAATAAAATACTGAACAGTAATTACTGTAACCATTATTGAGTAGTGCCTTCTTACGTAAGAATCAATAATTGGTGCAATACAGTGTGCTACTGTGTAACAACGCGTATTACTGTGTTTTAACCACCGGGTATTCCAACAGTATTAACGGTAACAACTACGCCGTTATTAATAAAAAACATATACTTGTCGTTTTCTTCATCCAATCGCTTTCCGTTATGGGGCCCACAAAAGACTGCGCCGTCGTACGAATATTCCCCGACAGGAAGAATATTCCACGACCAAACGAATATTCCCCGACAACAATGAATATTTTATAACCACCTGCTTATTTGAAATATTTTCGTATTTTACCCATAACTAACCTCATTAATCAATTTAACACTTACTATTTCAAAATAATAAATAGAGGGAATTTAAATTTCATTTATTAATAATTTGGGGTCTTACAACCTCCCCTCCTTATGAAATTTCGTCCTCGAAAATGACGTACGTACCTGGCGTTTCGAAAAGATGAGGATACCTCGCTTTCATTTCCGTTTCCAACTCCCAGGTCATTTCCTCAATAGCATGGTTTCTCCACAAAACTTTAACTTGTGGTATGACCTTCGTGCGTAGGACATGCTCCTTTCTATCCAAGATCTTGACAGGTACCTCTTCGTACGTTAAGTCTTCAGCTATCTCGTCCGGTTCTAACTCAATAACGTGGTCTGGGTCTTTCACATATCTACGTAACACAGATATATGAAAAACATTATGAACACGAGACATACTTGGAGGTAACGCGAGTCTATAGGCCACATTTCCTACTCGGTCAAGAATTTGAAATGGACCAATAAATCGTGGATTGAGCTTTCCTCTCTTACCAAATCTTGTAACTCCTTTCCATGGAGCCACACGCAACAACACATGATCCCCAATGTCAAATTTCACGTCCTTTCGATGAAGATCTGCATAACTCTTTTGTCGATCCTGTGCCGTTTGTATACGTTGTCGAATCGTTTGGATCTTCTCTGTAGTCATGCGTACCAACTCTGGTCCCAACAATGTTGCTTCACCCACCTCGTCCCAGCATACTGGAGAGCGACACTTTCGTCCATATAATGCTTCAAATGGGGCCACACCTATACTTGCCTGATAACTGTTATTGTAAGAGAATTCCACCAATGGTAGGTACTTATCCCAACTCCCTTTGAAATCTAGGACACAAAGTCTTAATAAATCTTCAAGAGTTTGAATAGTCCTCTCTGATTGTCCGTCCGTTTGAGGATGGTATGCCGAACTAAATCGTAAATCTGTGCCCATAGCTTTTTGCAAGCTAACCCAAAATCTTGAAGTGAATCTTGGGTCACGATCCGAAACTATGGATACTGGCATGCCATGCAGTCTCACAATCTCATCTACGTATATACGAGCAAGACGTTCAAGGGAATAAGTCTCCCGTATCGGCAAGAAATGAGCAGACTTGGTTAATCTATCAACAATAACCCAAATAGCATTTATGCCTTGAGAAACCGTGGGAAGACCCGTAACGAAATCCATGGTAATGTGTTCCCACTTCCATTTCGGAATCTCAAGTGGTTGCAATGGACCCTTTGGTACTTGATGTTCCGCTTTTACACGTTGACAAGTTAAACACCTCGAGATAAACTTTGCAATCTCTCTCTTCATATTATTCCACCAAAATGTATGTCGTAGATCACGATACATTTTGGTACTTCCAGGATGGATTGCAAATGGTGTATTGTGTGCTTCCATCATGATCTTGTACTTCAAATCAGAATTGTTAGGAACACAGAGTCTAGAGTGGACTCGAAGTATTCCTTCTTCATCGATTCTTGCTTCTGGAATAGAACCTTCTTACACTTTCTTCTTCATACGCATCAGCTCTATGTCCGTAGCTTGAGCAGCTTTAACTTTATCGATTAAAGTCGGTTCTACTCGTATATTTGATATCATCATGTGGGTACTTGGAGCCTTCATCTCTATCTCCATCCTTTGCAAGTCATACAAAATGGGCCTTTGTGTTAACAACATTGCACTCGTACCCGCATATGATCTTCTACTCAATGCATCAGCTACTACGTTTGCTTTTCCAGGATGATATTGGATGGTATGATCATAATCTTTCAACAGCTCGAGCCAACGTCGCTGCCGCATGTTGAGTTCCTTTTGGGTGAAAAAATATTTGAGGCTTTTATGATCTGTATAGATCTCCACTTTCTCCCCATACAGGTAGTGTCTCCAGATCTTCAACGCGAAAACTACTGCTGCCAACTCCAAATCATGAGTAGGATAATTCCTCTCATATTCTTTGAGTTGTCGCGAGGCATAGGCTATGACTTTCCCATGTTGCATGAGAACACATCCTAACCCTTTGCCTGAAGCATCACTGTAGATAACAAATCCATCCGAACCAGATGGTATTGTCAGAACAGGTGCCGAAATGAGTCTCCTCTTAAGCTCTTGAAAACTCTTCTCGCATTCCTCGCTCCATACGAATTTGATATCTTTCCGAGTCAGCTGAGTTAACGGGGTAGCGATTCGAGAAAACCCTTCCACGAATCTTCGATAATAACCAGCTAAGCCTAGAAAGCTACGTACTTCGGTCACCGTCTTTGGTTGCTCCCAACTTTGTATTGCTTCAATCTTCGCCGGGTCAACAGATACTCCATGTTTTGACACCACGTGCCCTAGGAAAGCTACTTCCTCAAGCCAGAACTCGCATTTCTTCAACTTAGCATATAACTTGTTTTCACGCAGCCTTTGGAGTACCAGCTTCAAATGATGCTCATGATCTTCACGGCTTTTGGAATATATGAGGATGTCATCAATAAAGACAACAACGAACTGATCCAAATAATCCTTGAATACTCGGTTCATCATATCCATGAAAGTCGCAGGAGCATTAGTCAATCCAAAAGACATGACTAGGAATTCATAATGCCCGTACCGAGTTCTGAAGGCAGTCTTTGGAATATCCTCAGTTTTAACCTTCAGCTGATGATATCCAGAACGAAGATCGATCTTTGAAAAGAATTATGCTCCTTGTAACTGGTCAAACAGGTCATCAATACGAGGTAGCGGATACCTATTCTTAATAGTGACATGGTTTAATTCTCGGTAATCAATACAAAGTCGCATACTCCCGTCTTTCTTCTTTACAAATAAAACAGGAGCACCCCAAGGAGATGTACTAGGACGAATGAAACCGATGTCCAACAACTCTTGTAGTTGGACCTTTAACTCCTGAAATTCAATAGGAGCCATTCGATATGGGGTTTTAGAAATGGGCTTTGTACCAGGTTCAAGATCAATAAAGAATTCAATTTCTCGTTCCGGGGGTAGACCGGGAAGTTCTTCAGGAAATACGTCAGGAAAGTCAATAACAACAGGAATATTATTCAAATTTGACGTGTCTTTATTCAAATCCATAACATGGGCTAAGAAAGCTTGACATCCGTTTTTTAATAAACGAATGGCTTTATGGCTTGATATAACAATGATTGATTTTAATGGCTTAGTTGTTTGAATTCGTACAACAGGTTGGTTAGGAATATGAAAACTAACAACCTTACGAAAATAATCAATTTTGGCATGATGAGTAGTTAGCCAATCAATCCCTAAAATTACATCAAAAGCAAGTATCTTTAAAGAGATAAGGTCAACAGGTAAGGTGATGGTGCCAACTTGGATCACACAAGATTTATAAACAGTGGATGTGATGAAAGTTTCTCCTAACGGAGTCTCCACAGATAAATCAAAGTCTAACTTCTCCGGAGTCAAGTTTAAACGTTGAGCACAAGCAGGAGAGATAAAAGAATGGGTAGAACCGGTATCTAATAAGGTATAAACTTCGCATGAATTTATGATTAGCTTACCCGTGATCACCTCGTTTGGGTTCCTCGCATGTTGACCAGTCACGACAAACGCTCTTCCAGGAACCGTTGACTTTATCTTTTCTGGGACAACTTTTTGAGTCACCATCCCCGCTGGACTTGGTTTTGCTATAGTACAATCTCGAGCGATATGTCCTTCCTTTCCACAATTATAACATACCTTAAACTGTTGTGGGCAGTTTGGGCTGATATGCCCTTCTTTTCCGCACTTATAGCATATAATCGGTGGTCGTTCTCCTCCCTTGGAACCAGTTGCTGCTGGTGCTGACGTCTTCGTATTATCATTGTTGAATCTCCTCTTTTTAAAATCTCCTCCCGACTCGCTTCTTCTATTTTCATAGCCACGATTACCACCAGAGTGGTTGCCGTTCTTGTCTGTATTTTTCTTTCTCCGCTGGTTATCATTGTTCTGATGACTGCTGTCACCGATATGATCCTGGTTGTGGTCCCTCAGTTGACCGTACTCATTATCTCGCTCTAATAATTGAGCCCTGTTGACAACATCTGAATAGAGAGAAAATTTATGAGAAATGAGATATTGACGTATGCCAGGTTTCAAACCTCTCAAAAACATCATCGTCATACGTTCCTCATTCTCCACCAAATGAGGTGCAAACCTGGACAACTCTGCAAACCTCGCCTCGTACTGAGACACCGTCATGTTATTCTGCTCCAGTCTAATAAACTCTACCTCCTTCATATGACGAATACTTTCAGGAAAGTACTTGTCATTGAACAGTTTCTGAAATGTCTCCCAAGACATGCTGAGTGCGGTTGGATGGGTACGCTTCACAGACTCCCACCAGTAATCTGCCTCGCCACGGAACATAAAGGTGGCGAATGGAACCTTCTGTTCCTCCGTGCATCCCAAGACATCGAATATCTTGGTAATTTGCTTGTCCCACGTTTCCGCCATGATCGGATCCGGCTTTCCCTTAAATTCTGGTGGTCCCAATTCTTTGAACTGTTTGGCTGTGACAAACCGTGAATTGCTATCATTTCCTCCTGTATTTTGAACACGAGTCTCCCTCGTCTGGTTTTGCATGAATTGCAAAAAACTTCTAAACATTCCATCATTCATCATCTGCTCATTGGTGTTGTTCACAGGAGGAACATTGCCAGCCTGTTGCACGTTCTCCTCGTTGGTAAGCACCGGTGTCTCCACGGTCTCATTTACTCCACTGTTAATATTCTCAGTCGACATTCTCAAATACTGCCATAAAACAAGGGTTAATTAAATAAATTAACAAATCACATAATACCCCTATATTATGACTTACCAATAAATAAGCTTAGGTAGGACACACTAGCGAAGGATTTATTCGTCTCTCCCCTCCTAGTTCTATTCCCCGATCTCCGCCAGAGATCATATCCCTAAGCTCTGATACCAACTGTGACGCCCCCAAAATAGGTATACAACACCCATTCTGAGTCGCCAAAATACATGGTACAGAAACAACTACATCTTTATTATTACAACACAAGAACTGTGAGTTTAAATACAAATATTGTCATTTAGACAATATCCACACTCAAATAAGTCCTCATTACAATTATTGATACATTATTTCACAAAAATGGTGAGGACTACTAAAGTAACTTCTAGAACCATCATTCCATACCCCGACTAGTACTCGCTACATTCTCGCCTCCTGAGAAAAATGGAACAAAAAAGAAAAGGGTGAGCTCAACTAGCCCAGTAAAGAACATTATGACTAAGATAATACAGAACAAATTATCGTTAGTCTTCAACAGGGAAAAATCTAATAGAATACAATAGACAACAAGTTTTAAATCAATAACTGCAGCGGAAACAGCAAACCATTAGAAGAGTCAAGTAGAGAATGAGTTCTACTATCTTCTAAGATTTAAAAGTCCATCATCAATATTTTATCCCTGTAACAACAATCAATAACCATCTTTAATCAAATATTCATCTTTGCACTACAGGCCAAAGATATTTATTTGTATCACCAGTCGGTCATGTTCATCTCAACACCTGTTCATCTTTGCACTACGGGCCAAAGATATTCATCAGTTAATCATTCATCTTTGCACTACGGCCAAAGATATTCAGTAATATCATCATTTAGGACTGAGGATGATGAAAAATATCTTAAAGAAAACGAATCCAGTGAAACAAAATAACAAATATTAAGGATTCGTATTTCGATTTATCCATGTCCAAAAATACCTTATAATTATTCATAGTGAAGTAGAATTCAAGAATGATCAAAACATGGATACAATCAAAGCTAGTACCCAGAATAGATATTTTGGACGAAAAGAAGAAAATTTTATTTTTCGGTGAATAGTAACTCGTGAATAGTAACTCGTGAATAGTAACTCATGAATAGTAACCCCGACGTGAAAAGTTCCAAATTTTATAAAAATCTCCAATCAATATTTCGGCATAATGATATTGAAGAAATAATATCATTTTTGAATAAAATAACATCCCTTACCTCGTAAAGACAGTACTTCTGGTCGGAATACCAGTATAAGGCTGAAAGACACTTGTTCTGATGAATAGAAACTCTCAAAGTATCTAAATACTCACAAAATACACTCAATAATCTAGAGAGAGAAAGAGAGAAAACTTGTTTCTGGTATGATTTTCAATTCTAACTTAGCCCTCTATTTATAGAAAAATGTTAGCACGCCGAAGCAGACTTAACCTGCAACCTGATGGCTTTACCTGCTACTATTCCCACCCACCACATTTGAATAAAAATCTCAGCACATTTCTTCACCAACCAAGAGTGGGGCCCACCAATTCTAGAATTTTCTACCACAATGATTAACTCCGAAAATTCAACAATTTCTGAACCAGTCATCTCGTAAAATTCATAATAAATCATATATTTATTTTTAACGGTTCAAAATTTGTGGACATATACTCAACTTATATATGTATAACATATCCAAAAATTACCACGATCCAACGGTCGGATTAAAAATTATAACCCCCGCAAAATATCTCAAAAACCCTGATTTTTAATACCTCCATTCCGACAAAAATACTGATAAAAACCTCAACATTAACTCCTTCATTTTTAACCACAAAAATATATTCCTCATTTATATCCACAAAAAATAAATATTTCCTTATCATATGAATCAATAATTAATTATTCACAAATAATATTACAGAATCACATTTATGACAACCAGGCCGTTCCCAGGAAAGAGGGGGCTTTCCAATAAGGATTTCTCCTTACTGGCGCGCAATTAGATGACCAAACCTCTCCTTAGACAGAACTTTCTAGACATTGCCAATAATGTTATCTAATAATATTATTCAAATAATATGAATTATTGATCTGATAATGGGAAATACTGTGTAGTGACAATTATTGAAACAACAGTAATATAAAATATCAACGCAGCAATTATTGAATCAATAAAATAAAATACTGAACAGTAATTACTGTAACCAATATTGAGTAGTGCCTTCTTACGTAAGAATCAATAATTGGTGCAATACAGTGTGCTACTGTGTAACAACGCGTATTACTGTGTTTTAACCACTGGGTATTCCAACAGTATTAACGGTAACAACTACGCCGTTATTAATAAAAAACATATACTTGTCGTTTTCTTCATCCAATCGCTTTCCGTTATGGGGCCCACAAAAGACTGCGCCGTCGTACGAATATTCCCCGACAGGAAAAATATTTCACGACCAAACGAATATTCCCCGACAACAATGAATATTTTATAACCACCTGCTTATTTGAAATATTTTCGTATTTTACCCATAACTAACCTCATTAATCAATTTAACACTTACTATTTCAAAATAATAAATAGAGGGAATTTAAATTTCATTTATTAATAATTTGGGGTCTTACAACTATGGCCAAATATATTTATTTGTATCACCAGTTGGTCATGTTCATCTCAACATCTGTTCATCTTTGCACTACTGGCCAAAGATATTCAACAACATGCCATCTTTGCACTACGGGCCAAATATATTCATCAACAATTCATCTTTGCACTACAGGCCAAAGATATTCATCAATAATTCATCTTTGCACTACAGGCCAAAGATATTCCTCAACAGTTCATATTTGCACTAACGGCCAAATATATTAATATCTCAAAGAAATATATAATCATTTCAGAATTTATATAAACAATAATTATAACTATATTGATCAATTCACCTTTGCACTTAAGCTAAAGATATTCACTTATAAATTCAATGGTCATGATCATACCAATCAATAATTCAACTTTGCACTACTGGCCAAAGAGAACTCATAGTCATGATCATACCAAAAATCTACCCATCTTTACACTCAAGTCAAAGAGAAATATCATCATTAGGGTTATAAAAATGTTATATATAATAATAAAAATAATATGATCAACATATAGTTTTAATCTCAAGAGTAATATTCGTAAATCAACTATAATTTGGTTAGAAAAAGAAACCAATTTTTTTTTCGTGAATAGTAACTCGTGAATAGTAACTAATGAATAGTAACTCGTGAATTACTCGACACAAAAAGGTAGAAATTCCACAATAAAATACATACCAATATTTCGGTATAATGATATTGAAAGAATAATATTTCTTAAGCTTATAAATAATTTATTTTAATTGTTTACACTTTACTAAATAATACATTTAATCATCCTAAAATGTCAAACTCATAAGATTTCATCACCAATAACCAAAAACCCTCATAAAAAATCTGCATATACCTCATATAGGATTCTCAAGCCATAAAATCCAATTTTCTAATTTCTTACTTCACAAAACATATTTAATTCATTTACTCATAACTAGATCATTTTCATGAAAAATACCAAATCAGTTCCAAAAATATTTTTTTTCTGGAATTTAGCATAATATAGTCCCATAGTGAACATATATTTTTCTTAGAATTTTTAAAAGTCATTTACTATTTTTCATATCGCCAAAATAGCCGAATATTTAGACATTTATCAAAAATTATACTTTTATCTCAAAATTCTGAAATTCACAGAGTATACTCCTATCATATTCATGTACTCCCAATAAAAATTTCATCAATTTTGGGGTTAACCACAAGGAGTTATAAGCGGTTACTTTTAAAATAGTTTTTTCTCATAAAATTCATAACTCTTAATCTATACATCCAAAAATCACCATTCTTGGACACAATCAAGAAAACTCATCAAAATATCATTTTAAATTTTTTCAGAATTTTTGAAGGTCAGAAAAATTACGAAACTGGAAAATATAACAACCCTTAAAATCCCTTACTATCCCTTACCTCAAAAGTGCAGTATTTCTGACTAGAATGCAAAGCCGAAGGAAACTTGCACTGAATAGCAACTCTCAAAGTATCTAAATACTCACAAAATATGCTTCATAATATAGAGAGAGAAAGAGAGAAAGCTTATGTTTCTGGTGTGATTTTCAATTCTAACTTAGCCCTCTATTTATAGAAAAATATTAGCACGCCGAAGCAGACTTAACCTGCAACCTGATGGCTTTACCTGCTACTATTCCCACCCACCACATTTGAATAAAAATTTCAGCACATTTCTTCACCAACCAAAAGTGAGGCCCACCAATTTTAGAATTTTCCACCAAAATGATTAACTCCGAAAATTCAACAATTTCTGAACCAGTCATCTCGTAAAATTCATAACAAATCATACGTTCATTTTTAACGGTTCAAAATTTGTGGACATATACTCAACTTATATATGTATAACATATCCAAATATTACCACGATCCAACGGTCGGATTAAAAATTATAACCCTCATAAAATATCTTAAAAACCCTAATTTGATTTTCAATACCTCCGTTCCGACAAAAATACAGATAAAACACCTCAACATTAACACCCTCATTTTTAACCACAAAAATATATCCCTCATTTATATCCACATCAAATAAATATTTCCATATCATATAGATCAATAATTAATTATTCACAAATAATATTACAGAATCACATTTATGATAACCAGACCGTTCCCAGGAAAGAGGGGGCTTTCCGATAAGGATTTCTCCTTACTGGCGCGCAATTAGATGACCAAACCTCTCATTAGATAGAACTTTCTAGACATTGTCAATAATGCTATCTAATAATATTATTCTAAATAATATGAATTATTGATCTGATAATGGAGATGATGTACAGTGACAATTATTGAGCAACAATAATATAAAATATCAACGCAACAATTATTGAATCAATAAAATAAAATATTGAACAGTAATTACTGTAACAATTATTGAGTAGTGTTTTCTTACGTAAGGATCAATAATTTAAAAATACTGTGCAATACCGTGTGCTACTGTGCAATAACGCGTATTACTATATTTTAACCACCGGGTATTCCAACAGTGTTCACGGTAACAACTACGCCGTTATTTGTAAAAACTCAAATTTGTCGTTTTCTTCACTCGACAGTTATTCTGTTATGGGGCCCACAAATAGCTGCGCCGTCGTACGAATATTCCCCGACAGAAAGAATATTCCACGACCAAACGAATATTCCCCGACAACAATGATTATTTTATAACCATTTGTGTATTTTGAAAAAAAAATCATATATCACCCTTAACTTTAATATTTATCAATTTAACCATTTACTGAATAGTAATTATAAGAAAAATTGAATACTTTTATTTCATAAAATTCGGGGTCTTACAATCTCCCTTCCTTATGAAATTTCATCCTCAAAATTTGTGTACCTGGTATTTCAAAGAGTTGAGAATACCTTGCTTCCATTTCAGATTCTATCTCTCAGATCATCATGATTTCTCCATTGCTCATCTCCCATGATAACTTCATTTGGGTTCCTCATTTTTTGGGAAGTCATGACAACCGCCATCCCTCGAACTACTCGGCTTTGACTTGTCTGGAGCAGCATTTGGCGTCATCATTACCGTTGGAATATACCTTTCTATAGGACATATTTCTCCCTCAACTGCCTCTTCGTACTCCTCATTCATGATCTGAATCATCAATCTTCGATCCATATCAGATTCAGGTTGACCGCTATGTACAGGGTAATTCAAAACTCGATGTTGGGTTCTCCCAATTACTTTCCAAAAAGAGAAATTCATATCATCTATTTTAGCCTTCTTAGATCGAACATCTCTTTCCACAATATTCACGTGTCGTGCGGCTTTTGCCCATGCATCACTTATTCTCACTCGTTCAGTTTTTTCTTCTTTCAGCTCAGATTCCATTTTTATCATCTTATACTCTGCCAAAGAATGCTTCTGTTCAAGCATCACATATCGGGTAACACAAGCTTGAATTGTTGCATCCTTTTGTTCCACGACCGCCTGTCGTTCTTCTGCCTGCTCTTCTAACTCATGAATACGATTTTAAAATTCTACATTTTGATCATATAATACCTCTAATAAACTCTCCTCAGGTACTTCTTCTTCCTCTTCTTCCTCAGTCTCAACTGTTACCTCTGCTACTATCTCGGGTGCAACTATCAATTCTTCACTCACCACACGGATATCTCTAATTCCTTCTTCGTCTGACATCACATTATCACGGTTAGTGATTAGAGGTATCCCTACAGTCTCATTCACTCCATTGTTAGCATTCTCAACTGCCATTCTCAAATACTGCCATAAAACAAGGGTTAATTAAACAAATTAACATATCACATAATATCCCAATATTATGACTGACCAACAAATAAGCTTAGGTAGGATACACTAGCGTAGGATTTACTCATCTCTCCCCTCCTAGTTGTATTCCCCGATCTCCGCCAGAGATCATATCCCTAAGCTCTGATACCAAATGTGACAACCCCAAAATAGGTCCATTCCATCCAACCTATTCTGAGTCGCCAAATACATGGTACAAAAAATAACTACAACTTTATTACAACAATTGTCGTGTAAAATACAACAACACATATGCTATGAGTTTGGATACAAATATATACCAAATGTGACTCATATCCCAACTGTGGACAGCACCTCACAATGACACCTTACATAAAGGTATAGTCAAAAACTGTTTTAGAAATTAGAATATTTGGGAAGTGCTCAAGGAAACCTTCGTACATGGGAGGCCATGCTTCTAGGTTATGATAGATATCATATGGCCACATAATTATCCTTGGTTGACCCAATATACCCCAAAGAAAAACGAAAAAATTACTATCATATTCTTCCCAATGGTGAGTCTTCTCTTGACTTATCATTATCTCCACTGTCTCTAATTGAGAATTATACTTCAAACAAACACCAAGATTTTATAGGTAGTGCTCGTATATATATTCAGCAAGTGGATGAGCACATCCCTGTCTTATGATGACACGAGGTTGTATGTCGTTAGACATCTTATATGATAGTGGCAAAACACCCTTCCAACGTTGGGTACACCTTACCCTATTGGATTCACCAAATAAAACTACTAAATGAACTTTTCTATACTGCTTCGGGAGAACATCCACAGCTAGAGACCACCGTTCTATTTTCCCGTTACCCTCGCTCGACCCAGCTACACTCTTATTACCTGAAAGGAATTGTGAAGCAAAAGGGTGAGCACAACTAGCTCAGTAAAGAATATCATGACTAAAGATAATTAAATTATCAATAGCCTTCATCAATAATAAATCAGAGATTTAGAACATATGGTAAATGATAAAAATTTTAACCATAGTTGCAGCGGAACGAGCAATCTATTAGAAGAGTCAAATAGACTATAAAGTCTATTATCTTCTCCATGTTAAAAATCTACCAACAATATTTTATCCCTGTAACATCAATCAACAATTCTGGTCCACAATCATATGAATAACTCATAATCATAACTGTAGTTCTAAATTCTTCTTCTCATCTAGGACGAAGATAATTTTCATCACCTATCTTTACCTGAAACATCAAAGATCATGGTTACACCAAATCACATTTCCTGTTCATAATCATACTAATAACTTCATCTTTACACTATGGCCAAAGATATTTATTTGTATCACCAGTTGGTCATGTTCATCTCAACATCTGTTCATCTTTGCACTACTGGCCAAAGATATTCAACAACATGCCATCTTTGCACTACAGGCCAAAGATATTCATCAACAATTCATCTTTGCACTACAGGCCAAAGATATTCATCAATAATTCATCTTTGCACTACAGGCCAAAGATATTCCTCAACAGTTCATATTTGCACTAACGGCCAAATATATTAATATCTCAAAGAAATATATAATCATTTCAGAATTTATATAAACAATAATTATAACCATATTGATCAATTCACCTTTGCACTTAAGCTAAAGATATTCACTTATAAATTCAATGGTCATGATCATACCAATCAACAATTCAATTTTGCACTACTGGCCAAAAAGAACTCATAGTCATGATCACACCAAAAATCTACCCATCTTTACACTCAAGTCAAAGAGAAATATCATCATTAGGGTTATAAAAATGTTATATATAATAATAAAAATAATATGATCAACATATAGTTTTAATCTCAAGAGTAATATTCGTAAATCAACTATAATTTGGTTAGAAAAAGAAACCAATTTTTTTTCGTGAATAGTAACTCATGAATAGTAACTCGTGAATAGTAACTCGACACAAAAAGGTAGAAATTCCACAATAAAATACATACCAATATTTCGGTATAATGATATTGAAAGAAATATTTCTTAAGCTTATAAACAATTTATTTTAATTGTTTACACTTTACTAAATAATACATTTAATCATCCTAAAATGCCAAACTCATAATATTTCATCACCAATAACCAAAAATCCTCATAAAAAATCTGCATATACCTCATATAGGATTCTCAAGCCATAAAATCCTATTTTCTAATTTTCTTACTTCACAAAACATAATTAATTCATTTACTCATAACTAGACCATTTTCATGAAAAATACCAAATCAAATCCAAAAATATTTCTTTTCTGGAATTTAGCATAATATAGTCCCATAGTGAACATATATTTTTCTCAGAATTTTTAAAAGTCATTTACTATTTTTCATATGGCCAAAATAGCCGAATATTTAGACATTTATCAAAAATTATACTTTTATCTAAAAATTCTGAAATTCACAGAGTATACTCCTATCATATTCATGTACTCCCAATAAAAATTTCATCAATTTTGGGGTTAACCACAAGGAGTTATAATCAGTTACTTTTAAAATAGTTTTTTCTCATAAAATTCATAACTCTTAATCTATACATCCAAAAATTACCATTCTTGGACACAATCAAGAAAACTCATCAAAATATCATTTCAAATTTTTTCAGAATTTTTGAAGGTCAGAAAAATTACGAAACTGGAAAATATAACAACCCTTAAAATCCCTTACTATCCCTTACCTCAAAAGTGCAGTATTTCTGACTGGAATGCAAAGTCGAAAGAAACTTGCACTGAATAGCAACTCTCAAAGTATCTAAATACTCACAAAATATGCTTCATAATATAGAGAGAGAAAGAGAGAAAGTTTATGTTTCTGGTGTGATTTTCAATTTTAACTTAGCCCTCTATTTATAGAAAAATGTTAGCACGCCGAAGCAGACTTAACCTGCAACCTGATGGCTTTACCTACTACTATTCCCACCCACCATATTTGAATAAATATCTCAGCACATTTCTTCACCAACCAAGAGTGGGGCCCACCAAAATGATTAACTCCGAAAATTCAACAATTTCTGAACCAGTCATCTCGTAAAATTCATAACAAATCATACGTTCATTTTTAACGGTTCAAAATTTGTGGACATATACTCAACTTATATATGTATAACATATCCAAATATTATCACGATCCAACGGTCGGATTAAAAATTATAACCCTCGTAAAATATCTTAAAAACCCTAATTTGATTTTCAATACCTCCGTTCCGACAAAAATACAGATAAAACACCTCAACATTAACACCCTCATTTTTAACCACAAAAATATATCCCTCATTTATATCCACATCAAATAAATATTTCCTTATCATATAGATCAATAATTAATTATTCACAAATAATATTACAGAATCACATTTATGATAACCAGACCGTTCCCAGGAAAGAGAGGGCTTTCCGATAAGGATTTCTCCTTACTGGCGCGCAATTAGATGACCAAACCTCTCATTAGACAGAACTTTCTAGACATTGTCAATAATGCTATCTAATAATATTATTCTAAATAATATGAATTATTGATCTGATAATGGAGATGATGTGCAGTGACAATTATTGAGCAACAATAATATAAAATATCAACGCAACAATTATTGAATCAATAAAATAAAATATTGAACAGTAATTACTGTAACAATTATTGAGTAGTATTTTCTTACGTAAGGATCAATAATTCAAAAATACTGTGCAATACCGTGTGCTACTGTGCAATAACGCGTATTACTATATTTTAACCACCGGGTATTCCAACAGTATTCACGGTAATAACTACGTCGTTATTTGTAAAAACTCAAATTTGTCGTTTTCTTCACCCGACAGTTATTCTGTTATGGGGCCCACAAATAGCTGCGCCGTCGTACGAATATTCCCCGACAGAAAGAATATTTCACGACCAAACGAATATTCCCCGACAACAATGATTATTTTATAACCATTTGTGTATTTTGAAAAAAAAAATCATATATCACCCTTAACTTTAATATTTATCAATTTAACCATTTACTGAATAGTAATTATAAGAAAAATTGAATACTTTTATTTCATAAAATTCGGGGTCTTACAGTATATCCGCGGATCGAACGGTAAGTAACGGTAAGGAGTATCTGGGTTTCACAGTTTAATATGGGGGATTTCGTAGTATTAAACTGCGGATTGGATGGATGTCCAAAATACCCTTCGTCAATCCGCATTTTAATACTTTTGGATCTCATCTCATTTTGTTGTAGTAGCGATTTGGAACGAGAAATAGATCCATTTAAAGCTATTAAAATTTTCATTTTTCTTGCATATTATTATTTTTACTTATTCATGTGATCTGGCCTGATGAGAAATATGCATGGTTAAACAATTATAAGGATATATACGTCAGTATGTTGTCTTCCATGCTTCATACTATGAGAAAACACTTCACCCCATTGCTAGATTCCATTTGTTTAGTCATTCATGTTTCTCTTCAGCCCAAATAACATGAATCTGCAACAAGAATATACAAAAATGATGTAATGGAAAATTTATGGCTTTAAATCGATTTTTTTGGTTTGAGCCCTAGTCTACAGAATTAATTTGCACATTGTAAAAATAGAATTTACGCGTCCACAGAACAAAAGTGCAGACGAACAGAAAAATATATTTTGTTACCCTAATTAATCTAGAAGTGGGTTGAATAGTGATTTATTCGAATAGGGGGTAGGGGGTAGGGGGTAGGGGGTAAGGGGTAGGGGGGAGGGGGGAGGGGGGAGGGAGAATGCTTCCATATTCTTTTTGTCCAACTCAAAAATACTTGAATGTTTAAGGTTCATGTTGAAAAATATTGAACTTAGCTTGGTTCCAAAATCGTTAATTGGAGCTGAAAATTCGTTGAGTAAAGGTTGAAGTCACTTTACTATCATAGAATGACTTAACGATCATAGAGTCATAACTAAACGATCGTAGAGTAATGACTTAACGATCGTAGAGTAATGACTTATATCGTAGAATCATGACTTAACGATCGTAGAGCCATTACTTATATCATAGAGTTTAGAGTGATTTCAACCTTTACTATAGCAGAGTAGCTGTGCGATAGTAAAGACTGAAGTCAATCTACATTCGTGTAGATACTCTACATACGTAGAGTAACTTCACTCTACTATTGTAGAGTGACTTCAGCCTTTACTATCGCAGAGCTACTCTACTATCGTAGAGCTATTTTACTATCTCAGAGCTATTATATTATTGTAGCACTTATTATTATTATTTTTTGTAAATTTGTATACTCTAATATTTTATTTTTAAATAACAATTAATAATTTTTATTGGATTAAGAGACTATATTTTCTGCTCTGCAGATTGAAGGAAGATATTAGGAAGATGGTAAAAGTCTCAATAACTGGGATGTCTTTACTCATATCGATTGTATGTACTTTTACAACTCTTTTCAAACCTTTAATTTTCTCACTTAAATAAGTTTATTTTTGTTACTCGAAATATATTATAAGTTATAAGTAAACCTGTATATAAGGCACTTCAATATACACCATTTAGTTTATAAAAATATTCTTTTTTGTATATACACCATCTATTGTACAGTCCGTAGTTTAATTCTACGAATTAGGACTTAAACAAAAAAAATTGATTTAAAGTTATAAATCTTCCATTACGTCATTTTTGCATATTCTTGTTGTATATTCATGTTATCTGGGCTGATGAGAAACATGAATGACTAAAATCGAATCTAGCAATTGGGTGAAGTGTTTTCTCATAGTATGAAGTATGAGAGACAATATACTGCGGTATATATCCTTACAATTAACCATACATATTTCTCATCAGCCCAGATCATATGAATCTGTAAGAACAATAATATGTAAGAAGAAATGAAAATTTTAATAATTTTAAATGGATTTCTTTTAGTTCTAGATTGCTATTGCCATAAAATGAGATGTGATCCAAAAGTATTAAAGTGCGGATTGACAAGGATATTTTGGATATCATCTAATTCACAGTTTAATATTGTGGAATCCCCCATATTTAATTGCAGAGCCCCAGATCCTCCTCACTGTTCCTTACTGTTCGATCTGCGGATAAAAGATCTGTTGTAACTTTGGTTATGGATCACTCCTTATATATATATATATATATATATATATATATATAGGGCAATAATTCATAACATGTATTTGTTAATTAAATTTTTTTAATGATCGATTATGCGTCCATTAACTCCATCGTAGTATAAAATGAAAGTAGTATGCACACAAGCCAATTATGTTTGATGATAAAGCATATACTTTGTAACAATCTTATTCATTTATTAATAAAAAGTATTAATTTATTAAAGGCTTTTGATTATCTACATGATGTTGCTTTATAATATGTGATGAACTCATAGTTTTAAGCAATGCTTTTAGAATAATGATTATAATCATTCTAATGAGATCTAAATTCTTAGAAAGCTTAAAACTAAAATAGTTCTCAATCGTTAGATTACTAAATTGGGGATTAGTGAATCCGAATAGATTAGTACATACGTTGTTTGCTCATTGGATGAGGATGATTGATCTCATGATCATTTGTGTGGAGACACTGAAACAAGTATGTAGGTGCTTATTAGAGAATAAGTTCACTGAACGTAGCTCGCTAAGAAATACTTAATGGAGTTTTTGTAAGACCCCGAATTTTATGAAATAAAAGTATTCAATTTTTCTTATAATTACTATTCAGTAAATGGTTAAATTGATAAAAGTTAAAGTTAAGGGTGATATATGAATTTTTTTTTTAAATACGCAAGTGGCTATAAAATATTCATTGTTGTCGGGGAATATTCGTTTGGCCGTGGAATATTCTTTTTATCGGGAATATCCGTACGACGGCACAGTCAGTTGTAGGCCCCATAACAGAATAATTGTCTGATGAAGAAAATAACAAATTTGAGTTTTTATAAATAACGGCGTAGTTATTACCGTTAACACTGTTGGAATACCTAGTGGTTAAAATACAGTAATATGCGTGGTTGCACAGTAGCACACGGTATTGCACATTATTTTTGAATTATTGATCCTTACGTAAGAAGACACTACTCAATAATTGTTATAGTAGTTACTGTTCAATATTTTATTTTATTGATTCAATAATTGCTACGTTGATATTTTATATTATTGTTATTTTAATAATTGTCACTGCACAGTATTTTCCATTATCAGATCAATAATTCATATTATTTGAATAATATTATTAGATAGCATTATTGACAATGTCTAGAAAGTTCTGTCTAAGGAGAGGTTTGGTCATCGAATTGCGCGTCAGTAAGGAGAAAACCTTATTAAAAAGCCCCTTCTTTCCTGGGAACTGTCTGGTTGTCATTATTGTGATTCTGTAATATTATTTGTGAATAATTAATTATTGATCTATATGATAATAAAATATTTATTTGATGTGGATATAAATGATGAATTTATTTATGTGGTTATAAATGAAAGAATTAATGTTGAGGTATTTTATCAATATTTTGTCGGATTAGAGGTATTAAAAGATCAAATCAGTGTTCTTACAGCTTTATTATGTGAGTTATAATTTTTAATCTGACCGTTGGATCGTTGTGATTTTTGGATATGTTATACATATATAAGTTGAGTATATGTTTACAAATTTTGAACCGTTAAAAATGAACGAATGATTTGTTATGAATTTTAAGAGGTGACTGATTCGGAAATTAGGGTTATAAATGATTTTGGTGGAAAATTCTAGAAATGGGTGGGCCCCACTTTTGGTTGTTGGGGAAGATGGCTGATTTTTGGTGGGTGGAATAGTAGCAGGTAATGCCACCAGGTAGCAGGTCAAGTCTGCTTCGGCGTACTAACATTTTTCTATAAATAGAGAGCTAAGTTAGAATTGAAAATCACACCAGAATTCATAAGTTTTCTCTCTTTTTCTCTCTAGATTATCGAGTGTATTTTGTGAGTATTTAGATACTTGGTGAGTTGTTATTCACCAGTGCAAGTTTTCTTCAGCGTCATATCCGATATCCAATCAGAAGTGCTGCTCTTTTGAGGTAAGGGATAGTAAGGGATAATAAGGGATATTAAGGGATGCTATATTCTTCATAATGATGTTATTCTTTCAATATCATTATACTGAAATATTGGTATAGATTTTATTGTAGAATTTCTACCTTTTTGAGTCGGGGTTACTATTCATGAGTTACTATTCACGAGAAAAAATTGCTTTCTTTTTCTGACCAAATTATCGTTGATTTATGATTGTTGCTATTGAAAATAAATGCAGTTGTTGATAATATTATTTTTATTATCATATATAACATTTTTATAACCCTGATGTTGAATTTCTCTTTCACTTGAGTGTAAAGATGGGTAAATTATTGGTATGATCGTGAGTGAGGAATATCTTTGGCCTGTAGTGCAAAGATAAATTATTGACTGGTATGATTATGACCATTGAATTTATAATTGAATATCTTTAGCTTAAGTGCAAAGGTGAAATGATCAACATGGTTATAATTATTATTTATATATATTCTGAAATGATTATATATTTCTTTGAGATATTAATATATTTGGCCTGTAGTGCAAATATGAACTGTTGATGAATATATTTGGCCTGTAGTGCAAATATGAACTGTTGAGGAATATATTTGGCCTGTATTGCAAAGATGAATTGTTGATGAATATCTTTGGCCCGTAGTGCAAAGATGACCTGTTGTTAAATATCTTTGGCCAGTAGTGCAAAGATGAACTGTTGACGAATATCGTTGGCCTGTAGTGCAAAGATGAATTTATTAGTATGATTATGAACATGAACTGTGATTTGGTATAACCATGATCTTTGATGTTTCAGGTAAAGACATGTGATGAAAATTATCTTCGTCCTGGATGCGAAGAGGAATTTAGAACCACAATTATGATTATGAGTTATTCATATGATTGTGAACCAGAACCGTTGGTTGATGTTACAGGGATAAAATATTATTGGTAGATTTTTAACATGGAGAAGATAATATATTTTATGGTCTATTTGACTTTTCTAATGGATTGCTCATACTACAACTATGGTTGAAATTTTTTATCATTTACCATATGTTCTAAATCTCTGATTTATTACTGATGAAGGCTATTGATAATTTATTTATCTTTAGTCATAATAGTCTTTACTGGGCAAGTTGAGCTCACCCTTCTATTTCACAATTCCTTTCAGGTAATAAGAGTGTAGCTGGGTCGAGTGGGATAACAGGGGAATAGAACGGTGGTCATCATTTAGTAGTTATATTTGGTGAATCATCTAGGGTGAAGCGAACCTAACGTTGGAAGGGTGTTTTGCCACTATCATACAAGATGTCTAATGACATACAACCTCGTGTCATCATAAGACATGATTGTGCTCATCCACTTGCTGAGTATAGTTACGAGCACTACTTATATAATCTTGATGTTTGTTTGAAGTATAATTCTCAATTAGAGACAGTGGAGATAATGATAAATCAAGAGAAGACTCACCATTGGGAAAAATATGATAGTAATCTTCTCGTTTTTCTTTGGGGTATATTGGGTCAACCAAGGATAATTCTGTGGCCATATGATATCTATCACAACCTAGAAGCATGGCCTCCCATGTACAAAGGTTTCCTTGAGCACTTCCCAAAGATTCTAATTTCTAAAACAGTTTTTGACTATACCTTTATGTAAGGTGTCATTGTGAGGTGCTGTCCACGGTTGGGACATGAGTCACATTTGGTATATATTTGTATCCAAACTCACAGCATATGTGTTGTTATATTTTATACGATAATTGTTGTAATAAAGTTGTAGTTATTTTCTGTACCATGTATTTGGCGACTCAGAATAGGTTGGATGGAATGGACCTATTTTGGGAATGTCACAGTTTTACTTGCATGTCAATAGAAATTCCTGTAATGATAGTAGTACAAGTGATCATTGGACTTGAGATCATCATAGTATCTTGTGTATGATGAATTATACTTTGACTTATTCCTTAAGACCCTTAGGGTATATCAAAGGGTATGCTTAGGTATAATAAGTCGTACATGGAGATAATGTATGATCAATAAAGAATCTACCGCTTCTAGTAAAAGAAGAAAAATGTCCTATGTGATTCGATAAATGACAACCTAGTAGTCTTTGGCCAAGACAGAATGAAATTAAAAAGGAGTTTTTAATTTGTTTTATTTGGAGTTGTGCATTTAAGAGTCGAAATACATATAATTAAATAAAATAAGACTTGACAATAATTTCATGTCTTATATTTAATTGGGACATTGTATGGTGGAATGATTGAATTGTACGGTAACTATTTACTCAAAGGTTCTTTTATGATTAATATTAAAATCTATATTACCTAGAAAGTCGTTAATTGCTAGGGAGGCTTATCCTTATTGTAGAATAAATATTATTTATTTAAATATATTAATAATTTAATTTATTTATTTAAATAAGATTAGGATTGTTCTAATTAATTTATTCACAACCGGTTTAATATGGAGAACCTAAAGGCTCACACCATAAAAGGAAGAATAATTATTTAAGAAGCAAATGACATAATAGTAATAATAAGTTAAGTATATTTAATTTAATCCTATGGTGATGGAATAAATTAAATAGTTTAATATTTATTATTTAATATTTTAAAAATATTAAATATAAATTAATAAGAGGAATCTTATTATTATTATTACTGTTATTATTATTTAATTGTTAAAGAAGTTTGAGAATTAATTAATAAAAGTACTATCATATATCCTAATAAAATTAGGAGGCTAATTAATTAAAATAGTTTAATTGATTATTCCTAATAAGGTTGGGAGCCTAATTAATTAAAGGAGTTTAATTAATTAAAATAAAATATAATTTCTTAATTATTAAGGAGGGTTGCCTACATCTATAAATAAGAGGAGTCTTATTATGGGTGTGGTTGTTGACTTTTTCACAACAGACGTAATTTTAATAGTTGGGAGAGTACACCCTTTTCTATGAGAGATAGAAAAACTAAAATTTTGTCAAATACCCATCTTCTTAATCTTTCTTCTTCCTTGGTGGATCACTTCTAGAAGTCAAACACTTGGGTGACTAACATTGATTAAAGGAAGGAACCAAACCCGGTGGATTCAAGTTGAACATGAAAGGATTTAGAGGTGAACTTGTACCTGAGGAAACTCGAATATTCAAGGGTATGATTCTTGTTCTTTATCTTTTTGTTTAATTAATAATTGTGCATAAATGATGATTCGGGTATATGATTTGTAAAATTTTAATACTCTACTTTAATTATCACGTTTTCGCTTATTTTGTGCAATTTGATTACGTTCATGAATATTACAAACCTAACATAAAAAAGGATGACCATTTTGAATAAATCATTATGTCAGGCCGCTAGAATTTTTAGGTGGATGTTGTAAGATCCTGAATTTTATCAATTTTTTTATAATTATTATTCTATTTAGTAAATGGTTAAATTGATAAAATGTTAAAATTAAAGATGATATTTGAAACTTTCGCAAAGTAAACAAGTTGATATAAATATTCGTTGTGTCGGGAAATATTCGTTTGGTCGGAGAATATTCTTTTTGTCAAGGAATATCCGTACGACGACATCATCATTGGTGGACCCCACAACAGAACAACTGTCGGAGTTAGAAAATGACAGAAATATCTTTTCATAAAATTAATGGCAAAAATTTTACCGTTAACTGTTGAAATACCCGGTGGTAAAAGTACAGTAATACGCGTGGTTGCATAGTAGCACACGGTATTGATTATTGATGTTTACGTAAGAAGCCACTCAGTTTATTCAATTATTGCTACAGTAGTTACTGGATAATATCTCTCATATTAGTGATTCAATTATTGTCACAGTATCATCAGCATAATATTTATTATTATTAAATCAATAATTGAGATGACAAAATTATTTATATTATTATTTGTAATATTGACGATGTCTATAAAGTTCTGTCAAGGAGAGATTTGGTCACCTAATTGCGCACCAATAAGAAAAAATCCTTATCGAAATGAGTAAAACAAGTTGCTTATTTTTGTCACATGCTTTCAATTTTTATAACTAGAATATATATATATATATATATAATCCTGATTTGTTTTGAAGACTAATTCAAATATGAATTGGAGTATTTTAAGGAGATTAAAAATCTGGTATTGGATTTATAATAGGTTTGTGCCGCTGAAATTTATATCTAATCGGTTTAATATTCCTTAAGTTTCTCATATTTAATTGCTGGGTTATATTCTTCCAATATATATATATATATATATATATATATATATATATATATTGTGTTACCAATTTTTACGTGTCTTGGAGATGTTTTAGGAATTGGTTTTATTAAGGATTCTTATTCAAGTTGGAACTGTAGTTGTTTTAAGGATACATGCTAACAGTCAGTTGGATTCTTTCAACTAGTCTTTGAATTTTATTTGACTACTTCATAGCAGTATTTCCTTATCTACTGAGGTTGTTATTGCTAAAGATCATCTCCTATTTCAAATAAAAAGTAGTAGCTATTGCTTGGATGAGTTGGAACGTTACATGGCATAGCCTACTGTTGCTCGGCTACAAGGAGACACAAGAGACTGCAGAACATAAATTATTCAAGAAAGCTATTTGAGATACAAATCATCATATCATTCTTTTAGTCTCGGTTTGCACTATAGCTCTTGTATTTCTTCTTTCATATCTATTGTAAACATAGTACAAGTCTAGGTTGGCGTGGAGTTTTTATTTTAGTAATATTCAGTCTGTACAACGAAGCTATAAAAGTCTCAGAGGTGAGAGGTGTTGCAGATGTGCAAAAAGGGCAGATGTGTCCAATCGATCGTCGTTGTAACATGGAGTTATTTACTTTATGACCACTGTAGATCACTTTTAGGTATTTACACCTATTCACTCACTCTAGGTGTGCTTAATTACAGAATTTTAAAAATAATTCATAACAATTATTATTTGTTATAGATTAAAATTGAGCAAATATAGCGTCTCTACCCTACAATATTTGAAGTAACGATTAGAAACAAAAAAATTTACTGTTTTGATTGCTACGTATCGACTGTTTTTGAAGATGAGGATCCAATATTTTTATACTCCTACGCCAACTAAAATTCGGCATACACTATATATACCATACAATATTTTTATATTCCCGCATTAACTTATTTTGACTGTTTTGACTGTTATGTATTGATTGTTTTTGACAATTAGATTCAATTTTGACCACGCCGTTCACTACTATATGTAGTGAACTATTTAAATTTTTTTAGCAGATTCGTTGAGTTTAGGGGTGTATTGGTTCATACAACGTCGGCTACTAACACAAAATAATGGCGGCTACTATTAGGAAACGGGCTGATTTTTCATATAGCTTTTATCTTGATCGTTGATTCCTCTTTTCAATGATAGAGATAGTGTATATTTAATTTTAATCTATAATAAATATTTGTTTTGAATTATTTTTCATATATATATATATATATATATATATATATATGAAATAAGGAGTATATATATTAAATACACAGGAACTTATGTGTCATGCGCAATTTTAATTAATAAAATGATGAAATATCAAAATAAATTTTTATGTGTTTATGACACATAATCCTTTTTTAATATATATATACTACATAAATATCAGTACTTCTATTAATTTTGATCTACCATGCACTCGGTAGATATCATTTAACATACCATTTGATTTTGGAAAATAATTTATAGATCAATAAATTTGACGAAATTAAATTACGATTAATTAATGCGAACTCTAAACGATAAATTCAAATAAAATCGTTCTTAATTCTTTATAACCACATAAGTCGATATTTATTATATCTACTTTGATTTTTGATTTTTGATTTTTGATGGTTGCTCTCCTGCTCCCTAACTCATGCATGATTTTCACTGAAATAACTGCTATGCGATATCTCAGGTGCATTGCTTATGAGGGGAAAATATACAGTGGAAAGCTAAAATATTATGCATGTTTGATCAATAAAATATTATTGAAAATCGATCATGAATAGATAATTGATCAAATTTTAATTTGTACACAACTAGAAATTTAATTTCCTCATCTTTTACCAGTACTCCTATCGCACTTCTTCGAGATCTCATTATCATAGACTGGCCGGTTACAGTGAAATGATGATAGATGAGGGCTAGCTGTCTCCTCCAATATTCACACGACTGTATATATGTCACCATGACCATGCATTTGTAAAGCTTTTTTACTAATTTGTCTCTCGAAGCAAAATTTCCAAGAAGTTCTCCAAAAGTTGACAAGGTAGTCTGGTAATAAAACATACAGAGAAGAAGAATTTCTTTTTAAAATCTGAAAGGATCGTTATTAGGTAGGAATTATAGTGAACAACGTTTTCTAATTAATTTGTGTTAAAAAAATTAGATCAATATATATATTAAGAAGAAAAAGAATAAAGTCTTTAGACAAAGTTACGCACATGGTTTTTTTTTTTAAAAGAAAATGCCGAGTAACTACACAGAAACAGAGACAAATCAATGATGAATTGTACATCGATCCATCAATACTTTGTGTAGATAGATTTTGTGTAATTACTTAACATAACTCTGTTTTTTATCGTGTTGGAGGGTTGCATGCACTTAACTGTTGTGTGTTGATCAACCCAACGATGACGTTTTGATCAGCTGCAAAATGATAAGATGAAAAAAAATATCATAATAAAAATAAAAAATAAAGAATTGGCAAAACTACACTTGAAATGTAAGAGGGCCACTGGGAGAGGCTGCGATCGATGTTCACAACCATGCTATGCCCATATATATTAACATATATATGGATTGTTTGGAAAGAAAAAAGAAGAAGAGGAAGAAGAAGATAAAACGCATTCAAATCAAGTATATGGATCATATTGTTATATAATCCTACTTTTTTATATATATAATATTCAATTGTACCGCATACATACATAAATTTTAGGGAATGTATACAAATAGTAAAGGTAATTGACCATAGCTACTCCTATATATATTTCATGAGAAAAAAAATGCACAACTATTTGGAACGGTCATGAGAAAAGTCATATATATGAATGTTCATCTCCACTGCATTAAGGCATAAATGATATATATATATATATATATATATATATATATATATATATATATATATATATATACTGGAATTAAGTCGTATATCAAGATCAGATCTCCAATGGTAAGATTCAAATCATTAACACTAAAAACTAAAAGTGAATTAGCAAAGAAAAACAGTTGCTTGGGGGTGTTACATGATACTTAGTATATAATTAATCATCTTTTTGGTAGATATAATTATAAGAGCTTAATTAGACATGACAGATCAACCACTACTACCATATAGTAGTATATTTTTATTTGCACGAAACAAAGAGAAGCAGAAAATTTCAAAGTTTCAAGAGGAATTTCCTTTCTCTCTTTTCCCAGTTTCAATGTCACAAACTTCGAAAGAATTCCTCATGCATATATAAGCTGTATTTTCATAATCCTGAAAGTGGGGTTTTCTCTTTTTTGCCAATCTGGGTAGATAAATTACTTGGAGATCGCACAATATCCAATTTCCTAGAGCACATGAAGTTTGAGACAGATGTCCATATATCCCCCTGACATTTTAAAATGTTTAAACAGCTACACCTTATTAATTTCTCTTTTCCAGTCTTAGTATAATTTTAAATATATATATTTTGTACCTGACAAGAGAACTTTCTTTCTTTACTTTAAACTTCTGTTAAAAAAAATTCAGTTAGTTTTGAGTAGGGGTTTGTTTGTCTAAGTATTGAAGGTCCGACTAGCTAGGGTTTTTGCCAGGAGAAAGAAAGAATAAAGATTTTAAGGTTCTTCTAGTGTCTTTTCTTTGTTGGATATATAGTTTAAATTGTGAAATAAAGATTAAGCTAGGGGCCAAAGAACAACATGAACGACAAACCAGTTTGGGCAGGAATATGATCAGTACTGAACCCAAAACTATAACAAAATTAACTTAATATAATACTACCATATATATAAGTAGTAAATTTAGATACATATATGCATATACTAATTAATACTTCTATACTTTTCTATAGCTAGATAACAAACAATAAACAAACAAACAGTACAATATGTACTCATTGCAATTAAACAAACAATACACATGCATAATAAGGGATATTGCTGCACAAGAGATATATAGATCATGCAAACTTAATTTGCATCATAATAGTAAATATATTACCATATATATCAATTACACTCAAGTATTCAACCATATATGGTGAGAAATATAAAAAAAAAATTAAAGGGATATATCAACTGACCTTTGAGAAATCCTTACACCACCATTTCCGTCATATCTTTTCCTCCAAATTAGCTAGGTGTATGATCATCCACTTTGAACTAACTGGCGATTAAAAATTAATAGCATTGACAAGATTACAACTCTATATCAACCCTTTTTTCCTTCTTCCTTCTAGCTTCTCACCTGCAAGTGAGTTGATCATGTGGAGATCATATGTATGTATGTTCATCAATAATTTCTTGGGCATATATCAGAAGTAAAAAACTTATCACTCCTTTACATGCATGTTCTCCTCCTCCATCAACTGAACTACTTAAACCTAGGAAATTAAAGTCACATATATCATGTGAACTGAACCCTAATAAATCTATATCATCACACATTGGAACCGGATTCCATAAAGTTTTCAACAACTAGCTAATTACCATATGTAAATAGGAATTTGTTTAGGACATTTGTAACAGCAAAAATTGCATCGACTATTTTTGTCATCTGACCGGCGCTAGAACTTGGATCCCTCTTAATAACCAATTAAATTAAAATGGAGGCCTTGGTGCACTACTTCCACTCCATCCAAACAAATCAGTACTTGAAAATGGATAATTAGGAGGAGCCACATTGCCTGATCCCAAATTAAACAAAGAAACACCACCACCACCACCGGTAGTACCCTCCTCTGCCGGATCCTCCAACGGCAGCCGTTCAAGCACTGCATTAGCAAAAGACGCCGCCATCAAAACCACCGGACCCGAAGCAATCAAGGGCCCCACAACACTCCCTCCAACCACCTGCCCTTGTCTGCCTGACAAAAATATTGACAAGCCACCGGCACTGGGAGGTGCCGGTGGCGGCAACACCGTCCCAGATAGCGAAAGTATCTCAAACCCTCCCTGCAACGTCACAACGCTCCCAGTCGGAGCCGCCGGCTGACGTAGCCTGACATTCGAAACCGTGCCGCTCCCACTCAACACACAAACACCCCTCCCCCTCCGCCTTGCGTAGTTCGACACGCTCTCCATTACGTCAGCCCCTGCCGCGATTTCCAGCACGTGAGACCGCAGCGCGTTGGGGCTGTCACGTGTTACAATTATAGGCGGCTTAGGCTTGTTCTTGGAGCCAGATGGGCGGCCTCTTGGGCGGCGGTTTGAGGTGGCTGGACCACCGCCAGAGCTGGTGTTAGCATCGATTTCCGCCTTAATATCGTCATCAGGAGCTGAATCGTTGGAATGATCTGACTGCTGTTCGCCACCGCCGCCACCGCCGGGCTGTAGGAGCTGGTGAACATACCGAGAATTACCACCTCCTCCTGCTGATTGATAGGCCGCCATTTCCACATCTATTCTATTTCTCTCCCACCACTTGTTTGCCAGCTTACTCTAATTTCTCTTTCCCTAGCTAATTTATGCACCTCAAAAAACTAACTAGTTTGAAGTTTAACTGTTTTCACACCTAGACTTACTCTCATAATCTACCAAAAACAATAAAAATGTTTCAGTTTCGTTGATTGAGAATCACTAGAATCCAAGGTTACTTGACTAGAATTTGATGATCGGTTACTACCGCTAGTTGCTTCATTTAAGAGGTATTGAAAATCTCATGATGAGTAAAATTTCTGAAACTCGGCTAGGCTGGGCTCAAAGATTAATCAAATCCCTAGCTAGCTAGCTAGCTTGTAAATATTGTAATAGCCATATCTAATTAGTTTGAATAATTAAATATATAGATGATGGTTTTGAAGAAGAATGGAAGAAGTATTATATATGTAGATCAGATCAGATCGTCATGTGAAGGATGAAGAATTAAAGGGTTATAATATATATATATATATATATATATATATATATATATATATATATATACACGGGTGGGATGAAATGAGAAAATTTTGCCCTAAGAATTGAAGTGTTTCACTGTTGATATAACATGGAGAAGAAAAGAAAAGGAAAACAAAAATGGAAGAAGAAGAAATATATAAAAGAAGAGGAAAAAGAAATTAAAGGTAAGCTAACATGCAAGCTGGGGAGAGCTAGAGAATTAAGAAAGGAATATATATGTCAATTAATTAATCTTTATTGTGCCAAACATTTCCACGCGCTTGCTATGATCTCACTTCAAATGGACAGTTTAGAAAAATAATTAAGTTATATTTTATATAGTAGAAATACTTGTATGACTTAAATTTATGTTTTTCCATCTACTCCGATTTATAAATGCATCATTGAATTAAATTTTTTTAATTATCAATTCATTGAGCGGTTTATTTTTTACAAATTATCCTAAATTTCGTAGTCTAAACAAGTTGACTTTTAACAAAAATAAATTTAAAAAAATTATTTTTATTCAATTGTCGCCGTGAACATACCAAATAATAGTCAAGTAACATATGGGTTCGAGAAATTTGTCCATGTGGCCTTCAAAATAGAAAATTTATATATTAACATTAATTAAAAATTTGTAAAATGTTAAAAATCTATCCAAAAGTATAAAAATAAATTACAGAGTTAGAAAAATTAAAAAAAATTAAAACGTGGAGTATTAAATGAAATACAATAATAGAACAAAATAACAAAATCAAACAACTTAAACACTTTAAATTCAAACCCATCTTGTTTAATGAGTTTTATTAAATTATTTAAGTTGTTTAATCAATGTGTTATACAATTACATATTGTTCTTTACTTTAATTAATTGAGACATATTTTATTTTGTAAACAAAATTTCTTCCATGTTTTTATCAAGTTAATAGAATTATTAAGATATATGTATTTTCTTCCATGATTTTATTTATTTAATTTGTTTTAACTTTAAGATTTACTTTTATTTTTCATAGATTTTTAATGTGGATATTATTTGACAAATCCACGTGGATAACTAGCCTAAAAATATTATTTTTTATTTTTTTTATTAAAAGTCAACTTATATAGACGAAATTTCGTAAAAAATTAAACAGTTCAATGAGTTGATCGTACTATTTAGAATTCAGATCCACGCGCTTGCTTGAACAGTGAGTTATGATTAATTAAAGCTAGGTCATGTTTACTTTTGGAGTGAAAGACGAAGGATTTGATAAGGGAAAGTGTGCAGTAAACAAACTATTACCTAGCGTGTGTAAGTATTGTACTAGTATAATTTTTACAATATATATATATATATATATATATATATATATATATATATATATATATATATATATGATAATTCTGTGGAGCAAAGAAGAAGTATATGTATGTGGATCAGATCAGATGTGAAGAAATAGAGGGTTATAAATGGAAGTGATGAAATGAGAAAATTTTGCTCCAAGGATTGAAGAAGTTTTTCACTGGTGATATACGGAGGAGAAGGAGAAAGAGGAGAAGAAATAACGTTGAGGAAAAGAAATTAAAGGTAGCTAGCTAGGGGAGAGAGAATTAAGAAGGAATATGTATGCCAATTAATTAATTAATTAATCTTAAGTGTATCAAACAACTCCACCAGCTTGCGGATTCTGATTTTATGCGATTTATTTTGGGCAGTTTAAAAATATAAATTTTATTTAGAGAGTTAGATTTATATAATACTTGTTAAGTTTAATATTATAAGTATTAAGTTTGTCTTATATAAAATGCAACTTATTTCACTCACGCGCTTACTTGTTGAGCGAGTTTATATTTAATTAAAGGTAGGTCATGAAGTGAAAAATAAGATTTTTGTTAAGGGAAATTGTGTATATGGTAAAAAATATATTACCCAAGACAAAGAAACACACAAAAAAAAAACATAAATTCGTTTACACAATTAATTAACAATGTTGTTATTGCTTTTGAACTATTTATTTTTACATTAACTTGGTAAGTGATCCACGAATTTTGTTAGAGATTTAAAGAATGCCATATCACCCTAAGAATCAGATTTTAATTATTTCAGTACACAATAAAAAAGGATTTAAACAACCAAAATAGATCATCATGGGAAAGAAAAAGTACTTGCATGTGCTTGAAGTTTTATAAGAAAGATTACATGAATTAATTTTCTGTTTATTTTCACAATTAATTTAAAACATGGGATATATTATATATGCTTGGTACGTAGTTGGTATTCATGTTTCATCTCTTCATGAATATGCGTCTACATTCCTTAATCCCTTGCGTAACTATTTTTAGATTTGTCTTTAAGCGCATGCATCAGAAAGTTTAACAATTGTTAGGTCTTTTAAAACTACTACAACCTTTTGAAACAACATAATTAAATTAAATTATATATATACATATACACGTGCGCGCGCGCGCACACACATATATATATATAGACACATATATAAACATAAACTTCACCACAATTTTTTTTTAATAATATAAGTTTTTTAATCGCAGTCGGACTAATACCTCAACTCGGGTCAATCTTTTCTTACAGACTTACACCCGTATTCATGTGACCCCATGAACTATTTATAGCTTGACAAATTGTTACTAGTAAAAATCAAACCTAAAATGTCCAAATTTATGCGCCAACTACTGGTGTTAACTTCACCACAATTTAAGTTCATCGTCTTATGGACAATCAAAGATTGACTTGTCCAAATATATAGTATAACAAATACTATTAAACTTCCTTTGGATATATATATATATATATATATATATATATATATATATATATATATATATATATATATATATATATAAGTCCTTATATCCAATTTTTCTTTGAAAGTAACTGGATGAATGAATTCCTTATTGTCAACATTAATGAGCGTTCGAGGAAAAAGTTGCATTTAAATTTAACAAAAAATAAATAAATATATATATATATATATATATATATATATATATATATATATATATAAGGGAAATGATCCATAGAATACGTTAGCCATATGGACTATTTCAACTAACGCTCATTCAGCCGTTCAAAATTAGAGTGAATGACTGAGACAAGAGCACGGTCGTTTTGACTGGCCGCTAGAGGAAGTAGCGACCAACAAAATTTTTTTTGGCTTAATTACAGATTATCCTCATAAATACTACTTATTAATCAGTAAAATAAAATAATATAAAATTATAAGGATAATCAGTAATTATCTTTATACTTATCCTTATATACTTATTAACAACATAAATATGTATAAGAATAATTACTTATTATCGTATGATTTTTAATTATAAATAAAAAATAGTGATTGAGTTTATATATTTGAGTAGGAATATAATATAAATTCAATTACTATTTCCTATTTATAATTAAAAATCATAAGACGATAATTATTAATTATCCTTATACATACTTATTTTATTAATAAGTATAAGGATAAATACTGATTATACTTATAATTTTTTATTATTTTATTTTATTGATTAATAAATACTATGTATGGGCATAATCAATAAATAAGCCAATTTTATTTTTTTTGCAACTATTCCCTCACGGTCGTTTTGACTGGCCGCTAGAGGGAGTAACAACCAACAAAAAAAATTTGGCTGGCCGCTAGAGGAAGTAGCAGCTGGACTCTCATCTCAACCATTCACTCTAATTTTGAACGGCTACCTGAGCGTTAATTAAAACAATCCCTTTAACTAAAATATTCTATAGATTATTTCCATATTTATATATATATATATTTTGTAGTTGAAGTAGTCAGGCAGCTGTACATGGAGAAGGAATTAATGAAAACGATGTACATTAAACTGTATTGCTACCGTTATATTGCTACCGTTATTTGAACTGATTTTACTACACATAGAAGAAGCTAGTACTCGTAGTACAGAGGAATTTAACAGAGGGTAGAGCGTTATAGTAAGTACTGACAGGGGGAAAGGAGTAAGTCACGTGCGGTCAAAGGAACATCAACATGAGGAGAGAAGACTGAAGAGTGGTAGATGTCAGCCCCACGTGGAGATTGTCGGGACATCGGAACTTGGTCAGCCTTATCTTTTATACTAAAAACAGCCTTCATCTCCCCCCACACCCTCCCCTCCATTTCTGTTTCCGTGAATCATCAGTCACTTGTGTGTGCGCAATAAAATGATATACACGTTTGATGAAAATTTAACATAGTTGAATTATAATCGCAATAAAAATATAATATTTAATAAATTAAATTTAGACCTTATTTAATTTTTATTCATTTCATATATATACATATATTATACTCATAGTTCGATTAAATTTTTTTGTAATATATTCATATGTTAAATATTAACTTGTTATTTATTTTTCATTTTTTAATAAATTTTTTAAAAACAATATTAAATTTTATATACAATTTGATCAAACAAACATAATATTTATTAAGTTAATTTTTTTTTCTTTTAAAGCATCAATTAAAAACAAGTGGAAGGAGTAATTAATTCATATATCTCCCTTCTCATTAATTTCTTTTCTTTACTTCTTTTTTTCTTCGAAAAACCTAGCTATCATGTTACGATTTTATTTTAAATATACATTTCATATCTTAGGACACAAGAGGAGCCTATAAAATGGGGAAGGGAAATTAGGACGATATTCTGCAACGGCCGTGAATAAATTTAAACATGCAACCTTATATATTATTATTATAATATAATAAAAAGAGACACCTTTAATTAAATAAATAACAAAAATGTTGTTAAGAGATGCTTAAAAAAAGAAGCAGAAAATCCGCCAGCTTAGCAGCAAACCTGTCCTCACAATTTATGTGACATTTATAATAAATTATTAATAAAGGAAGAAAGGAGTATTTAAAAAATAAAAAGAAAATAAATTAAAGGCAGGAAAGAAAGCAAAAGTCATCTTACTTGTCCTCCTCAAGCTGTCAACTAAACCCCCCATCCACACATTCAATTTCACCTGCATCCCATTGGTTACTTACTTCATTTAGGTCTGAGTATTTGTTAGGTTCTTAATGAACTCTAAGTAAATTATTTAGACCGTTGAATTTAAACAAATAAAGATATGAAAACTTAATGAGTGTGCACGAATAAGTCAAAATTCTAAGAGGAATTCTTCACCCTAGTTAGAATGCGGCTTAACTTAAACAAACTTAAAAAAGGAAAAGTAAATATGACATGTAATACATGTATTTATTGTACTAAAATGGTACATATTTCCTTTTAACAATAATGTTACTATCACATAAAAATATCACATCTATAAATTTATTATTAAGTTAAGTGTGTCATGTCAACAACAAATTTATAAATATCACGTCAGCGGTATGTGATATTTTTATGTAATAGTAGCATTTCTGCTCCCCTAATTTAGCACAAAATAAAATAAGATGAGCCGGCTCATTCCATTTTTATAAATATACTCCTTCTGTTCTTAAAAGAATGATTAAAAGTATAATTTTTTTTGTTTCTAAAAAAATAAGATAAAGTACATAAAGTGAATGATAATTATGTTATTTAGTGAGGTATATTAAAATAAAAAATTAAAAA
Organism: Panax notoginseng; assembly: GCA_016801055.1. Taxonomy (NCBI): domain Eukaryota; kingdom Viridiplantae; phylum Streptophyta; class Magnoliopsida; order Apiales; family Araliaceae; genus Panax; species Panax notoginseng. The sequence goes on along the minus strand of CM029018.1, from coordinate 10,356,518 downwards.
TACTCATCACTTCATTTAAATTTATGGGATCACCAAAAATAAATTTAAATATTTTTTATTTATTTTTCTATTTTAATTTTTTTTAATATATATATTCTATTTTGTTCATCTTTCTAAAGACGAGACGAGGGGAGCATATGGGTTCTGTATACAATGTATATTTTAGTGCAAGGGTCCAAATGAAGTGGGGTGCACCCCACCCAACCAACCCAAAATATAATTGGGCTGATATGCAAATGTTAGCCCGTCCCATCCAAATTCGTAGTCATCCCACTTGTCCCCCGAAAGGGACCGACCATTTTGCTTGATGCATGCACATTTCATAATCTTACATTCTTACTTGGGCGTGAAGACATTTTTGCCCTTAAAAAATAGGGTGTGCAGTGCACGTGTTACTTCATTAACTCGACAATTTTTTTAAGAATTGTTAAATCCACGATATTTTTTGTTATTTTCACAACAAAAGTGTCTCTGCAGATGTATAGCGACCGTCGCTATAGGATCTATAGCTACACTTTTGTTGTGGAAATAATATTTCCTGTTGTGGATTTAACAACTTTTTTTTATTATTTTCACAATATAAGTGTCGTTGTTGTAAATGTATAGCGACTGTCGCTAAATTGTCGCTATAGGATATATAGCTACACTTTTATTATGAAAATAATATTTTCTATTGTGAATTTAACAAAAAAAATTTTTAGTGTGTGCTATTTTATCATAGCGCATAAATTATGAAATGTGAAGTGTTTATTTTAAAACTTAGAATGCAAAGTGAAAAAAAAATTATGCAAAAAAACAAAACAAAACATATACTCGATATTTATTTACACTTTCTTTTCATCATTTTATGGGCATTTATGATATTTATATTACGTTTGGATTGAATGAATAAAATTGAAGAAATGAAATAAAGAAGAGAATAAAATGAAGAGTGAAATGATTAATTCCATTTCCGTTGAAAATAGTTATTCCATACATTCTCTGGAGAAATAAAATTTACAAATTTGGCATGAATGAGAATTGTTCATTCAATTTCAATAAAACAACCAAACAAAAATTTAAGTCATTTCATTCCCAGCATACTGTTAGTCTTTAAATGTTATATTTATATTCAAGGCATTTTACGAGTAAATTATTAAAACTACATTTGGATTGAAAAATCGAATTAGAGAAGGAATAAAATAAAAAAGAGAATTGAATCGAGATTGAAATGATTCATTTCATTCTTAACTGGAATCTAAAATAAATTATTCTATACCATCTCCCTCCCAATGAATAAATTTATAAATTTGACCGGATAAACAAACTCCAATATTGTATTAAAAGAGAAAGAATAAGTCTTGGCAGACATGAAAGTTGGACCGGAAAATTGGACCGGTCCAATTTTATTTTATTTTTTTATTTTTTTTTGCCAGTGACCCTTAAAAAATGTATAGTATTTATTCCAACAGGAATTTTTACAAAATATAGTGTTTTAGGTGTAATTTGGATACATATACAAATACAGGGTTATACAGTCGAACTTTCCTGTCCACATAGCATTACTCAAAGAGAAATTGACTTTCTTCCTCTGTACATCCTCGTCTTCATCGATCAAAAACTCCAAGCTGGCATTGTAATGTTTTTCTATTTTTTGTTGAAACCTAATATTATTGGTTATGTACACAAACAAATATTACAGTCTACTACTTACAAAAATATCCCCATTTTATTAATTATATCAACAAATCGTGGTCGTTCAATTCCAATAATATTGTCATCCTCCTTCTCCCTTCCTTCCTTATAAATTAGTTTTTCTCTGACTTAAGCAACATAAATCATCTTTAATAACAAGTAAGTGATGATTCAAGACCCAGATATCTCTATTGTTAACGACTGCCACCACCAGTACCTCCAGCACTAATAAATTAAATTAAGGAGTTCAAGACCTAGGAGGTTAGCTGTAATTTAATATATATTTACTTTTTCTTTATAGACAAACAGTGAAATGGAACTCAAAATCCGCAATTATTATAAGTATTAATTAAAGAAAAAGAAAACTAATCAGGGTTCGAAATTTTAAAAGGGGCCACTAATTAATAAAAAGAAGGTACAACATTAGACTGGATGAAAGGTCTTCAAAGCACCACTACATGCGTCTCAATAATCATAATATAAAAATAATAATAATAATAATAATGCAGTTACCATTACCTTAAGAATAAGTCTTGGCAGACAGGAAAGTTGGACCGGAAAATTGGACCGATCCAATTTTTATTTATTTATTTATTTTTTTTGCTAGTGACCCTTAAAAAATGTATAGTATTTATTCCAACAGGAATTTTTACAAAATATAGTATTTTAGGTGTAATTTGGATACATATACACCTAAAATTACACCTAAAATTACACCCTGTATTTGTATATGTATCCAAATTACACCTAAAATACTATATTTTGTAAAAATTTCTGTTGGAATAAATACTATACATTTTTTAAGGGTCACTAGCAAAAAATAAAAATAAAAAAATTGGACCGGTCCAATTTTCCGGTCCAATTTTCCTGTCCGCGTAGCATTACTGTTACCTTAAACACCATTTAGTCCACACATGTCCTTCCTCCTTGTCCTCTTCTTACATATTTCTTTTATTTTAATCACCGATCGATGACTGATAATTAAATCACTTTTATCAGTCCTAATAATTGGCCTAAACTTTTCAACATAGAGTAGCTTGCTTTTTTTCTTTAATCATAACATGCACATGTGTTATGTGTATGCCATGTGGTTGAATTAATTTTTCTTCTTATAAAACATGGTTAAATTAAATTTCTACATATATATATAACGTAAATGATCTCGAAGATGCAAGATTAACAAATAATTGCACAAGGAGTTGAAGAAGCTGTTAAAAAAGAGTTTGATTAAATCTTTGATTAGATTCTAAATATATATGTGATTTGATGATAAAGCATGTATGTGATTTAATATTGAAGCTTTTAAAGTATATTTGTATGAATAGATTTTATACAGTCCTTAACTAAGATATCTATCTACAAGAAATTAGACTAATTTGATCAAACTTGTTAGGTTTATCATTATCCCGTTTACATATGTAATAGATATGATTATTGTAAAGAGTCTACTATGCATGAAAGAAGTATTAACTGCAAAGTAAATCTACATGTGTTTAATGTATATTTGTATAAGTAAGTTTTGTAAAGTCCAACCTTCAAAAGAATTGATGTACAAGGACTTAGAATAGAAAAATTAAATAATGAGGTTGATCTTATAAAAGTTGATCTAATGTATAGATGATAGGAATTCAAGACACCCTGCCAATTCACAGTATGAAGATACTTCGCAAAATTAACCATCGTTGCACAACATTAGAATATCGCAGAATTCACTTTAATTATCTTTCAGACAGAGAACCAATTCGTGAATGACGTAAATGATCTCGAAGATGCAAGGTTATCAAATAACTGCACGACGAGTCGAAGAAGCTGTTAAACATCATCTAACAAAAATAGATCAATATGCTAAATGAATCAATGGATAGCAGTGTAAATATTGCTCAGTAAAGAGTGGATGTTGAATACTCCAAGCAGACACTGAATGAAAGCAATATCTGAATATTACTCTAAGAGCGTTCAGTAAGGTCAAGATCGTAAAGTTAACCTAAGAACAATTAAGCAAAATGTGAAGTGTTGGCTACACAAATTAAAGGAGATCGCCAAGCTTAGTTTGTGCCATGGATATACAGTAAAGATTACTCAAAAAGGAGTATATGGCAAGAGAATATACTCTAATGATATCTGAGTATATCTCTCACAAGAAGAGATCTCCAGAAGAAATCTAAAGGTCAACTGCAAGGATATTCTACCTGATCACGAAACTTAGGACCGATCGTAGAGCAATCAAAACTTCGTATAAAAGCAGACTGTTCTTTAGAATAAAGAATAAAAGCTTAATAAGGAAGATGTTATCAACTTCACAAGACAACTAAAGTATCAAGAATACGAAGAAGAATATGTTAAGCAAGTTCAACTATTATGAAGTCATCAGAAAGCAGAAAAGTAGATAAGGCGTTGGTAATTGTGAGGATACAGAACATAAGATTACGATATTCATCACTATATGATCATCAGTAAGAATAGTACAACAACAGAAAAGGTCAGACCAATCGTAAGGCTTAATATTAAAACTTTTGCAACAGCAGATCGTAGAGCTCATGTCAGGTCTGACAATAAGACTGACAAATTGAAACATTACAAGAAGATGATCTCAAGACTTCAGAAGACATGTTCTTGGAAGAAAAAAAAGATATATCTACCGGCTAGTTGGCTAAAAGCAAGCTGTCTGATATGCCAGAAAAGATATTGACTGATGTGACAAGTCCTAAGTCAGAAAGTACATTGACACAGATCCTCAGAAAGTCAACATTAGAAATATCAAAGTATCTATGCATTAAATGCTCTAACAGACACTTTTCAACGGGAAGATTTCAGAGAAGTATAAATGACAGCATCATTCAAAAGAAGATAATGATGATGAGCTCTGAACATCAATATACAAGAAGAATCGTCATCTAAGATGAACATCGGACTGAATAAGAAAGAACGTAGAGTAAGGACAACTATACGAGCAAATAAGTGTTCATAGTTGCCAAGCTAAAAAGAGAAAGAGATTAACGATACAATCTTGGCAGCACCTCATCAGCTAACAAAAGGATGATTAGTATATGTCAAGGTCAGAGCCACAGAGCCAAAGACCAGAAGAGCTAGGAAGCTCCAAAGAAAAAGAGCCAGAGCCACAAAGCCAAGGAAGTGGATGACATGGCTAATCTGAATATTCAATTATGAAGAAGCCATGCAGTTGATGTTGATGATGTAATAATGGCTGATCAGAAGGCTAATCTCAAAAGCTTCACTATACGATTCATCAAGAATACTCATAATCAACAAGTCAAAGACGTGGAATACAAGTCTACGATTCTGGGATTGTTCAAAGTTGCTAAGTACAAAAGATGAAGAGCTTAAGTGAATAGCTTAGCAACACATCAACATTGATCATATATGAAGAGATGCTGACGATCAGAAGAAATCAAGATTCAACAACAGAGTTTAGCAAACGATCAACAGTGATGTTAAATACTATAAGATGAAGACCATTCAAGTCATCTTAGCAGCACCTCAAACACACCTCTACAACAGGAAGACGGGTCAGTGAATCCTGGTCTTAAGGACCAAATTGGGGTCAGAGGATCCTGGTCTTTGTGATCGAAGTAGGGTTGGTGGATCCTTGTGATAGGGACTAAATATCCAAGTCTGTTGTGCTTGAAGAGGTCTTTGTGTCATTGTCTGTTGAGACTAAAATAGCCAAGTCTGCTGGACTTGAAGAGGTTTTTGTGTCCTTGTCTGTTGAGACTATAATAGCCAAATCTGCTGGTCTTGATGAGGGCAGTATGTCCTGGTTTTGATGACTGAATCATTTAGTGGATCTTACTCATTGAGTAGAAGAATGAAGTATGAGTTGTTTAATCTCTGAACCACTTAAAACCTCTTGTGTCTTTTACATTCTGCATATTACTTTTTGTAATACATAATTGTTATATCTGCCATGTGTTTGATAATTCATATAACTTGTATTAAAAAATAAGATACTTAAATAAATCTTTAAGGGGAGTTTTTAAAACTGATATTTCACTGTGTATAGATAATCTTAATTAATTAATTATTTAATAATTCTCAAATAAGTAATTATAAAAAAAATTAAGATCTATTCAACTCCTTTGGGAATTTTTTTCAAGAAAGTGAAATGCAAAAGTGATGATTAATCATCCTTATGAGAAAGAGATGATATAAAATTATGACCAATTACATACACCAATTATATTTCATACATGACTAATGACATTTCATTAATTCAACTCAACCATATATGCATGGGATTGGTGGTGGTAATCATAAGGAAATGCAGAAAAGTGTATAAAGATTATGTATATATATATATATATATATATATATATATATATATATATATATATATATATAGCCCAGTTAACTAGTAGTATTCTTCTCGTCCCAAATAGCACAGAATAAGGACAGGGTGATTAATTCTTACGGCCATGACCTAAGGATTGGACATCACTAATTTATGTTCTTTTGTGTAATTGTGGAGTCGTCTCCTTGGCCATATGAAACAGTACTTGTCAACTCATCACCAAGCTTTATTAGACTAGGAAGAGCAATGGAGTATTTGAGAAAAATAGTCTACATTTAAGTTGCATTTTAATTTAAGTGATTGATATTTTCAAAACAAAAATAACGTTGCCAATTAAGAACAGTTATAAAAAAGTCGCTAAATATAAATTTATTATGATAATATCATTTTAACTCTGTCAATATCAATAGCTTTTAACTTATAACACCAAATAGGTTCGGGACACAAATCATATAAAACGAAAAACGAGTGAGTGGCGTGGTGTGATGTGAAAAAAAAAGAAGGTTTTCTTATAAAGACCAATTTAAGAAAATTTTGTCTACTTCTGTTTCAAATTATATGATTATTATTAACTTTTAAAAATCAATTTAAAACATTTTTAAACTCAAAATTAGGACGACTCGTTAAAAATTATAAAACAACTTGCAATGAATAATACTTTTTAAATAGTTTAAAATATTCATTTAAAATTAAAAGAATTTACGTCAATTTTAAGTTTGAAAAAATCTCTAAAATTAATTTTAAAAAGAAAACAATGATATGGGCTCAATATATGCCCACCACTAAATTTGTTACTTATAGTAATAACTATTGGTCTCAGTCCTTCTGTTCCCATTTGGCTGCTGTTCAAACGCTTGATATGGGGTCTGGTATAAAATGACTAGTATCAAAATCACCGAGAGTCTTTCTTAGTAAGAAAATAATAAATAAGTAAAACAAGAAAAAAGAAAAAGAAAATCAATATATTTGAGAGGAGCTTAATGTTGTTCCTCGGATTCCAGCAATCAAGTCATAAATTTGTATACGTTGGTACCCTGCAATGTCCAAGTATAAACTGTTTCAGTATTGTTATCTTTCCAGCGTTTACTACTAACTGTTGAAATGAAGTTGTTGAAGCTTATAAAATAACTGGAATGTTGAGACAAAATGGATGAAATGATGCAAGAGAACAATTCATGGCAATCTTATCTGGAATGATCTAGTAGAAAAATACTCTAGCAGAATAATACAGTGTCTGCGTTTGGAGTACTAGATTGTATCCCACCACATCTAGCCACCTTAAAATTCAGAAAATGTAAGAACACTTCTATTCTGTGTACAATAAGTACATGCAAGAACAATTTTATTATCTGCCTAAGAAGTTATTCTTTATTGTGATGACATCTAATTTTATGGTACTGCAGTTCACTACTATACAAAATAATAGTTCACATACTCTTATGTTTGACATTATGTTTGAATCTGCTAATATTTTAGAGGAATTCTCCTATTTAACAACTCCAAGTTGTCAAAGCTATCCTTTAAATTTACCTAGTACATTAATAAGTTATTGAAGTTTACATCTAAAAACTACTAATAGTCTGAGAGTTGGAATGATTGTCCACTAAAAAAGGTAATGATTATTATGATTTGATAGAACCTCAAAGAAAAGGCCTTCAAAACCATGAATTTCTACCAATGCTACTAAAAAACACAAACATGTTTGTGAATCGTGTTTTGGTAGGAATGTTCTAAAACGTGGAACACTATGTTCCAAAACATTAACGATCCCGAAATTATTTTCTTATTTAGTATCAAGATACTGAAACTTCAACTTCACGAGAATGAATACAACTATGATTTATGATTTTGCAAATGAATGTCATCTTTATATCGTACTACTCCTAACAAACAATAGTCAATATCAAATCTAATGTAAGGCTAAGATCCCCTATCTATAACATTCCTTCAAAACATCGATATCTACAATCTTAGTTATCACATAGATAAATCTAGAACGTTCTATCAGAAATCCTAATATTTTATATAAAAATCTCTAAAAGAATATTAACTAGTGTCACCAAGTGAACGCCTTGTGGGTGTCCAATAAGATCTGCCATGGTATAGCTTCTTGAAAATGTGCATGTTGCGACACCAACTTAACTAGATTTAACTATATTTTTAACAAAGTTATCCTAACATACCACATTTTGAATAAACATGTTTCATACCAACTAAACGACCTGAAAAAACCTACCCCTACCTCCATACCATAGAATATGATGTTTTCCATTCTTGTTTTTGTTCCACTTATCGTATCGAACCACTACTTTGATTTCAACATCATTTTTAAAAATTGTAAAACTACTAGCAATATGTAATAGGAGATTAGCTGGAAGCTATCAATTACATGTCTTCAAAGCCAAAAATAACTACAAGGAACGTGAGGTACAATCATTCCCATATATTCAATTCTTTTCTCTCAAAAATCAAAATTTTAAGCAATCAAGGTTCTGTCAGTACGCGGTAGTCATCAAATGGTTGGCGCAAAAACATTCCACATATCATCCCTTCGTTATGAAAATGTTCCATTGTCAATCTGTTTTCTTTGTAAACAAAATTTGACCAGTAATGCTCTGAGCCAGCGCAACCAATGTACACAGTTACACACAACACAAATAAGAAATAAAAAAGCAAAACTATTCAAGATATACAAAAGAACCATTTTTTGACATATACTCCTTATTCGAAATGTGCATGTAATGAAGGTATTATTTCAACACATAACTTTTCTACAAACTATAACAACAGAAAGTCGCAAGAACTGTTAATTGAATTATATCATTAACAACAAACAGCCTAATTCCCAAGAAATACATATATGTTGATGAAACCTAACTAGTAATCCAGTAACTTCAAGCCAGTTGGTGGCAGCCAAACAAGCTTAACTTACAGAAATTAGCAATTTAATCCTGGGGTTTATTAGTTCTGTTCTTGTTTCCGTATATCAATCCCGTTTCCTACAAATATTCATACCATTTTATCAATATTAACAATATCATTTTGAATTGAAGTCAACATGTATAAAAGTAACAAATTTTATCACAAAAAAAAAACAATAGAAAAGGGGGAAATTAATACCTGAGGATCAGGAATGGGTTTTCGTTTCTCAACATAACGATAAGGATCTGAAGCTGCAGCTAGAGTAGCTCTTTCCTGAAATGAAAAAAAAAACTAGTTCAATTTGAAATTCGCATAGGAATTTGTAGAAATTGGGTGAAATTGAAAGTGCCTGTTGTTGTCGCTTAAGCTCTTGAGAAGGTTTGACCCAAAGGAAATAGGCTAGGGTTCCGGCAACGACCCAAGAGGCGAGGTTGGTTCCACCTCTTAGACCTCCCATTGAATTTCCGACGAAAGACCTCACATTCCCAATCGATCTCCTCCAGCTGCTCGTCATCTCAAGCATAGATCGATACAATAGCTTGATTGATTTTTCTAGAGGTTAATAGGAGTAATAAAAATTATTCTAGGGTTTTGGATTGAATCCAGTTAATTCAAGCACAAAATTCATAGCCAAGTGTTGGTAGTGGGATCATGTAAAATTGTAAATCAAGTAATAATATGCTTCTACTTTTTTGAAATTATTATATTTTAAAATATCTCAAAATTAACTTCTTCTTTTTTAAAAAAAAATGTCAAAATAGTTTTTATATTTGTAGAATGAATGAAATATTTTGAATAATGAATAAACTCAGTTTTTAATTAATACAATCATAAATTTTATAAATATCTAAATAACTGTAATAGTTACCAAAAAATAACTTAAATAAATTCACATTAATTTATGTTTTAAAATTTTGCAATAATAACTGCTGACTTATTATTAAAATTAGAGCTCTCTAAATTGATATGGTAAAATGGGTGCTTATTTAATATTTTATAACATTAACAATTAAAACAACCAAAATTTAAAAGTTTCACAATAATTTTAATTTTAAAATTTGGTAAAATGCTTTAAATAGTTAAAGAAAACTAATATTTACACATGGGTTTTTTTTTTGATATTTTCATATGATCCTCTCTCTTATGAAAAAAAAGTGAGCCTCACCTTCATGTGAGAGGTGAACATGTGAAAATATCAAAAACTATGTGAAAAGAGTGTTCTCAATAATTAAATTGGGATTCGGTTAACATGAAGTTAACTTCATGGTAAGTTGATCAATTGATCAATACAGTACTGACATGCGGAACGAAATCACCTCCCGACTTACGTGTCGACATTATATTAGTCAATCAACCAAAATTAATTTCAAACTAATCAAAAAAATTGTTTAAAAAAAATCTCACATATTTTGTTTACATAAAATAACACAATACTTTTATATTTATCATCATAATTATATTATTATGTTATCACTACTAAATCAAATATTCAACAGATTTAAAAATAAATAGGAAATAAAAATACTCTTATGAAAGAGTACCGCTTCTGTTATTCTAAAATTAGTGATATATTTTAAAAATAACGATTTTTAAGGATAAATTTCCATTTCCAGCTTTATCCTTAAAAAAAATATTCATATTAGGCAAATGTACAGTTTTGCATCAATGAGATGGGCTGATAACTGAATCCATACTATTATGAAACCCAATCTTTCCCTTCAACATCTCCTCCGTTTTATTGCTTGGTCTGTTTTTCGAAGACATAATCATTGGCATTCAATCGATAAATCTACCAACTTAGAGCTTGTTCTGCAGTGACTTATAAGTTGATAAAATCAACTTATAAGTTATTTGCTATTATTCTCCTGTTTGGGAATGACTTATTTTTCTACTTATAAATTTATTTTTAAGTCAAAAAAAATAATAAGTATTTGTAACTTATTTTATTTTAAAATAAGTTAGTTTGACCAAATGTAATGTTTATTTTGCCCTTTTTATTAATGTTCTTTTTAGTTATTTTTATATTTGATTTTAACCTACAAGTCAGTATGAGCCGATCACTTTCATAATTTGTTTTAACTTAATTTCTGACTTATAAGTCAAATTTACGCCGAATGCTTTTAATTATAAATCACATCTTAAAACAACGTACTAGTCAACTTATATTTTAACTTGAAGTCGTTTTAAAATAAATCGTCCCGAACGGCTCTTAATATATTATTATTAGTTTGGTAAATCAGTTGAAATTTCCAGCAAATTTAAAGAGATGGCAGCTAATTTCTGGATTACATAGCATCTCATATGCCTCTTTCTTCTCTTCATTGCAAACAGTTTTTGGACACTGAAGAGGTGGATGTCCATCAGCTTGACAAGGGGAGGGGGGTTAAGTCTTGAAGATTTCAAGCTCATCAAGATGCATCTCACCTTGTTTCAACTATTTTATAAAAAAAGATAAATTGAATGTTATAATGGTATTTTATGTCTCAAAATTGAGATGTATATGTAATTTTGGAACAAATAAAAAAGAAAAATATATCTCTAATTTTGAAGCGGAAGAAAAATTTATTAAGCCAATTATTTGGTGTAGGATAATGGGCATGTCATGTCAAGTCGCACAAAATAGCAATGCCAGCAGTAACTTCAAAAAACATAACTTGTCGACTGAGGTATGTACCACACGAAGAAAAACCCACACAAATTCAAAGGGATTAGTAGTGAGAAGTCTGATTATTACATCTGTCAACTCCAAATTCAAGATAATGAAAAAATTGACAACCTGTACACATTGAGAGGCAGCAAAAGGAAAAATGAACCCCAACATTTTAATAATTTCTAAGACATTATTGTCACCACGGCAAATCAATTACGTAATTAACAACAAACAAAAAAAAACTACACACAATGGGACAGAACAAAAAAAAATAGTTGGAGTGGGTGGGTGTGGGTGGGGGGGGGGGGCGGGGAGAGGGGTCAGTAGTCACTAGGAATTTGCAGTCACTCCCATTGAGATTATCTGGAGAGTGCAACCATGCATTAGCTCCAACTTTCTCAATTCACAATTTGCCAAACTTTACAGCTACTACAAGATGCAACCTCACATGGGAATGTTTAAACCAATATCCCCCCTGGATTAGTCGGCCATAACCTTTAAATGTTTGAATTTTTTTAAATTTTCAAGTGCTTGCTGGGAGTTCTTTAATCCTTAAGATCCAATTTTGGACATATCCCGGCTTGACCTGTTATATTTCATGTGGCTCCTAACAAGCTGCCCAGCTGCAATGGCAGACATCAAGGAGAGCTCTCCAGCCAAAACTGAGCCAGCTACTATGGTGGCCAAGAGCCTGGAGTTTGATCCATGGGATTCTTTGTTTGCGCCCTTCACACCCAGAAGGTTCAAGCAAGCAGATTGAGACGCCAGTTGCGTTCCACCTCCAACAGTACCAACCTGGAATAATTAACAATCAAGTTTGATATTAAGCTTTTATGTATTTTTAAAGAGACCAAGCACTAACATAGAGTTTTGATTCTGATACTGAAGAAGAATATAAGAAGGCCTCAGATAAATATAGGTTCTATCAGAACTAGACATTAGGTTAGGCTCTCACAAGAACGGCCTCAGCCAGCTTGTTATGTGAGCAACTTCACGGCATCTACTACTAGACATTTACAGACATTAAAGAACCTACCTTGCTGTGGTACAAACTTAATCTGTTCTAGTATTTTCTTGCATCTAGATTAAAATAACAGGTGGAGGTAGAAAGGCAAAATTTTGATTGCTTTTTCAACAATGAAAGAGAGAGCATAATGTGTTGGATACCTCGATCGATGGCATTGTGACAGAAATGTGAAGATCTTTTCCATCGTTAATGGCCTCCATCATAGTTATGCAGTGAGAACTTTCAATATTTTGTGCTGGGTCCTGCCCAGTGGCTATGAAAACTGCAGAGACGATATTGGCAGCATGGGCATTAAAGCCACCAAGAGCACCAGCAACAGCAGAACCAGCAAGATTCTTAAGCATGTTAAGCTCTACAAGGGCAGGCACTGTGGTTTTCAATACCTTCTTCACCACATCATCAGTTATAATTGCCTCACAAACAACAGATTTACCTCGCCCTTCAATCCAATTGACTGCAGCTGGTTTCTTATCAGAACAAAAATTTCCTGACAATTAAGAGAAAAACTAAAAATCAATTATATCTATAAGTAAACCAAATAAGTAGACAACCAAGAGTACAAAATAAGACCCCGGCCAACCAAGAGTACAAAATCAATTACCATCCAAAAAGTACAACCAGGTTACCCAAATGAAAGAATATAAAACCCTGGGTGGGGATGTGCGGAGTAGAGATGGCACCAAAGCACCCACAATTCTTATACATTTAAAACGTAATTGTTAAATCGATTGAAGTACTAACTCTAAGGAAAATAAGAACTCACCAGAGATACCAATCACATCCATGTCAGGGAAATCACTTTGAAGAAACTCCAAGACATTCTGAACACCCTTGGACACCATGTTCATTCCCATCGCATCCCCAGTGCTGCAGCAAAATCTGATGTAAAGATTTTTCCCTGCCATTGAGCATTGAATACTTTGCAGCCTAGCAAATCTGCTTGATCTGCAAAACAGAGAGTACAACAAATACTAATTGAATACAAGGTTCAGGGGGAAATTAAAAACAAAATTTAAGGGGGGGAAACCCATCAAACATCAGAGCCATTTAAACACAAATCATTAATCAAATATGCAATTGAATCAAAGGCATCAACCCAAAACAAATTATAATACCAATAGTTCATGTCAAATTATGTCTTAGTCAGAGTTCTATAAATAATTGAAAAGAAAAAAGGAAGAAAAAAACCATCACAAATTATTAAAAAAAACAGAGAAATGCTACTCATGAATAGGTTTGAAATTCTAGAAACACCGCCGACAAAAAAGAAAAACACTACCATTTGAGCATAAATACAAACAACTTAGACGCCATAACATAACTAAAAAAGAAAACTTTAAGTGAATAGAGAGAGAGAGAGAAATACTTATTAAAAACGACGGTCAGTGTATCAAAATTAAGAGGATCTTCCAAAAAGAACTTCAAATCCGAGGCCCTTTTTGCCGTAGAAAACCTAACCACAGGCGCTCTGGTCATCCCATCTTTTAGCAAAATCCCCGTGGCACCACCGCACGCATAAATGGCCTTGCAGCCTCTGTTAGTACTCGCAACCAAACACCCCTCCGTTGTGGCCATCGGCACCACATACTCGCATCCATTGAGCAGCAATGGACCCGCAATCCCCACCGGAATTTGCACATACCCAATCGGCATCTCACAGCACTGCCCTAATATTGATTCATAATCGAACCCATCCAACGGCAACCCCAGCAGAGACCTCCCCGTAGTCCTCTGCACCGCCTCGCGCCGAATCGACGCCGCTCTATAACAGTCCCCAAGTTTTGATTCCAGCGAATACGACGGCGTTTTCCCCGTAACCACGGATTTCACGATTTCTTCGTCCTCCTCCGATGACATCACTACGGGCGGAGGCAGCGGCTGATCCATTAATTTAGTGCATGGCCGGCTATCAGCTTCGAGAATGTCCGGCTCGACGTCGATGTCAACGTCGACGTCGGCACGTGAGACAAATGATTGGACGAAATCGATGCCGAAAAAGCCGAGGAGGTAAATGAAGGAGGCTATAAGGGAGACAATGGCGGTGAGTTCGGAGAGAGTGACGATGTGGAGTGGGGTGGAGGAGCGGATCTTGTCCCGCCACCGGTGGAGGAGGTAGTATGCGACGGAGAAAAAGAGGGTGAAGAAAATGCCATTGGTTAGGTAAAGAGGGAGAGGGAGAGCGTCGGAGGCTTTTGGGGTTGGCGACGGCGAGAGATCTACATCCGCCAGAAATGGCGTCTTACAGTGGTGGTGGTGGGAGGATTCGGTAATGGGTAAGGGACGGCGAGGTTTTGGTGGAAGTCTCCGGCGGACGTCCATGGAAGAGTATATTCCGGCGGAGAGAAAATGGGGGGAGATAAATCAATGAAATATTCTCCTGTAGTGTTTGCTTTAAAAACTGGACGGATGGATTGTGAAATTTAGGGATTTATATAGAAACTGGACATTAAATTTTAAAATTATTTTTATTACTATAAGAACATTTTTTATATTATACTCCCTCCGTCCGTCCAAAATAAAAATTTTTATTATTATTTTAAATAGTCTCAAATTAAATATCTGTTTAGCTTAAATAATTTATTTTTAAAAATAATTTACCTTTATAATATCTTTATTATTAATTGTTATATTTATATTCTCTATATATATTTATAGAGCATCACTAGTAATGTATAAAAAAATATACAATAAAATGAAAATTTAAATATAAATAATTTTATCATTTTTTTTAATATGCATAAAAAATAATCAAAATTTTTATTCTGAAACGTAGAGAGTAATATTAGTTAAATAATATGGTGGTTGTGTAGTAGTAGTTGTTGGATGAGAGCAGGCATATATAATAATGCACTGCCATAGGTTATGTTATTATTAGGAAACTTCATGCGTGTATGTTATTATTAGGAAACTGAAATCTTCGTATTATTTTTTGATATTTTTATACATATTATTCATATATTAGTCAATAAAAATTAAACTTATAAATAGACTCTACATATAGAAATATTTTAAAAAATACAACTTCATCTACTCCATTTATTCTCTCACACTTTTATTTTCTCTTTTCCTATTTTTAATCCATTAGTCTCAATTAACTTCATCGATAGATATAACTAATTAAATACTACTAGGGAAATTTAAAGATAAATATGAAGAATAATACATTTACTAATAACGGGGAGTATAACCTTTTTTTTTTGACGGACTATTCATGTGGAAAGGGAGTTATTCGTCAAACTATCGTATTTATATCAATTTATCTACCCATCTATCTATATTATAAAGTGGAAAGAAATTAAACAATTAATTTTTGTGTTGATACAAAAAGTGAAGTCTTTTTTGTTTTAATTTTATCTTTTTTATTTTTATTGATTCTCATACGTTGACCGTTCTTTTTTCATTCATATTTTTTTAAAAGTAGTTAGCATGAAGCTAATTTTGATTAATTGATTAATACAGTGACGACACGCACGCAAATCGGAAGATAATCCTTCCCTCTGCCGCCCTTACTCTCCCCACTCTTTTTATCTCTTTTACATTAACACGTCTTGTTTTGGAGATTTTTAGTTGAAGAAGAGAAGAGAAGAGAAATACTCACTTTCTTTTCAATTCAAGAGTGGGGAAGAAATTTTTTGGACCCAAATAAGCCTAACTTTCTTTAGCTATCTTTTCTTTTCTCTCCCAACTTAAACGCTAAGACACACCCCCACTTTAGTTTCTCTTCTTCCATAAAACTCCAAGACACCCGAACTCTTTTTTTTTTTCTCCAAAAAAAAATAATCCAAGACATAGTTATGAATAATGTTTTTAAAACTATCACATATGATACATTCCCTCAATTTCTTTTTAACTTTCTTTTTGTGGAGAATTTAATTCTAATCTACAAAAAATAAATTAATTACTTAAATTTCAATATTATCTTTAAACACTAGATACTAACTTACCTATTTTTTATCTTTCAATAAATTTTAGAAAAATAATAGTGAGATTTATATTCAATTTAATACATTATACAAAACATGGATTATAAATTTAATTTACGTATTCTTCTCCTAAAATATCAATTAAAAAGAGAGAGGGTGGGGGTGGGGTAAAATAGAGATCTTGTTTTTTCAGATTTTTGCCATAAAATATTTACACAACATAACTGAATTTTAAGATGATGATTAAATTATAGAAATCATATTCAAACAAGCTCACTCCATTTCTCACAATTTAATTCATATGTAATGTTGTCTCACGTTGTATTAATATTGTTTTATTTGTTTTGGATTTGCATTTGCATGTTTGGTTGGTTCGGGTGCAATTTGGCCATTTGGGTCTACATGTATGCCCGTTTTTGATTTGGGGCACCGCAACTTTATTCTTGTCCTTTTGTTTTGAGCACTAAAATTGTACTCCATATTAATTTAATTAGGGCTCAAATTACATGATATAATTTCATTTCTCTCTCCATAAATCACTGCTAGTACACAATAATAATTAGACTATTCTTGAATTTTCCATAAATTTAGTATATTATAAGCAATAATATACTATAAAACTCAACCTTGTTATTTGGTCAAACTGCACAAATATTGGTAAAGATAAAAAATAGGAAATACTTTTACTTTTCCCATAAACTCTCCCTCAAATTCATAAAAAATGTCACATTTATAAATTCTTCAAATATTTAAATATACTTTTATTCTATATTTAAAATTGATGTCTATGTCAATTAGTTTATGACGACTTTGAATTGCGACTAACATAAAATCTTAAGCGATAAAATAAAATAATAATGTGTGAATTCTTTCGTTATTCTCTTATATATTATGTATTTATAGATGTCGGTATTTAGTATCAATATAAATTTGTCGGAAGAGAATTCCTAAATTGGTTAAACCAGTTAAAACTACTTCTGAAGGGGAGAAACCAATTGAAAGCTCTTCCGATGATTCTTTGAAATTTTGTTAACCAAATCTTAAGCGATAAGATAAAATAATAATATGTGAATTAAAATTTTGTTAACCAAATTTTGTTAACTTTTATTCTATATTTAAAATTGATGTCTATGTCGATTAATTTATGACGATTTTGAATTGCGACTAATATAAAATCTTAAGCGATAAAATAAAATAATAATATGTGAATTTTTTTCGTTATTCTTTTATATTTTATGTATTTATAAACGTCAGTATTTAATATCAATATAAATTTGTCGTCAACACTCTTTAATTTTATATTTGTTGGAAACATAAGTTGTTATTCGAGTAATAATGATATAAGAATAAAACTATATCCTGAGAAGAAAAGAATTCTTGAATTGGTTAAACCAGTTAAAACTACTTTTGAATGGGAGAAACCAATTGAAAGCTCTTCCGGTGATTCTTTGAAACTTACAAGGATAATTGATTAGTGATGTATGACATCGGAATAGAGCCCAATCAACCTGCTTTTGAGTCTAAAGATGCTAAATCTAAGGGGGAGAAAATTGATTTTGTATCTGAAGATCTCTTCGTCCTTAAAAAGACAGAAACATGACCAATTAATATGGAATTTTTGGGTACATGAGTTTGTGCTAATCTCGAAAACCTTGAGAAAAGCACTATTAACTATTAAAGTAATAGTGACTTACTATTCTACTTAATTCGAATCATGCCTCGGCTAAAGGCTCTTCTTCTAAGGGATTTGAGATACATCACTTGGACTTACTTGACATATTCTAATGTTAAAGTGGTGTCTCAAAATTTCCCTAGGGTCATCAAGTTTTACAGAAGAACTATCTCTGATGGCAAAACTTTTTCTCATTCAAGTACATATAATAAATTCACTTTCATCCCTAATTCTTTATTCTTCAACACCAAACGCAATTGTAAAGACCAACACTACGAGTGTTGAGCAATCGTCGAGCCAACACCTTCAATCTCCGATCATAGAGTCCCAAAATCCTATTATCAAAAACCTAAATACTCCCTCTCCTATACATGCATACTCTTCACCCAACATCTCTTTTGCCCATATACAGTCAACCTCTCCATCTCCTCCACCTTCTCCGATCGCAGAATTACCTACCTCTCTGATCGTTGAGTCATATAACTCTCCCAGTATAGAGATACAAAACCAACTGTTCATGTAAATACTCAAAACACTAACTATACAGATATGCGATCTACTTCTCATACTAATACAAACATACCCTCCTACTCCAATAATCTAAACTTCGATTTAACACTTTCTAATTCTTTATTCAATCAAATAAATCGGGGAAATAAGAAAGAAATGGAATCCTTAATAGAACAGATACTTGAAAGAGTTTCAATAGTACCATCCAAGATCCAGCTTGAACGAATGTTGGACATCATTGCTAACGAGTGCAATGTTGGTATCCAAGACATTGCTATTGAAATTCAGAAAGGTCTAGCCCATATAGCTGAGATGGCTGCTAAATTACATAGCGAAATGTCAAAAGAGTTTGGTGATAGAATAAATGAGCTTATTCAGATTATTCTTAAAAATCTCAAGAAGTGAGATGAAATCAACTTCAAGCAAATCGCCGCCCATAAAGCAGCAGTGATTTCTCTCCAATCCACTAATGTTGAATACATAAAGTTTCTCTTCGATAAAGTCTTCTCTTTGAGCTCCTCATTACTGGAATTTGAAAGTTTGACCATGTAGTCAATGGAACGCACTGATAATGCGATGACACTTGTTCATCATCAAAGAGAACACATTGATGCCAGATACCAAGAATTCAATGACAACATCACCCTGTCAAGTAGCCAAATGCAAGAACTTGTCAACACTGTCAAGCAGCTCTCTGAAGAACTATTCATACCCTCACTCCTCGATGTCGTCGTCACTCCAGCTACAAAAAATCTTTTCGTATATGCTCAAACCCAATTTTTTCTAATTTTATAAAGATTAGCCAACCATTCGTGATCACGTAAATCGCAATCTTCCATTAAAAATTCCCAACGGTTCTCAAACTCTTGTATACTCAAATACTTATACACACATAATTTTAAATTTGCCTTAAAAGTTGGATGTGAAGAATAAATTTGTCATAATTTTTCATGAAATTTATATGCCAAGTGCAAAGAAAGTGATGACTACTCGGAAAAACCCTAGCTATTGCATTTGACAATACTCGACCTTGATCAGTGATGACAGTGATTGGGAACTTGTCATCATTGCTTCCAACCAATTCTCAACAACCATACAAATGTTTCAACGGTCTCATCTTTCAATAATGCAAAGCCAAATAAGATATAATGATAATTGTTACGCCCCCAAAATAGGTATACATCACCCATCTTGAATCGCCAAAAACATGGTACAAAATTCAATTACAACTTAATAATATAACTGTCGTGTGACATACGACAAAACATAAACTAAGAGTTTTAATACGAATGTTGCCTTCTAGACAGTACTCAAACTCAAATGAATTCCTCAATACATTTATTATCACACTATTTTATAGAATAGTGAGGACTACTAATGCTATCATCTGGACCGCCACTCCGTTCCCCGACTAGTCCCGGCTACGTTTTCATTTCCTGAAGAGAACAATGAAAGCAAAAGGGTGAGCTTAACTAACCCAGTAAGAAATATTAAGACTAATATAATGCAGAATACTTTATCGTTAGCCTTCAACAGTGTTAAACTGATAAAATATAACAAACATCAAGTTTAACTGCAGCGGAACAAGCAATCCATTAGAAGAGTCAAGTAGAGAATAAAATCTACTATCTTCTATGATTTAAAAGGTTTTTCATCACTTTTATCGCTGAGACTCAACTTAATAAATAATTCACATCATCTCTGCACTACAGCCAAGAATATTCATTAGTATCACGACCACAAATTATCCATACACTACGGGCCAAGGAAATTCGTATTTTCATTAATGGTCATGATCATGCCAACAACTGTCCATCAATACACTACGGGCCAATGAGGACTTTTACCACATCATTTGTAACATTACGGTTATGATTATACCGAATAATCCCTGGTCATAGTCATACCAAGTCCATCTATGCACTACAGGCCACATATGACTTTCAACATAATATAAACATGAGGATGATGACAATGAAATAATAATTCAATAAAACAAGTTCAAGGATAAATTTTTAAATATTTATAATTTAATTTATCCAGAAATCAATAACGTCCAAATTGTCAACATGATACTACTTTGCGGAGTAAATTTCAAGAATAATATTGCACTAAAAATAATTTAGACCGAAAACGAATCAATTTTTATCATGAATAGTACTCCGGGTGAATAATACTCAAGTGTATAATATCCCGTGAATAGTACTTCGGGAATAGTAATCCCGTGAATAGTACTCCAGTATGAAAAAGATAAAACTTATCAAAATAAGACGCCCCCAAAATAGGTCCAATCCATCCAATCTATTCTGACTCGCCAAATACATGGTACAGAAAACAATTACAACTTTATTACTACAATTCTAGTGCAAAATACAATAACACATATGTTGTGAGTTTTGATACAAATATATACCAACTATGACTCATGTCCCAACCGTGGATAGCACGTCACAATGACACCTTACATAAAGGTACAGTCAATAACTGTTTTAGAAATTAAAATCCTCGAAAAATACTCAAGGAAACCTTCGTACATGGGAGGCCATGCGTCTAGGTTATGATAGATATCATATGCCCACAGAATTATCCTTGGTTGACCCAATAGACCCCAAAGAAAAACGAGAAGATTAGTATCACATTCTCTCTAATGGTGAGTCTTCTCTTGACATATAATTATTTCCATTTTTTCTAATTGAGAATTATATTTTATCCAAACTCCAAGATTGTATAGGTAGTGCTCGTAGATATATTCAGCGAGTGGATGTGCACAACACTGTCTTATGATAACACGAAGTCGCACGTCGTTAAACATCTTGTATGATAGTGGCAAAATATCCTTCCAACGTTGGGTTTGCCTCACCCTATTTGATTCACCAAATATAACTACTAAATGATGTATAAAATACAACACACTTTTCTATACTGCTTAGGGAGAACATCCATAGCTAGAGACCACCGTTCTATTTTTCTGTTACCCCCGCTCGACCCAGCTACACTCTTATTGCCTGAAAGGAATTGTGAAGCAAAAGGGTGAGCACAAATAGCCCAGTAAAGAATATCATGACTAAAAATAATTAAATTATCAATAGTCTTCATCAGTAATAAATCAGAGATTTAGAACATATGGTAGAAGATAAAAGTTTCTAACCATAATTGCAGCGAAATTAATAATCCATTAGAAGAGTCAAGTAGAACATAATGTCTACTATCTCCTCTAGATTAAAAGTCCATCGTTAATATTTTATTCCTGTAATAATCATCAACAGTTCTTGGTGATACCCAAGATAAAGAGAACTCTCATCACCTGTCTTTGCCTAAACCACCACAGATTATAATTAAATCATATTTCATATTTATAATCAAGTAAATCAACAGTCCAACTTTGCACTACATGTGACGCCCCCAAAATAGGTATACAACACCCATTCTGAGTCGCCAAATACATGGTACAGAAAGCAAACTACAACTTCAATAATACAATTGTCGTGCAAAATACGACAACACATACTGTGAGTTTAAATACAAATATTGTCTTCTAGACAATATCCACACTCAAATAAATCCTCATTACAATTATTCAAACACTATTTTACAGAAATAGTGAGGACTGCTAAAACATCTTTCTAGAACCATCACTCCATACCCCGACTAGATCCTGCTATGTTCTCACCTCCTGAGAAGAAAAATGGAATAAAAAGGAAAATGGTGAGCTCAACTAGCCCAGTAAAGAATATTATGACTAAGATAATATACAAACAAATTATCGTTAGTCTTCAACAGGGAAAAATCTGATAGAATATAATCGACAACAAGTTTTAGATCAACAACTGCAGCGAAAACAGCAAACCATTAGAAGAGTCAAGTAGAGAAAGAATTCTACTATCTTCTAAGATTTAAAAGTCCATCATCAATATTTTATCCCTGTAACATCAATTAATAATCATCTTTATCCAAATATTCATCTTTGCACTACAGGCCAAAGATATTCATTTGTATCACTTGTCAGTCATGTTCATCTCAACACCTGTTCATCTTTGCACTACAGGCCAAAGATATTCATCAAGTAATCATACATCTTTGCACTACAGGCCAAAGATATTCAGTAATATCATCATTTAGAACTGAGGATGATGAAAAATATCTTAAAGAGAACCAGAGCCGGCCCTGGGCAAGGGCCACCGGGGCAACCGCCCAGGGCCCGCAGTTGTGAGGGGCCTAAAAATATTTATAAACTTATGTATTTATATGCATAAAAAAAATAAAATAATAAAAAGATTAACGATATTATGTATTAAAAATGATATGTTAAAAAACATTAAATATGATAGTATAATTGATAATTTTGCATCTAAAAGTGCAACAAGAAGATATTTTAAATGATGTTTTATAGTTTAGATTTCATTGGACAAAACTAAAGAAATATCCACTGTAGTTGGTATGTTTTACTAATTATATCATTGAACTTTTAATTTTTTAAATTAAACCACTAAACTAATTATTATTTCGAAATTGGGCCATTTTGTTAAAAAAAATAAATGGACGTTAAGTTTTTTATCTACAAAACTAATGAATTACCCACTGTAGTTGGCACATTTTACTGATTACACCATTGGACTTTTAATTTTTCAAATTACCTCATCAAACCAATAAAAATAATTAATTTAAATATTTTAAAAAATTATTATTATTTAAGTAAAAAATATTAGAAACTTTTTTTTCTTCATAAAATGAGTAGAATTTCATAAATATAGATTCAAACAAATTAAAGTGATTTTAAATTAAATTAATGTCTATTTAATTTTTTAACAGAATGACCCATTCTTAATATTAGAATTTTTTAAAAAAAAAACTAAAAATAGAAATTAAAAATAAAAAAATAGTAAATGATAAATAAAAAAATTGATTCAATTTTTTCAAAAAAGAAATTAATAATTTTTATAATTAAATATTATTTTCAAGAAAAAAATTGAAAAATTCTTCATATTTTAAAAAAATGAGTAAAATTTTATAAAATATAGATTAAAAAAAAACTTTATTTTCAAAAGGAAAAAAGAGATTTTTTTAAAAAAATCAATAACGTTTCATAAAACTTTAATTTTTTTAAATCTATATTTTATGAAACTTTACTCATTTTATGGAAAAAAAAATTAATGTTTCTAATATTTTTTACTAAAAATAATAATTATTTTTAAAAATATTTAAAACAATCATTTTTTAATTAGTTTAATTGGGTAATTTAAAAAATTAAAAGTTCAATTGTGTAATAAGTAAAATGTGCCAACTACAGTGGGTAATTCATTAGTTTTATAAATAAAAAATTAACGTCCGATTATTTTTTTTAATGGAATAATCCAATTTCAAAATAATAATTAGTTTAGTGGAGTAATTTGAAAAATTAAAAGTTCAATTGTGTAATCAGTAAAACTTGCCAACTACAGTGGGTATTTCATTAGTTTTACCAATTTCATTGATATTTTTATTTTGTAGGTACATTTGATGATTCTTTGCTTCGAGGACATTTTAAAGTGTACTTCCTTATCTTTTGTAAATTCTTATAATTTTAATAAAAATAATTAGTTGATAATTTATTTATTTTTTAATTTAATTTGTATAAAGGGGTACATTTGAATTTTTTTGCCCTAGGCCTTGGAAAATCCAGGACCGACTCTGAAGAGAACGAATCCAGTGAGACAGAAGGACAAATATTAGGGATTCGTATAACAGTTTATCCAAGATCAATAATACTTCATAATAATCAATTGTGAAGCAGAATTCAAAAATAAAGATCAAAACATGGATACAATCAAAGATAGTAACCATAATAGACATCTTGGACAAAAAGGAAAAATTTTATTTTTCGGTGAATAGTGTCGTATTCGTGTATAGTACCGTATACGTGAATAGTGTCGTATACGTGAATAGTAACCCCGACACAAAAATTTCTAAATTTGATAAAAACTCATATCAATATTTCAGCATAATGATATTGAAGAAAATAATATCATTTAAGAAGAAAATAATATCCCTTACCTCAAGATATCAGTACTTCTGGTCGGAATACCGGTATAAGGCTGAAAGAAACTTGCTCTGATGAATAGAAACTCTCAAAGTATCTAAATACTCATAAAATACACTCAATAATCTAGAGAGAGAAAGAGAGAAAACTTGTTTCTGGTGTGATTTTCAATTCTAACTTAGCCCTCTATTTATAGGAAAATTTTAGTAGGTTTGACCTGCAACCTGATGGCTTTACCTGCTACTATTCCCACCCACCACATTTGAAATATAATTCAGCACATTTCTTCACCAACCACAAGTGGGGCCCACCAATTCTAGAATTTTTCATCAAAATGATAAACTCCAAAAATTCAACAATTTCTGAACCAGTCATCTTGTAAAATTTATAATAAATCATACGTTCATTTTTAACGGTTCAAAATTTGTGGACATATACTCAACTTATATATGTATAACATATCCAAAAATTACCACGATCCAACGGTCGGATTAAAAATTATAACACCCGCAATATTTCTCAAAAACCCTGATTTGATTTTTAATACCTCCATTCCGATAAAAATACTGATAAAACACCTCAACATTAACTCCTTCATTTTTAACCACAAAAATATATCCCTCATTTATATCCACATAAAATAAATATTTCCTTATCATATGAATCAATAATTAATTATTCACAAATAATATTACAGAATCACATTTATGACAACCAGGCCGTTCTCAGGAAAGAGGGGGCTTTCCAATAAGGATTTCTCCTTACTGGCGCGCAATTAGATGACCAAACCTCTCCTTAGACAGAACTTTCTAGACATTGCCAATAATGTTATCTAATAACATTATTCAAATAATATGAATTATTGATCTGATAAATGAAAATACTGTGCAGCAACAATTATTGAAACAACAATAATATAAAATACCAATGCAACAATTATTGAATCAATAAAATAAAATATTGAACAATAACTACTGTAACAATTATTGAGTAGTGCCTTCTTAAGTAAGAATCAATAATTGGTGCAATACCGTGTGCTATTGTATTTTAACCACCGGGTATTCCAACAGTATTAACGGTAACAACTACGCCGTTATTTATAAATAACGTATACTTGTCATTTTCTTCATCCAATCGCTTTCCGTTATGGGGCCCACACAAGGCTGCGCCGTCGTACGAATATTCCCCGACAGCAAGAATATTCCACGACCAAACGAATATTCCCCGACAAAATGAATATTTTATAACCACTTGCTTATTTTGCAAAATTTGCACATTTAACCCATAACCAAAGTATTTGTATCAAATTAACCCCTTATTATTCACAATAATATTTAGAGAAAATTTGATTTTATTCATTAATAAGTTGGGGTCTTACACTACATGCCAAAGATATTCATTTACAGTAAAACCAATGACCAACAGTCCATCTTTGCACTACAAGCCAAAGATATACAATTGTAAAACCAATAATGCTGAGACTCAGCTTAATAGTATCACGACCACGAATTATCCATGCACTACGGGCCAAGGATATTCGTGTTTTCAATTACGGTCATGATTGTAAGACCCCAAATTATTAATAAATAAAATTTAATTTCCTCTATTTATTATTTTAAAATAGTAAGGGTTGAATTGATTAATGAGGTTAGTTATGGGTAAAATGCGCAAATATTTTAAATAAGCAAGTGGTTATAAAATATTCATTGTTGTCGGGGAATATTCGTCTGGTCGTGAAATATTCTTCCTGTCGGGGAATATTCGTACGACGGCGCAGTCTTTTGTGGGCCCCATAACAGAAAGCGATTGGATGAAGAAAACGACAAGTATAAGTTGTTTATAAAGAACGACGTAGTTGTTACCATTAATACTGTTGGAATACCCGGTGGTTAAAACACAGTAATACGCGTTGTTGCACAGTAGCACACGGTATTGCACCAATTATTGATTCTTACGTAAGAAGACACTACTCAATAATTGTTACAGTAATTACTGTTTAGTATTTTATTTTATTGATTCAATAATTACTGCGTTGATATTTTATATTACTGTGGTTTCAATAATTGTCACTACCCAGTATTTTTCATTGTCGGAACAATAATTCATATTATCTGAATAATATTATTAGATAATATTATTGGCAATGTCTAGAAAGTCCTGTCTAAGGAGAGGTTTGGTCATCTAATTGTGCGCTAGTAAGGAAAAATCCTTATTGGAAAGCCCCCTCTTTCTTGGGAACTGCCTGGTTGTCAGTATTGTGATTCTGTAATATTATTTGTGAATAATTAATTATTAATTTATATGATGAGAAAAATATTCATTTTATGTGGATATAGATGGAGAAAATTTTTAAAGTGACAATTGTTGAAAATCGATATTTTATCTTTTCTGATAAAATAATATTTTATTATATTATTATAATATAATAATGATGATATTTTTATAATGAATGTGAGATATATGAGTATATGAGGAGGAAGAGTATTTTTGTTGCATTAAATGATTAAAACATGTTTTTTATGTTTGTGGACCCCATTTCTTGACTGAAATTTGATTATAACTGTAAAATCGTCCGTATGTGAATTTCGATCAATTTCTATTTAGAATTTGGAAAAACTTTCTGCTGCAAGGTTATAGAGAATGAAATTTTCTATGAAAAATCATAAGGTTTGAATTTTTCTGATAAAAAGACTATTTATTATGAATTATTGAAGTTCTGAGATTCCGAAATAATTGATTTTTGGAAGTTTTAATTATTTATATCAACAAAAAAGTTTTTAACAAGTTGGTGGGCTCATTTGGTTGTTAAACATGTGGGATTCCAACATTCAAAGGTTGGCGCAGGAATTTATATATAATATATTAATATTATATTAAATTTTTTGTTTTGGTGTTCTAAGCATTTTCCTATAAATAGGGTGCTTAGGTTAGAATTGAAAATCACACCAGAACCTAAAGTTTTCTCTCTCTTTCTCTCTCGATATATTGAGCGTATTCTTGTGAGTATTTTGATACTTTGAGTGTTGTTATACGGTGCAAGTTTCCTTCAACACTATATTCAGTATTCCAGCCAGAAGTACTATTCTTTCGAGGTAAGGGGTGTTATTTTTTTTCATAAATGATATTAATTCTTTCAATATCATTATGCCGTAATATTGGTCTGAACTTTTTATCAAATTTGGAACTTTTTGTTTCGGAATTACTATTCACGTATACGGTACTATTCACGTATACGACACTATTCACGAATACGGCACTATTCACCGAAAATAATAATAATAAAATTTTCTTCTTTTTGTCCAAAATATCTATTATGGATACTAGCTTTGATTGTATCCATGTTTTGATCATTCTTGAATTTTACTCCACTATGATTATTTGTATTTTTGGACATGGATAAACCGAAATATGAATACTTAATATTTGTTATTTTGTTTCGCTGGATTTGTTTCCTTTAAAATATTTTTCATCATCATCAGTCCTAAATGATGATATTACTGAATATATTTGGCCTATAGTGCAAAGATGAATAATTTTCTGATGAATATCTTTGGCCCGTAGTTCAAAGATGAACAGGTGTTTAGATGAACATGACCAACTGGTGATCCAAATGAATACCTTTGGCCTGTAGTGCAAAGATGAATATTTGATTCAAGATGTATATTGATTGATGATACAGGGATAAAATATTGATGATGGACTTTTAAATCTTAGAAGATAGTAGAATTTATTCTCTACTTGACTCTTCTAATGGATTGCTGTTTCCGCTGCAGTTGTTGATCTAAAATTTGTTGTCTCTTATATACTTATAGATTTTTTCCTGTTGAAGACTAACGATAATTTATTCTATATTATCTTAGTCATAATATCATTTACTGGGCTAGTTGAGCTCATCCTTTTCCTTTTTATTCTATTTTTCTTCTCAGGAGACGAGAATGTAGTGAGTACTAGTCGGGGTATGGAACGAAAGTTCTAGAAAGTCGTTTTAGTAGTCCTCACCATTTTTATAAAATAATGTATCAATAATTGTAATGAGGACTTATTTGAGTGTAGATATTGTCTAGATGACAATATTTGTATTTAAACTCACCGTTTTTATGTTGTATTAATAAAGTTGTAGTTGTTTCTGTACCATGTTATTGACAACTCAAAATGGGTGATGTATACCTATTTTGGGAGGTCACAATGATTATACCGAATAATCAAGTCCTATGAGTGAGTAAAAATGGATAAAACCGAATTACCGAACCGAACCGAATTTTTTTAACCGAATTATTTTAGTTTTTCGATTTTTTTAATAATTTCGGTTACATCCGATTTAATTCTTGCTATTCGGTTTCGGTTTTAGTTTTAAAAAACAGGTTATTCGAATACCAGAATAACCGAACTTTATTAATTAAAAATAATAATATTATTAATATCAGTGATCATATATGCAGACTACTTTATTAATAAGACTCATCAGTGAGCGTGAGTCATCACTCCACTACTTTCTATTACTCATCAGTCATCATCTCCATTCTCCCAAACCCAGACTAGCACTGCTCACACCTTCTTCTTCAGCTTCCACTAGTCATCACCTCAGATCTTCGGCTCCTCCTCAGAACTCCTTCTTCTTCTGCTCACACCTCCTCAAATCTCCTTCTTCTGTTGCTCTGGCGGATGTCGGATGGCGTAGATCTATGCGGATCCTCATGTTAATGCCGACGAAACGGTGGCGATCGAGGAGGTCTTATTGGCTCGAAGGCTTTGTAGCGGAAGATTTTTGACTAGACGAGCTTGATCGGCACACCGATCTTGATCAAAGCATGACCATCCCCGAAATGGATGAGCTTGATCGGCGTAGATCTATGCGGATCCTCATGTCAACTCCTTTATGAAGGTTTATTTTTTAAATTGATTTGAAAGTTAGCTAGCTAATTTTTGGATGTATTCTGGGTTAGGAGGTGTTAATTATAAGATAACAGAGTCCTCAACTGATACTGGGCCCTGAGTGGGTTGTTATATTATAAAATATTTTGTAATTTATTATGTCAAATGAAATTAAAAAGGAGTTACTGGAACCTGGAGGTTATGAACAATGATAATTCTTGAATGTAATTTCCAACCAACACTTTAATTAGCTTTTATGGATGTATCTATTTCCTCTCTTTAGTATCTGAAGTCTTAATAATATGAAGGTTTACTTTTTAGATTGATTTGAGCTTCACTCCTTATTCCCCTCTATATGCAGATAGAACATTTCGGTTATTACCCGAATACCAGATTGTACAATTCGGTAATTCGGTTAGTTCCAAATTTCGATTAGTGTTTCGAATAGTAAAATTACGGATAATTCGATATTCGGTTACAACTGAATAGCCTATTCGGTTCGGTTATAACCGAATGATCACTCCTACCAAGTCCATCTATGCATTACGGGCCAAAGATAACTTTTACCACATCGTTTGTAACATTACGGTCATGATTATACCGAATAATTCCTGGTCATAATTATACCAAGTCCATCTATTCACTACTGGCCATAGATGACTTTCAACACAATATAAACATGAGAATGATGACAATGATATAAAGAATCGATCACATGAGATAAATGATAAATTTTTAAAGACTTTAACAATTTAATTTATCCATAATTCAATCATATCCAAAAAATCAATATGATACTGCTTTGTGGAGCAAAATTCAAAAATAATATTATATCAAAAATAATTTGAACAGAAAATAATATTTCAATGAATATTCAACGAAGATAATAACATTATTCATTATATAATAACATTAAATTCATTTACTAATATTATTAATCATTAAATAATATTTTAAATCAATGATTTCATACACCTTCATCCAAATGTTATAAATCATTTTATAATCTCACAATTTAATTTTAGTACAACAATATTTTAATCATTTACTAAACTTATAAATAATTTATTTTAATCGTTTACACTTTACTAATTAATACATTTAATCATCTTAAAATACCAAACCCATAAGATTTCATCACCAATAATAAAAACTCTCATCAAAAATCTGCATATACCTTATATAGGATTTTCTAGCCATAAAATCTAATTTTCTTACTTCACATAACATATTTAATTCATTTATTCATAACTAGTCTATTTTTATGAAAATACCAAATCAGTCCTAAAAAATTTTCTTTTCTGGAATTTAGCAGAATATTGTCCCATGTTGAACATATATTTTTCTCGGAATTTTTAAAATTCATTTACTATTTTTCATATGGCCAAAACTGCTGAATATTTAGACATTTATCATAAACTGTACTTTTGTCCAAAAATTCTGAAATTTACAAAGTATACTGCTATTTTATACATGTACTCCCAATAAAAATTTTACCAATTTTGGAGTTAACCACAAGGAGTTATAAGTGTTTACTTTTAAAATAGTCTTTTCCCATAAAATTCATAACTCATTATATATACATCTAAAAATCATCATTTTTGGACACAATCTAGAAAACTCATCAAATTATCATTTCAAATTTTTCCAAAATTTTTGAGGATCGAAAAAATTACGAAACTGAAAAACATAATAGCCCTTACAATCTCTTACCTCAAAAGAGCAGTATTTCTAACTGGAATATCGGATGTAAAGCTGACGGAAACTTGCACTGAATAACAACTCTCAAAGTATCTAAATACTCACTAAAATACGTTCGATAATATAGAGAGAAAACTTATGAATTCTGGTATGATTTTCAATTCTAACCTAAGCGCCTATTTATAGGAAAATGTTAGAACGCCAAAGGAGACTAAATTAATAAAATAATATTATTTATTTCCTTTCCTTCTACGCCATCCTTCTTGAATCAGCTAGCATGTCAATTCTGAAAATTTTTGGCAGCCCACATGTTTAAAACAAAAGTGGGTCCCACCCAATTTTAATAAAAATTATTTTATTTTTCGAAACTTCAGTAATTCATAATAAATAGTCCGTTTATCAGAAAAATACGAATTTTATGTCCATTCCACACGAAATCGAATTCTCTACAACTTTGTAGCTTTAAGTTTTTCCAAATTCCAGACAAAAAATATTCGAAACCCACAAACGGATGATTTTCAACACTTCTTAAAATTTATAACAAATCATGCGTTAATTTTTAACGGTTCAAAATTTGTAGATATATACTCAACTTATATATGTATAACATATCCAAAAATCATAACGATCCAATGGTCGGATTAAAATTATAACTCACGCAATAGAGCTTTAAGAACACTGTTTTGATTTTTAAAACATCCATTCCGACAAAATAGTGATAAAACCCCTCAACACTAATTCCTTTATTTACAACCTAATTAAATAAATCCATCATTTATATCCACATCAAATAAATATTTCTTTATCATATAAATCAATAATTAATTATTCACAAATAATATTACAGAATCACAATTATGACAACCAGGCCGTTCTCAAAAAAGAGGGGGCTTTCCGATAAAGATTTCTCCCTATTGGCGCGCAATAAGATTACCTAACCTCTCCTCGACAGAACTTTCTAGACATTGCCAATAATGCTATCTAATAACATTATTCAAATAATATGAATTATTGATCTGATAATGAGAAATATTGTGCAGTGACAATTATTGAAACAATAATAGTATAAACTATCAACGCAGCAATAAAATAAAATATTGAACAGTAATTACTGTAACAATTATTGAGTAGTGCCTTCTTACGTAAGGATCAATAATTCAGCAATACTATGCAATACCGTGTGCTACTGTGCAACCACGCGTATTACTGTATTTTAACCACCGGGTATTCTAACAGTGTTAACGGTAACAATTACGCTGTTATTTATAAAAACTAATACTTTGTCGTTTTTCTTCATCCAACCGTTTTTCGTTATGGGACCCACAAATGGCTGCGTCGTCGTACGAATATTTCCCGACAACAAGAATATTCCACGACCAAACGAATATTCCCCGACAACAATGAATATTTTATAGTCACTTGTTTATTTTGAAAAAAAAAATTTATATATCACCCTTAACTTAACTTTAACCTTTTATCAATTTAACCATTTACTGAATAGTAATTATAAGAAAAACTGAATACTTTTATTTCATAAAATTTGGGGTCTTACAATCTCCCCTACTTATAAAATTTCATCCTCGAAATTTACGTACCTGGTATTTCGAAGAGTTGAGAATACCTTGCTTTTATTTCAGATTCTATCTCCCCGGTCATCATGATTTCTCCATTGCTCATCTCCCGTGATAACTTCATTTGGGTTCCTCACTTGTTGGGAAGTCATGACAATCACTCTCCCTTTAATTACCCGACTTTGACTTGTCTGGGGCAACATTTGGTGTCATCACTACCATTGGAATTGACTTTTCTATAGAACATATTCCACCCTCAACTGCTTCTTCGTACTCCTGATTCATGATATGAATCATCAATCTTCGATCCATATCGAATTGAGGTTGACCGCTCTATACAGGGTAATTCAAAACTCGATGTTGGGTTCTCCCAATTGCTGTCCAAAAAGAGAAATACACATCATCTATTTTAGCCTTTTGGATCGGACGTCTCTTTCTACAATATCAACATGTCGTACG
Organism: Panax notoginseng; assembly: GCA_016801055.1. NCBI lineage: Eukaryota > Viridiplantae > Streptophyta > Magnoliopsida > Apiales > Araliaceae > Panax > Panax notoginseng. The sequence goes on along the minus strand of CM029018.1, from coordinate 10,323,212 downwards.
GCTTTTACCCATGCATCCTTCATTCTCACTCGTTCAGTTGTTTCTTCTTTCAGCTGATCTTTGATATTTGAATTCTCATATTTCAGCTTTAATATCTTACACTCTGCCACAGAGTACTTCTGTTCAAGCATCACATATCGGGTTATACAATTTTGAATTTTTGCATTCCTTTGCTCCACGACCGTCTGCCGTTCTTCAACCTGTTCTTCTAACTCACGAATACGATCTTGCAGTTCTACATTTTGATCAAAAAATTCTTTTAATAAATTCTCCTCAGGTTCCTCTTCTTCCTCACTCTCAGCTGCTACCTCTGCGACTAGCTCGGGTGCAACTATTAATTCTTCCCTCACCACAAGAATATCTCTAATTTCTTCTTCACCTGACATCACATTATTCTAGTTGGTGATTAGAGGTGTCTCTACAGTCTCATTCACTCTATTGTTAACATTCTCAGCTGTCATTCTTAAATACTGTAATAAAATAAGGGTTAATTAAACAAATTAACGTATCACATAATATCTCTATATTATGACCGACCAACAAATAAGCTTAGGTAGGACACACACTAGCGAAGGATTTACTCATCTCTCCCCTCCTAGTTCTATTCCCCGATTTCTGCCAGAGATCATATCCCTAAGCTCTGATACCAACTGAGACGCCCCCAAAATAGGTCCAATCCATCCAACCTATTCTGAGTCGCCAAATACGTGGTACAGAAAAAACTACAACTTTATTACAACAATTGTCGTGCAAAATACTACAACACATATGTTGTGAGTTTTAATACAAATATATACCAACTGTGACTCATAACCCAACCGTGGATAGCACGTCACAATGACACCTTACATAAAGGTACAGTCAATAACTGTTTTAGAAATTAAAATTTTCGGAAAATACTCAAGGAAACCTTCGTACATGATAGGCTATGCGTCTAGGTTATGATAGATATCATATGCCCACAGAATTATCCTTAGTTGACCCAATAGACCCCCCCAAAAAATGAGAAGATTACTATCATATTCTCTCCAATGGTGAGTCTTCTCTTGACATATAATTATCTCAATTTTCTCCAATTGAGAATTATATTTTATCCAAACTCCAAGATTATATAGGTAGTGCTCGTAAACATACTCAGCGAGTGGATGTGCACAACCCTGTCTTATGATAATACGAAGTCGCATGTCGTTAGATGTGACGCCCCCAAAATAGGTATACAACACCCATTCTGAGTCGCCAAAATACATGGTACAGAAACAACTACATCTTTATTATTACAACACAAGAACTGTGAGTTTAAATACAAATATTGTCATTTAGACAATATCCACACTCAAATAAGCCCTCATTACAATTATTGATACATTATTTCACAAAAATAGTGAGGACTACTAAAGTAACTTCTAGAACCATCATTCCATACCCCGACTAGTACTCGCTACATTCTCGCCTCCTGAGAAAAATGGAACAAAAAGGAAAAGGGTGAGCTCAACTAGCCCAGTAAAGAACATTATGACTAAGATAATACAGAACAAATTATCGTTAGTCTTCAACAGGGAAAAATCTAATAGAATACAATAGACAACAAGTTTTAAATCAATAACTGCAGCGGAAACAGTAAACCATTAGAAGAGTCAAGTAGAGAATGAGTTCTACTATCTTCTAAGATTTAAAAGTCCATCATCAATATTTTATCCCTGTAACAACAATCAATAACCATCTTTAATCAAATATTCATCTTTGCACTACAGGCCAAAGATATTCATTTGTATCACCAGTCGGTCATGTTCATCTCAACACCTGTTCATCTTTGCACTACGGGCCAAAGATATTCATCAGTTAATCATTCATCTTTGCACTACGGCCAAAGATATTCAGTAATATCATCATTTAGGACTGAGGATGATGAAAAATATATTAAAGAAAACGAATCCAGTGAAACAAAATAACAAATATTAAGGATTCGTATTTCGATTTATTCATATCCAAAAATACCTTATAATTATTCATAGTGAAGTAGAATTCAAGAATGATCAAAACATGGATACAATCAAAGTTAGTACCCAGAATAGATATTTTGGACGAAAAGAAGAAAATTTTATTTTTCGGTGAATAGTAACTCGTGAATAGTAACTCGTGAATAGTAACTCATGAATAGTAACCCCGACGTGAAAAGTTCCAAATTTGATAAAAATTTCCAACCAATATTTCGGCATAATGATATTGAAGAAATAATATCATTTTTGAATAAATTAACATCCCTTACCTCGTACAGATAGTACTTCTGGTCGGAATACCGGTATAAGGCTGAAAGACACTTGCTCTGATGAATAGAAACTCTCAAAGTATCTAAATACTCACAAAATACACTCAATAATCTAGAGAGAGAAAGAGAGAAAACTTATTTCTGGTGTGATTTTCAATTCTAACTTAGCCCTCTATTTATAGGAAAATGTTAGCACGCCGAAGCAGACTTAACCTGCAACCTGATGGCTTTACCTGCTACTATTCCCACCCACCACATTTGAATAAAAATCTCAGCACATTTCTTCACCAACCAAGAGTGGGTCCACCAATTCTAGAATTTTCTACCAAAATGATTAACTCCGAAAATTCAATAATTTCTGAACCAGTCATCTCGTAAAATTCATAATAAATCATACGTTCATTTTTAACGGTTCAAAATTTGTGGACATATACTCAACTTATATATGTATAACATATCCAAAAATTACCACGATCCAACGGTCGGATTAAAAATTATAACTCCCGCAAAATATCTCAAAAACCCTGATTTTTAATACCTCCATTCCGACAAAAATACTGATAAAAACCTCAACATTAACTCCTTCATTTTTAACCACAAAAATATATCCCTCATTTATATCCACAAAAATAAATATTTCCTTATCATATGAATCACATTTATGACAACCAGGCCGTTCCCAGGAAAGAGGGGGCTTTCCAATAAGGATTTCTCCTTACTGGCGCGCAATTAGATGACCAAACCTCTCCTTAGACAGAACTTTCTAGACATTGCCAATAATGTTATCTAATAATATTATTCAAATAATATGAATTATTGATCTGATAATGGGAAATACTGTGTAGTGACAATTATTGAAACAACAGTAATATAAAATATCAACGCAGCAATTATTGAATCAATAAAATAAAATACTGAACAGTAATTACTGTAACCATTATTGAGTAGTGCCTTCTTACGTAAGAATCAATAATTGGTGCAATACAGTGTGTTACTGTGTAACAACGCGTATTACTGTGTTTTAACCACCGGGTATTTCAACAGTATTAACGGTAACAACTACGCCGTTATTAATAAAAAACATATACTTGTCGTTTTCTTCATCCAATCGCTTTCCGTTATGGGGCCCACAAAAGACTGCGCCGTCGTAGGAATATTCCCGACAGGAAGAATATTCCACGACCAAACGAATATTCCCCGACAACAATGAATATTTTTATAACCACTTGCTTATTTAAAATATTTACGCATTTTACCCATAACTAACCTCATTAATCAATTTAACACTTACTATTTCAAAATAATAAATAGAGGGAATTTAAATTTCATTTATTAATAATTTGGGGTCTTACATTAGACATCTTGTATGATAGTGGCAAAATATCCTTCCAACGTTGGGTTTGTCTCACCCTATTTGATTCACCAAATATAACTACTAAATGATATATAAAATACAACACACTTTTCTATACTGCTTAGAGAGAACATCCACACCTAGAGACCACTGTTCTATTTTCCTGTTACCCCAGCTCGACCCAGCTACACTCTTATTACCTGAAAGGAATTGTGAAGCAAAAGGGTGAGCACAAATAGCCCAGTAAAGAATATCATGACTAAAGATAATTTAATTATCAATAGCCTTAATCAGTAATAAATCAGAGATTTAGAACATATGGTAGAAGATAAAAGTTTCTAACCATAATAGCAGCGGAATCAATAATCTATTAGAAGAGTCAAGTAGAACATAATGTCTACTATCAACTCTAGATTAAAATTTTATCGTTAATATTTCATTCCTGTAATAATCATCAACAGTTCTTGGTGATACCCAAGACAAAAAGAACTCTCATCACCTGTCTTTACCAGAACCACCACAGATTATAATTAAATCACATTTCATATTTATAATCAAGTAAATTAACAGTCTAACTTTGCACTACATACCAAAGATATTCATTAGCAGTAAAACCAATGACCAACAGTTCATCTTTGCACTACAGGTCAAAGATATACAACTGTAAAACCAATAATAATGAGACTCAGCTTAATAGTATCACGACCACAAATTATCCATGCACGACGGACCAAGGATATTTGTGTTTTCAATTACGGTCATGATTATACCGAATAATCCCTGGTCATAATCATACCAAGTCCATCTATGCACTACGGGCCAAACATAACTTTTACCACATCGTTTGTAACATTACGGTCATGAGTATACCGAATAATCCCTAGTCATAATCATACCAAGTCCATCTATACACTACTGGCCATAGATGACTTTCAACACAATATAAACATGAGAATGATGACAATGATATAAAGAATCGATCATATGAGATAAATGATAAATTTTTAAAGACTTTAACAATTTAATTTATCCATAATTCAATCATATCCAAATTATCAATATGATACTGCTTTGTGGAGCAAAATTTAAAAATAATATTATATCAAAAATAATTTGAACAGAAAATAATATTTCAATGAATATTCAACGAAGATAATAACATTATTCATTAAATAATAACATTAAATTCATTTACTAATATTATTAATCATTAAATAATATTTTAAATCAATGATTTCATACACCTTCATCCAAATATTATAAATCATTTTATAATCTCACAATTTAATTTTAGTACAACAATATTTTAATCATTTACTAAACTTATAAATAATTTATTTTAATCGTTTACACTTTACTAATTAATGTATTTAATCATCTTAAAATATCAAACCCATAAGATTTCATCACCAATAACAAAAACTCTCATCAAAAACCTACATATACCTTATATAGGATTTTCTAGCCATAAAATCTAATTTTCTTACTTCACATAACATATTTAATTCATTTATTCATAACTAGTCTATTTTCATAAAAATACCAAATCAGTCCCAGAAAATTTTCTTTTCTGGGATTTAGCAGAATATTGTCCCATGTTAAACATATATTTTTCTCAGAATTTTTAAAATTCATTTACTATTTTTTATATGGCCATAACTGCTGAATATTTAGACATTTATCATAAACTGTACTTTTGTTCAAAAATTCTGAAATTTACAGAGTATACTGCTATTATATACATGTACTCTCAATAAAAATTTTACCAATTTTGGGTTTAACAACAAGGAGTTGTAGGGATTTTACTTTTAAAATAGTCTTTTCCCATAAAATTCATAACTCATAATCTATACATCCAAAAATCGTTATTTTTGGACACAATCTAGAAAACTCATCAAATTATCATTTCAAATCTTTTCAAAATTTTTGAGGGTCGAAAAATTACGAAACTAAAAAACATAATAACCCTTATAATTCCTTACCTCAAAAGGGCAGTATTTATGACTGGAATATCGGATGTAATGTCGACGGAAACTTGCACTGAATAGCAACTCTCAAAGTATTTAAATACTCACTAAAATACGCTCGATAATATAGAGAGAAAACTTATGAATTCTGATGTGATTTTCAATTCTAACCTAAGCGCCTATTTATAGAAAAATGCTAGAACGCTAAAGGAGACTAAATTAATAAAATAATATTATTTATTTTCTTTCCTTCTACGCCATCCTTCTTGAATTAGCTAGCATGCCAATTCTGAAAATTTTTGGCAACCTACATGTTTAACACAAAAGTGGGTCCCACCCAATTTTAATAAAAATTATTTTATTTTTCGACACTTCAGTAATTCAATAAATAGTCTGTTTATCAGAAAAATATAAATTTTATGTCTATTCCACACGAAATCGAATTCTTTACAACTTTGTAGCTTTAAATTTTTTTAAATTCCAGACAAAAAATATCCGAAACCTACAAACGGATGATTTTCAACACTTCTTAAAATTCATAACAAATCATGCATTAATTTTTAACGATTCAAAATTTGTGGACATATAATCAATTTATATATGTATAACATATTTAATAATCACAACGATCCAACGGTCAGATTAAAATTATAACTCACGCAATAAAGCTTTAAGAATACTGTTTTGATTTTTAAAACCTCCATTCCGATAAAATACTGATAAAATCCCTCAACACTAATTCCTTCATTTATAACCACATAAATAAATTCATCATTTATATCCACATCCAATAAATATTTCTTTATCATATAAATCAATAATTAATTATTCACAAATAATATTACAGAATCACAATTATGACAACCAGGCCGTTCCCAGGAAAGAGGGGCTTTCCGATAAAGATTTTTCCCTATTGGCGCGCCATAAGATTATCTAACCTCTCCTCGACAGAACTTTCTAGACATTGTCAATAATGCTATCTAATAACATTATTCAAATAATATGAATTATTGATCTGATAATGAAAAATATTATGTAATGACAATTATTGAAACAACAATAATATAAAAACTATCAACGCAGCAATAAAATAAAATATTGAACAGTAATTACTATAATAATTATTGAGTAGTGCCTTCTTACGTAAGAATCAATAAATCAGCAATACTATGCAATACCGTGTGCTACTGTGCAACCACGCGTTTACTATATTTTCATCATCGGGTATTCTAACAGTGTTAACGGTAACAATTACGCCGTTATTTATAAAAACTCATACTTTGTCGTTTTCCTTCATCCAACCGTTTTTCGTTATGGGGCCCACAAATAGCTGCGCCGTCGTACGAATGTTTCCCGACAACAAGAATATTTTACGACCAAACGAATATTCCCCGACAACAATGAATATTTTATAGTCACTTGTTTATTTTGAAAAAAAATTTCATATATCACCTTTAACTTAACTTTAACCTTTTATCAATTTAACTTTTTACTGAATAGTAATTATAAGAAAAATTGGATACTTTTATTTCATAAAATTCGGGGGTATTACAAAGAATGCTCAGAATAATATTTTCATAAAAAGATACGGGATGAAACGCAAATATCAAGGATATTCTACTACTAATTTCATGAAGTTTAGAAGCCAAAACTATAACAAAACGAGTATAGATTTTAAAATCTGAAATGAAATAATTTTACTTACATACTACAGAGTATGGAAGAAAATATTATTTCAAGCGAATATTGAACAAAAATAACATCCCTTACCTTGAAAAGAAGAATATTTTAACTGGTATAGAGGGGATATTCTTGAAGAAAACTTTCACTGTTTTCTACGCTCAAAGTTTTGTAAAACTCTAAAGAAATACGCTCAATATTATAGAAAAAGAATTCTCTGATTCTGGTGTGATTTTCAATTCTAACTTAAGCGCTTATTTATAGGAAAATACTAGAACGTCATAGGAGACTAAATAATAAAATATTATTATTATTATTATTTTCTTCTACGCATGCCAAGACCAAGCTTAGCATGCCTTCTTTGAACAAAAAAATAGCAGCCCATATGTTTTCAAAAAAATAAAAGTGGGTCCCACCCAATTTTAATAAAAATATTTTAATTTTCGAAACTTCAATAATTTATAAAAAAAATAGTCATTTTATCATAAAAATACGAATTTTATGTCCATTCCATACGAAATCGAATTCTCTACAACTTTGTAGCTTTAAGTTTTTCTAAATTCCAAACCGAAAATATTCGAAATCCACAAACGGATGATTTTTAATACCTCATAAAATTCATAACAAATCATACGTTAATTTTTAACGATTCAAAATTTATGGACATATACTCAACTTATATATGTATAATATATCCAAAAATCACAACGTTCCATCGGTCGGATTAAAATTATAACTCACGCAATAGAGCTTTAAGAACACTGATTTAATTTTTAATACCTCCATTCCGACAAAACACCTCAACATTAATTCTTTCATTTATTTCCACAAAAAAATTTATATTTCCTTATTATATAAATCAATAATTAATTATTCACCAATAATATTACAGAATCACAATTATGACAACCAGACCGTTCTCAAGAAAGAGGGGACTTTTCAATAAGGATTTCTCCTTACTGGCGCGCAATTAGGTGAATAAACTTCTCATTGACAGAACTTTCTAGACATTGCCAATAATGTTATCTAATAATATTATTCAAATAATATGAATTATTGATATGATAATGGAAAATACTGTGAAGTGACAATTATTGAAACAACAATAATATAAAATATCAACGCAGCAATTATTGAACTAATAAAATAAAATATTGAACAGTAATTTCTGTAACAATTATTGAGTAGTGCCTTATTACGTAAGAATCAATAATTCAAAAATACTGTGCAATACCGTGTGCTACTGTGCAACAACGCATATTACTGTATTTTAACCACCAGATATTCCAACAGTGTTAACGGTAACAAATACGCCGTTATTTATAAAACTCAAACTTGTCGTTTTTTTCATCCAACAGTTATTCTGTTATGGGGCCCACAAATAGCTGCGCCGTCGTACGAATATTCCCCGACAACAAGAATATTCCACGACCAAACGAATATTCCCCAACAAAAATGAGTATTTTATAACCACTTGCATATTTTAAAATTTTTATATATATCCCACAACTATAACATTATATCAAATTCACCCCATAATATTCAAAAATGATATTTATAGAAAATTCATTTTTATTTATAAAACTTGGGATCTTATAATAATGATGATTTACACCCGTGAATGGAGCAAATAGCATGGAGTACCTATTAGTTCTATATGCGGTAATTACATCTCCGAAATTTTCATACGCAACAATTGACCTATAATCTACCAACAATATGTTTGCAATTCGATTTTCATCCCCTCATTTAATACAACAGAAAAACTTGGTAGGGCACTCATGTTCGAGTTTTTTTAAATACTCTACGGCAGTTCGTGCATCATTCAAATCTAAAGTATCGTCTCGCATGTCTCTGACTACATTTTCCACATTTTCCATGTTAAGGGGTCACTTAATTGAAACCATTCTCATGCATACAATTTTTCACCTTATGTTCTTGTCAAGAATTTTACTTCACGAACTATATATTTTCACCTTTTCGTTTCTTTTGTTTTCTAATAAAGCCAACTATATATTATTATTATTTTTTCACCCTTTTCCAAGTTAAGAGGGGGTCACTTGGTCACATGCACTATTAATAATTCCACTATTATTATGCACATCTTCACTCTCCTTTTCTTTTATTGTGTTTTAGTAATAAAAATTCTAATTTCGCCAACCTTCATGCCATGACTTACCACATTATTATCATACAAGTTTTCATTCTCCTTTTGTTTTCTATTGAAAAAAATAACCACACCAACTATTTTTCATCTTATTTCTAGAACTTTTTCAACTCAATTTAAAATATTTCTAAATATAAAATTGATGCGAATTATTTTCAGTAATAATATTTCTCAATCGGTGAACTGCTTCATCCAAAAAAGTTGTTTAATTTTGTTTTCTAAAAATTTCTAATTCACCCTACTATTTTGTCACGTTTTTTCCCTATTGATCACATTATAAATTTATCATGCATTTTTTCACCTTTACCGACTTAAGGGACCTCTTGATCACCTCATTATACAGTCGATCCCTCCCAAGGACCCCAACACCGACAGATTGCATCATATCCGATGCATAAAAAAAAATACCCTCACTTCTCGTAATATATGACGTTTTAGATAATTTTATTTTTTTCTAAATTATTTGACGTTTTATATAATTTAAAAGAATTAGGCATAATTTTTTCAAAATTACTCCTCATGAGAAAATGTTAGTGATGAGAGAGAGTATACGATAAGAGCATCTTTAACAGCCTCTTCGACCACTTTGGGATACTCAAATAGGTGAGCCACATCAAAAAAATTATCTCCAACAACCTTTCAACCTTAGTTATCAAAACTATAACCTCATTCTCTCTCTTCAAAATATTTATGAAAGACTAAAAATATTTATTTTGCTTGATAGGTTTGATGTATAGTTCATTGAATTGAAGAGATTGATGAGGTACAAATTATGAAAGTAGCAAATAATACTCTTCAAATTGTCATGTAGGTCAACAAACTTCAATTTGAAGATTTTTTTTGCTACTACTGTTGGAGATGCTTTAAGTAAGGGTGTAAACGAACCGAGTCGATCTGAGTATTGAGTTGCTCAGATTTGGTTAACAAAATTTATCGAGTATAAAATAAGGTTTGATTGAGACTCATTTAACTATCGAGTCGAGCACGATTTCGAATCGATCCCGAGCAGTTTGGACTTTTCCAACGAATATAATCCGAGTATACAATAGAAAATTATGATTTCAGGAGGTTCGAGTAATTTATCGAACTTTAAAATGTGCTTATATTTGACTCATTTATATTTCAACTTTTAGTCGAGCCAGTATGAATCGAGCCCGAATTGTTTGCTCATTTTATAGCCTTAACTCTAAGTATATGATAAATGATATTATAAATAATTAATACTATATTTAATATTATATAATTATTTTATTAATTTTTATACACAACTCTAAAACGTTGATATATTATCAGACGGTGTATCTAAATGCTAAGGTCTCACATGAATTATTGACAAAATCGTGAATAAGAATGACCTCATTTGTAAAAGTTTCTAAAATTTTGGGCTTAAATGATCGATTGATTTGGAGATGAATCAACTGATCCCTTGTTTTTTACCAAGACTTTTGTGGACCCAGCAAGATCTGAAAATTCGTTTTTGCCGCGCACTACAAAATTATCAATTCTCTCCTATCCGTAGAATAAGAGTCCAATTTTGACTTTGCATCTTAATTAGGTTATATTAGTCTAAACTTATTTAAGTTTGAGAATAATAGATTTATTGTTAGTAATATTTCTAAAAATTCGTTAATTTAAAATATTTTTTATTGTATTAATTAAAACACAATAAATTATGAATAGGAATTGAACCCATAATTTTGGATGACTCGATAAACGACTCGCTTACCTATAGACAACACATAGTTATGGCTAATTCAAGGTTCAACAAAATAAACCTAAGAAGCCCTTGAATACCATCCATCGCCTCCACCAACCCCAACTGTCATCAAATTTTATACGTAATAATTATGTGAAATTGTTATAATTATTATTTTGTTTTATTAGACTTTAAATATTTTATTTGTTATACATTGTTGATAATTTTATTTATATTATATATTTAATATTTATTATATGAGTAAGATACACTGACACCCTTGTAGAGAATCATAATAACACTTACACCTCTCTAATTTTTCAAGTCATTCTAGTCTACAATATGTAACATTTACTATCTCTAGTGTGGTTAATCGATTAATATCCAAAAATATTTTTAATATAATGTCTAATACACTCTTCAAGTTATAATATTTAATATATCCACTAAATAAAAATTTGTATATTATAATTTTTACTCAACTTGATATAATTAATTAAATTATGAACTTCTGCAATAAATAACATAAATGTCAAAAAATAATAAATACTTATTTTATCAAAAAATAAAGTTACACACTTTTTGCTAATTAAATTTCTAAAAAATTAAAATTTACGTAATATACATTCAAATATAATTTTTTTTGTAATTAAAAAGTAAAATTTTACTAGCCATAAAAGTACAAATTAATGCAAAAAAAAAATTATAATTATTTTTCCCAAATATTAAAATTTATGTAAAACAAAACGAATCTTACTATTCATATAAAAAAGTATTAAAAATTATATTAATTATTTTTCTCAAATATTAAACTAAACATAAGTCACACTTATGCATAATTATTTATAGTAAAAATGACAAATGTTATTACTCGAAAAAAGAAAAAAAAATATTAAGAGAAAAATCTTTTTACAAGGTAGACGTAGTAATAAATATTATTATATTTTTTTTATTCAACATTGCACAAAAACAACATCAACTGTATACTAAAAAATATTTTCAAAATCATAAACATCCTAAATTTTGACATATAGTCAAGAAAATTTAACATATAAAAATCATAATATGAAATTAAGAATTTATATAATAATTTTTGTTATAAATATTAAAATCTAAATATCAACATACTCAATCAGTCTAATTAGAACAACTCCATTAATAATTTAATTTAAAATTCTTAATATTTGTATCACTTATCCAAAAAAGTGTGTTAATTAAACTAAATTATTTGAATGAGATAGTCTTAATTATGAAACAATATTTTTACATTTAAACTTTATTTTAAAAAGAGTCTTTATTTTATAATAACTCCCTATTTTAATAAACTTTTATCAAACGCTATTTTATGTAAACAACAAAATTATGAAAAAAGTTAAAAAATAGCAAAACTCGTGTACAAACTTTGGAGGCCCATAATTCGATTTTGGTGTTAAAGTTAAGGCTTAAAACTTGGAGTCCGCGTTCAAAATCAAAACATATTTCTCAATTGGGATCTGGCATCCAATAGCTCAATGCGTAAAACAGGTTACAGCAGGTTAATGTCACACGGGCCAGGGCCCAAGGCCCAAATTCCGACCCTTGGATCATGAAATCTTACAAATATATATTAGGTATATTATTTTGTAATGATCATATTTTATTTGGTTTTGGAAGATGACTCAAGATACTGTTGTATGAATTAGATAGTGTTTCAAGTATAATACTCGTGTTTTATAGTAATCTTAGGATACTGTTATAGTAATATAATGCTGTAAATTATCAATAGTTCACATAATTTAATCACCATAAATACATTTCCCCCCCCCTATATTTGTACTTTTTTTGTAAGTAATCTCAACATTTAGATAATTTTGTTTGTTTGAGCGTTTAGTATTTCCGATACATGTAGAAAATATATATTATACCTCATAGACTTGAATAAGTTTAATCTTTAGATGAGTTTAGCCCCGGACGAACACTGTAATACCGACCGATGTCACCATCCTTACCGCACGATTGCAACCGGAGTTAATGGATGACTTTGATATCAATTGTTACAAATCATGGGAGAGCCACACCTAAAAGCTAGCTGTTAAGGTTGGAGAGCCCAAAATTTATAAATACATACCCCACATCAAAGTCTCGTACCATCAACGTTGGACACAAGTCACATACCTTGCAATTAGTTTGGTTCTTGTTAAGCTTGTGAAAGGTGCTCACTTGTTCCCCTCTTATTTCATACTCCCTCCAGTTTTGTTGATTGATTATTTTTATTTTTTATATTTCCTTTTGAATATCAAGGTTTCAAGTCTTTCAGTGAAGTGAATTCTTGTGTAGGCACTAGAAAACTTGGAGGTGAGGAAAACAAGTCTGTCAACACTTCCACTTGAACATAAACATCTATCCCACTTGCCTTTTGTATATTACCATTACCATTGTCATGTCTTGTATTAATTGTATCTAAATATTTTCTTGGAGTTCTCTTAATCAATTTAAATAGCTTTGGTTTCCTAATCAAGTACAATAATCTCATTTTATAACCACTCCAATATTTTATATGCATGACTATTAATTAAGATATTAATATTGTAACTTTTATTAAGTAATCTTTGTTCTTCATTATTGCTGTATCACTTTCTCAGCCAATGTCAAGTAATCTTTGTTCTTAAGCTAGTGGAATGTGGACTCCATATGAAAGCACTTTCTGGCATTAAAATAACTTGATATTTATTTTCCAGAAAGACTATTGCTTTCCTGTTAATTACAATACTACTACTTTTGTGGCCAATTATGTTTGGATTGAGAGAATAGAATAGAAAAAGGAATGAAATAAAAACAGTGTATTTGATGATCATTTTGGAGAATTAAACCGTTTCCATAAATCTTTTTATTTTTTTATTTCATGTGGAGAAGTCGGAATCAAATTCATTCTAAATGAAATGGATATATGTGATAATTTTGTCATTATATGACAATACCCATCACCACCAACAACCAAACATACACTTAAAATCATTCTATTTCGTCATCTCTATTTTATTATTTCAATCCAAACGCCGATATTCAATCTAATCTTCTATTTCGAACATGGCTCCAATAATAAATAACATTTCTAAATGGCATTTTTTTTTTTCCTTTTTGTAATTCTACAGAAAGGTACGAACAGTTGGAAAACTGAACCCCAATGGTGGTAGAAATCGGAAGCTGAAGGAAGATACATATGCACAGCTCACATGATCAATTCACAGGATTTGGTAGAAATGCTGAGGAGACTTTGCTGACCACAATTATATATCCCAAGCGGTAAATATCTTTCATTATGATAAATTTTCTTCTTGAAATCATTTTTCTATTTTAATCTTTCTCCTATGTTTATATTCCAAAAAAAAAATTGTAATTAATTTTTGACAAACTCTAGCATGATATGTTACAATCAGTCAACTCATGTGAATAGTTCTGTTGGTCAGCTCATTATTTATTTGAGAGAAACAAGTGAAAATATTAGTTTTCATTTTTGTATTTCTTCTACTTTTTTAGCTTTACTTTAGCTGGGTTTTGTTTACTTTAGTTTATTTCACTTATTTATTTCCACATAATTCTCTCTCACACGAGAAGAAAGTGAGTATTGTTGGTTATGCTTAAAAATTATTTATGTAACTCTTAATTTAATTGGTAATTATTTATGTAACTCCCAATTTAATTGGTCTTTTATTTCTGTAACTCCCAAACGTTCCTTTAAAAACCCAAACGTTCTCTTGAACGTTATTATCCGAAAAATGTTCTTTTTCAACGTTCTTATTTTCCTTATAAACACCAATTGTTCTTCGAAGAATAATATACACAGTAATACACACAGCAGAATTTACAGTTTCTTCTTCTCCTTATCTCAAAAGTCTGTTCATATATACTCTGTGTTAACTGTTCATTAGGCAATTCACAAAGACAAGTCCACAGTCTCCTTCTGTGAGTACACAAGATCGGAGACTTCACCGTTGAATCCTGGAGAGTGACCGCCGGCAGCCCATTTGTACCTGTGATTATTATCAGTGGGGGCGAAATCACTTTTTAGGACAGTAGCGCTGCTACGCCTCGGTTTCCAGCTAAGTTGTTCCAATTTTACTTTCATTCGGCAATTAGTCTTGTTAATATTGCTATATATTTTTCAACAATCTAAAAAATGATTTAATCTATTAACATAATACATTTGTTTTAGTTAGAAACTATGAATTTGGAATGTTAAGATGTTCTGCTAATGACCCTCAACGCCGAAATATAATTCTATGAAGGGACACAATAATCTCTTAAGGATAATGTTTGACAACTCAACTTACATAAGAAGGCACTGCTAAGTTTCTTATTCTTTTTATTGTTTTGTAGATTTGGTTTAATTTTCCCAAAAACCAATTATGTCCAAACAACGACAAAAAAAAAAAAAATTTGAGGTGAATATAGTAAATTTT